>KV417269.1:0-490749 GCA_001630345.1 Calocera viscosa TUFC12733 | reverse complement strand
TCTCTCTCGACTCTACTACCGATCTGTCGACAATCTCGTCTCGTCTCGGACCACTATTGCGGACAGTCTTGTGTCTAGTATTGTGTGCCCTGATACTGCGCCTCGTCAGCCCCCGCTCACGTACAAAACCACAGGAAAAAGGGCTCACTGTTTCCTCACAGGATCCCACTGCACGAGCTCATCGTATACTCCCCCTGCCTCCGGCTTGCCCTCCTCCGCCAGCGCATCAGCCACGAATTCCAGTGCGGCTACGCAGGGCAGCTGGGCCTTCTCCCCCGGGAGGAAGGGGAGCTCCCCGGGGTCGGCAAAGGCGCGCAGCGAGGATTGTGCGGATTGGGGGAGGGTGTAGGGGCGCGCGAAGGGGAGGAGTTGGGGGAGGGGCGTAAGGGTGTGAGAGAGGATGCCGCGCAGGTAGTTCCAGGAGGAGGTGTTGTTAGGTGCGAGGGCAATCTTGTGTTTGGTGTATCTGCGGGGGTGTCAGTCGCTGAAAAACGGACGCGATGCAAGGTGCAAGAAGCAGTGTGGGACGCACTCTATCTCGCTCTGTGCGACGTCGTGGGATTGCTTCGCGCACGGGCCCTCGAACAGCACAAAGAACCGGTGGTGCCAGACCGAGTTGTTGCGCACATCGTCCTCCAGCATCCGGTCCGTGAACACGACCTCCTCCCGCCACACGTCCTCGTCCGCGCCTGCAACCTCGTCCAGGTCTTCGATGGCCGGCTCTGCGTCTTCCCCCGCTGCTGGGGAAGTGGTGATCGCCGGCGCCGGGGCAAAGAAGTTACACAAGAGCCATTCACGGTACACCCACGTGTGGTAGTTCTTTGCGTCCTTCGCCAGTGCGATCTCGGCGAACGCGAGCTCGCCGCGCGCGGACTTCTTCCCCAGCTGGAGGAGGAGGAGTCGCCGGTGGTTCCATGCTTGGTAGGACTTGAGGTGGGTGGGGAGGAGCTTGGAGAGCAGGTGGAGCTCTTGCGTGAGCGGAGAGTTGAGCGCGAGCAGCGTCCGGTGTCGGTATTGCCACACGGTGTAGTGGGAGGCGTTCTGCTTGATGATCTCGAGCGTGAGGTCGAGCACCCGGGGTGAGTACTCTTTGGCGACGTAGACAGCTCGGAAGTAGGAGGTGGCGTCCTTGTCTGGAATCAGTTCAGTTAGGTAGAACTGTCGCGAAGGAGGGTTGATGGGACGCCCACTTGTCGCTGTACAAGATGGGCGCCAACGGCGTCGGCCCATCATCTTGCGCGATCGGGGTCACGTCGCTCCATTCCGGCCTGTCGCGGAACAAAACATAAGGAGGCTCCGGGTTCAGGAACTCCATTGTAGTCGTCGTTCAGTTCAAGGAGAGAGCTGCAGAGAGGAGGCGAGGGGTTATTGGTACAAAAGACCAGCGCAGCACGGCACACGCATTCCAGCGCGGACACCGGGGCCAAGGACTACAAAGAGCCCTTCGAACGCATCCATTGAATTTGCCTCCTTTTGTCACTGCCACTCAACACCCCAGCCACCAAGTCACATGAGCCGGACAACGGTATGGTCATGTCATTACTTACATAAGCATCTTTCCTTATTTTCTCCCGCCCTCTGCCCGCGCGCGCTCTCTGCTAAGGCAGCGACTGGGGTCCATCTCAGCGCGGGCCCAATTTTACGCAATTCTAGGGTCTAGCGGGGCCAAATTACCGGCTGTCCGCAAAGACCCTCCATACCTGTAGCCTGAAGGCCAATTCTCGACGGAGGCAGTCACGACGCGTTCCTGACACGCCAAAGACGCGCCGAACACTGCAGACAATCGGCACGCCGCAGGATACATCATCTTCTCTCATTGACACCTGTGTCCATTAGGACATGGCTGCCAATCTGCGCACACCAACGGGGCCATCAGTGCCATACACGCTTGCTCCAGTTCCAGGGCTGCCCGACCTCGAATCTACTTCCTTCGCTTCGTCCTTCTCACTCGGCCCTCACTCCCTCGTCAAGTCGCTCGTGGCCGGCCGACCATCTCTGTCTCATCCATCCTCCATCGATCCGAACGCATCTCTTCTCCATGCGAGCCCAGTACAGAGCCTTGCTCAGCGAATGGTGCGGAAGAGAGAGTTTGCCCTTCAGCGGTCTTCTCTCGTTGGAACGTCCACTCCATTGAAGCAAAATATCGAGCTGCCTGCTGGAGAGAACGAGAGCGTGGAAGAACACGAGGTGGGCGATTCAACAGAAGAGGGATGGACGGCCGTCGATAGAATGCGGCTCTGGCGACATGATGCGATGACGCAGCACCTGTACGAGAGCTCCGTTTATTGGGGAGACAAGGTGCTCAGCTGGACTCGTTAGTGCAGCTTCCGTTGTCTCGCACTTTGTAGCTAATTACTGTCTTGTATGCTCTCAGATGACCCGAATGACGCATTTTGGCTTGCACAAGCGCACTTCCTTAACCACGAGTATTCTCGAGCGGAAACCCTGTTATTGAAGGAGTTCATTGCACCAAGCAAGACCGCCGCGTCCCTGAAGGGCAAAGAGAGAGAAGATGTGAATGGTTACCTCGCAGAGCCTATTGGAGGTGGGAAGATTCAAATATCCGGCCAGCAGGGGAGCAGATTGGTGGATCTCAGCATTGGTTGTCGATATTTGGCTGCGCAGTGCCAGGTGCGTGGCTAGGTTGTGCCACAGTGCACATATGCTGAGCGTGCTCAGGTCAAGTTGGGCAAATGGGCGGACGCTCTGGAGTTGCTTGGAGAGACGAACCCTTTCACTCAGACTGGTACGCTCAAGAGTTGAGGACATCAACCATGTGTCTAATCCGCCTTCAGGGAATTCCGGACCTCTAGTGCCAAACCGCGATGGGGGATTCAAGGTGATGTGAGCGAAAGCGTATTATGATCTTTGCTAACTTCGAGGCAGGTTGAAGCCTCGATGTGCCATCTACGAGGTTTGCTGTTGCTTCGTGTCAATCGTGCGGATCGAGCGAAGCAATGCTTCATGGAGGCGTTGGCACTGGACGTCAAGTGTTATGACGCGCTGGAGCAACTCGTGGCGGGGGAAATGATGACAGTGGATGAAGGTATGTGTAAACATGGCTGCATATGAACGACATTCTAACGACGGACTTAGAGTGGGAATTCGTTCAAGGGTTAGCATACAAGGAGCAAACACCTGAGGACGCTGGATTTGTAAGGCTTATGTACATGCAGAGGTTGAAGAAGGTCCGTCAATTTGCATCAACGACCGCATGCCTTGTCGCTAATGGCTCGCACTAGTACAAGCATGCAGACGAAATGGCGGACGCTCGAAAACGACTCGAACAGCAGTACAACTTAGGCGGGAACAGCGACGTACTCTTCGGTCTAGCGGACACTCTTTACAGTCAGAATCGCTGGGCCGACTGCTTTGTCATCACGTCGCAGTATGAACCTCCTCATTGTTTGGTTTCCACTGCTGACGTGTGAACAGAATACTGAACCAAGTTAATATCCATACTGCCACCCTGCCCCTCCACCTCGCTTGCATGCATCATCTCCCCCACATGCACAGTCGACTGTTCCTCCTTGCTCATGAGCTCGTCGAACGTGAACCGAACTCCGCTATCAGTTGGTATGCCGTAGGTGTTTGGTATCTAACTCAAAAGAAGTACGGGGAGGGCAGAAAATACTTCAGGTATGTCTAACCTATGTTTTTACGGCGTCATGGCTAACAGCTACGGCAGCAAGGCGTCCATAATGGAGCCGCGGTTCGGTCCAGCTTGGATTGGCTTTGGTCACACCTTTGCTCTGGAAGGCGAGCATGACCAGGCTGTGACAGCTTACTCAACCGCCTCTCGCTTGTTCCAGGGGTAAGTTCTACCTGTAAACCAGTGTGTTTCTCATGGCTGACCAAACTCAGTTCTCATTTGCCATTGCTGTTCATTGGCATGCAGCACCTGCAAGTGTTCAACCTGACGCTAGCTAACGAACATCTGGCCGCCGCAATGAAGATGTGCAACTCCGATCCTCTAGTTTATAATGAACTGGGTGTTCTGGAGTACTACAATGAACGGTGGGCAGGCTCAATTCTTAGACAGTGACAGCAATCTGATTTGCGTGCAGATATGGCGATGCTGCCCTCTACCTCGAGCGAGCTCTTGAGTTGGCCGACAAGACGCAGAGCTCACAGAGCATCTGGATAAAGACACGCTTCAACTTGGCTCAAGCATATCGGAGGCTGGGTCGTTTGGAAGAGGCCAAGATCAACTTCAGAAAGGTCCTCGATCTTCAGCCCAGAAACGCGTCTGCGATGACATCTCTCGGGATGGTCCAACATCTTTCCGGCGAGGTGGACGACGCAATCATGTCGTACCATGAGGTAAGCGTTCCCTGGATCCATTTCTGATGTTGCTCAAAGTTTGGGCAGGCTCTCAGCGTGCGACCTGCCGACAACGATACGATCACTCTCCTCAATCTTGCACTCGAAGACGCAGCGGATGCGGGATCACTTGGGTTCAGAGGCATAGCGCACAGCGAGGATGTATGGCGCGCCAATGTGCTCCGAGAGCAGAAGCAGCAAGAGCAGATCCGCAAGCTCGCGAAGGTTCGCGGGGATACAACAAAAGAGACGTCAAGCATTTCGCTAGCGTCAGTCTCTGCTATTGCTGGCGTGTCGGGCATGTCTCTAGACGACATGGATATCGCATAGGGTGGATGTATGTATAATACACATGCTGCATCGTCTGGTCTGGCCTTGTGGCCCCAGTATTGGTATTCAGTGTATCAGTAGTATCGGCACCTTCGCTTCTGCCCCAACAGCAGGTCGTTCTCGAACAGCTGGTGCTCGAAGCTGTCTCTCTGCAATGAATACTGCTGGTACTGTGTTGATCTTAGCGTCAACCTTGACAGCAATCGGCTGCTTGTGAGGTTTTGGAGACGGCTGCAAGGTCGATGTCAGTTACCGTCGCTTGGGCATCACAGGAGGTGTCTCACCCAGACGGCGCTTGCCTCTTTCGCGAGCCAAGTCGAGTCGACGGCGATCAGCTGTACACGCGCACTTCTCCGTTCTTCCTCTTCTGGAGTGTCTTCATGGGTTGGCCGGTTTGAGGTCACTGTCAAGAATCAGTACATGAACTCGGTATGGAATCACGACTGTCTTGTACCAGCGATCACGTCAGGCTCCACTAGAGATATGGTTTGAGGTTGAGATGAACCGGATACGAGCTTAAATTCTGATTTTGATTAGATCTCTGGGGACCATTCTCGGTAAACATACCAAAGACGGGCTCGCCCTGATCCGTCACTGGAATTTTCCGCTTTCGCTTTGGTTTCTTCAGTGCAGAGGCGGTGCTTTCCAGTGTCTCGATCGGATCCAGGGCCAACCTGCTTTTCACAGTATCTTGCAGGGCCGCAAGTCGATCCAGGTCTGTGTCGAGCATGCTTTCGGTCCCATTCAAGTCGGAAAAAAGCTCTTTGCGAGTAGTTGTGCTGTATCGCTCCATGGCGCAATGAAAAACGAGACACCAGTGCCAAGGTCGTGAGGTCAAGCACGGTATGCTGTCTCTAGCACTGGCACAGGCTTCGAAGGTGAAGCCAAGAACAGGGACCGATGCAGACCAGTGCCAAACCAAATTTTCGAAGGATTCGCTTTGTCGAAACGGTCTGGACTATGCAAGGGTAAACCCTCACCTGGCGGAAATCATGTTGAGCTAGCGGGAAAGCAAGAAACGACGCGGTTTGGAGGCGATGAAAGAAACACCGTTAACTTAGAGGCGATGCGGCCTCATGGCTCTTTGTATGGATCGGAAGCATCCGTTCCTCACCAGCACACCTCAAAGCACGGTGCTACATCCGTCCACCGGCCGGTATTACGACCACCTTCCCCACGAAAGGCCACTACACCTCTTAGACGAACAAAACACGCTCTGAGAGCTTGTATTATCATCTCTCATTCTTTGCTCTGCTTGTCTTCCGTGGCGAGGTCTGTATCGTTCTCTCTGTTTCAATCACAATCCAGTTTCAAAAGTGAGTCCTGTACGCGATCAGTCGTCACTTGCTCTCCTGACACCCTGCAACAGTATACCCCTTGCATTCATAGAACCCATCATGAGTAGTGTAAGTCTGACAATCCCTGCCCTTGGCGGGGAATAACAGCCAAGCAGTTCGCCGCGCTCCACAAAGCCGCCCAGTCGCAACAAGCGGCGTTCCTTGCTCAGCAGAAGGCGGAGGCGGAGGCCCAAGCTCGCAAGGTCGCTGAAGCTCGCAAGGCAGAAGAAGAGCGCCGCAAGCAGATTGCCGCCGAACGGGCCAAGCAACTTCAGGCAATCGAGCGAGCAAAGCAGAAGCTCGAGGCGGAAAGGCTGAATAGGGAGAGGAAGGAGAGGGAGCGCGGACCTGAGTTCAAGGAGAAGCAGGATCTGAGGAAGCGGCTTAATGGGTCAGGCAGAGGAACAGAGAGCCCAAAGCCAAGCGCGGAGAGAGCGAGCGGAAGCAGCAAAAGGGCAAGGAGCTCGACGCCTGTTGGAATGACTGTCGAGGAGAAGAGGAGAGCGTACCTGGAGAGGCAGTCGCGGGATAGCCCGAATAGGAAGGCTGTGAACCGTTCTGGAAAGGCACTACCAGGATGTCAGTACTCTTTCCTTGATATTTCGTTGCCCTGCTGATAGGTGCACTGCTCGGTTAGTGGGTAACGGCGAGGTCCGCGTTGTGACCGACCCTCATTCCATCTCGCTCAGCACCAGCGCGCCATCCGATACTCTTACCGCCCGTCAGCGGCTTGCAATGCTTCCTCCTACTCTTACCAAGCTGAACACGGAGAAGCGGGATCTGCGTGGTCCACTCGAGATTCAAAGGGAGCTGCTGCGGGCCAAGGCTGCCGCTGGTGAAGGCGACCCGGAAGGCTTCAGGGAAGAGAAGAAGCGTGAAGAACTGGAGAGACGCGAGCGGGCGATGCGTGCTAAGCAGGAGCGCCTCGCCCGAGAGCGTGATGGAAAGACCTCAACCGCGGCCATGAGCGAGGAGGAGGCGAGCCGTGAGGTAGCAGAAGGCAGCGATGATTCGAGAAAGGAGGCGGAGAGGACGAAAGAAAAAGCACCGGCGATGGAGCGAGAGAGAGACAACGACAAGGAGAAGGAGCGCGACCGCAGTCGTGAAGGGGAGAAAGGATGGGAGAAAGAGAAACAGAAGGAGAAGCCCAAGGACATGCCTTCGACCGCTCAGTTCAAAGCCAACGGTGGTTTGCGTGCACCATCTGCTCCTGGTTCTACATCCTCCCCTCGCCCGCGGGACAAGCCGCTGACCTCTGTTGCTCCGGCACCTCGCGCGGCTTCTGCGTCCCAGTCCTCGTCTACCGTCACTCTGAAAGGCTCTTCGGCATCGACCTCGAGCACCAAGACTGCCATCAATGGATCCAACAAGCCTGCAAGATCGTCCGATGCCAAACGTGCACCTACGTCTTCCTCTCCCAGCCAACCCATCAAGCGCAAGCGCTCACTCTCCGACAACGATCAGTCTGACGAGGACAGGCGTCACAAACAGATGCGCCGTGAAGACCGTGGTCGCGATCGCGAGAGGGATAGGAGGGAGAGAGACGCGGGGTTGCGCGGGGAAGCACGGAAGGGGCTGGATGATGTGATTTCCATGTTCAGGCGTGGCCAACAGGGCGGGTACAACGACGACAGCGAGGATGACGACATGGAGGTTACTGGAGAAGAGCTGTGGAGAGAGGAGAAGAAGAGGTATGTAGTTCATCATGCCGAATTGAGTCGCGAACACTGACGTTATCTTCACAGCGAGAGAATGGCAAAGCTCGAAGATGAGCGCGAGGCGATGGCGGAGAAGAGGCATGAGGAGGAGAAGCGTCGCAGGCGGATGGAGAAGGTGAAATGATCTAGTGGCGCTCTTCTCACCGCCTGTGCCGCCTCGCAACGGGCTCTTGATGGCTCATTGCAGAGACATGGTTATCGCTCCTTTGATGGTGTTGAATTAGAGGGATCGTTCCTTTATCGCATATGTATATCATCCATGCATGCATTCAGACATACCGCACAAGGCGGGCAATCCATTGATTTGAAGAGGAACTCGGGCATGAACGTGGTATCACATTGCAACAGAACGGAACATGAGAGCAGTGGGAAAGTAGACTATCATGGTCTAGTGTGCCTTCTGCAAGCCGCATCAGCAATCGGCGTCTCAGGAGTGAACTAGCCAACACGTACGAAGCCAGCAGCATCCATATCGTAATCGATGCCCATCTCCGCCAACTTGCGCTTCTTCTCCTCCTGCCTCTTCAACAACCGATCGGCAGACTTGCTCTTTTGCTCCTCTGTCCGCTCCTTGTTGTGCTTCAGCCTGGCGACGCGCTGCAGCGGCACCTTCCTGAACTTGCGGTTTGCACCGACCCACAGCTCGGGGTGAACTTTGTCCGAGGGAATGAGACGGCACTGCAGCAAGTGACCCAGCATCAAGTAGTTGTTCATGACACTGGCCACAATCTCAGCCACCGGTAGGGAGTCGAACTCTATGAATGCGTAATGCTTGGAGCGCCCGGTCTTCTTGTTGCGCGATAATCGCAGACGCGTGACGGTGCCGAATTGCGTGAAATAGGCACGCATCTGGTCCTCGTAGAAGCCGTGAGGTATACGACCCAGATAGAGGGCACCACGTTCTTCGCTCTGTAGCCAATGTCAGTGAAGCGCACCATGGCGAGCACAGATGTGCGGACGCACCTTCTGTTTCTTTGCCTTCTCCAGCCGCCTCTTGACTGTCGCGTCGTCATTCGCAATTGTAGGCAGCTTGGCGACATCGATCGGTGCAGCGTCAACATCGTCGTCCTCATCTGAGGAATCCGATCCACTCGAGAACCCGTGCAGGACGTCGTCTTCCTCCTCCTCCTCCTCCTCCTCCTCCTCCTCCTCCTCAGCTTCGTCTCCTTCCTTGGGACCATCTCCCATGGTCTCATCCTCTTCCGGTTCCGATACTGCTGCCTTCTTCGAGCGTTTCGCCTTTGATGCGCCCTCGGAGATGGTAATCTTCTTGGATTTCATGATTGACTTGAGCACGGGAGTCGGAGTGTGCGCAGGTTTTGCGCTGTCCCCGGACTTCTTCAACAGAGACGGCTTTTCCACCTTGAGTGACTGGGTTGCGGGAGCCGGAGCTTTGGCAGTGGCTGCGCTGTCGCCAGATTTCTTCACCGTAGACGGTTTTTCGGCCTTCCCAGATTCCACCTTTCCGCCCGCAGACTTCCTCCGCTTCTTCTCAACGCCGTCATCGTGCTCAACGTCGAGCTTGCGCTTCTTCGCCTTGTCCGCACCGGGGGGCTTCTCAGCAGGTGCCGGGGCAGCATTTTTTGCAGATTTAGCAGGCTTTGCGGCAGGCTTGGGAGCCTTAGCCTTCGTTGTGATTGTTTTGATTTTGGTGGACATTGTCGGAAGTGGGTGCGTCAATCGTGTCGAGGTACTCAGGCTCAAAGGACGTGGAGAGCTACGTCAAAATCCATCTTTAGCAGGACCCCTACCAGGCAAAATTTTGGTTCCGGGTCTGCGCTCCTCATGAAAGACCAGGAACCAATTCCGCCCGTTGGCGCCTGGTCCTTTCTTGCTGTAATCATCGCCTTCAGATTGCATAGTTCACGAGCTCAATTTATCACAACCAAATGTCTTTCCTATGTGGGACTGGGTTTCAATCGTCCGAGACTCCCCAGGTCACATTAGTTCGGGATCGGCTGCGCCAACAATCTTCCGCCATCGACATCCAAAGTAATGCCGGTAATGTTGGTGCACTTCATGCAGAACAGGTATGCATCTGCGAGCTCTTCAGGCTGGGCAACATGCCGCACAAGGGCTGTCGTTGCGACGAATTTTGAGAGACCTGTCTTCCTCTTCGGGTCCATGGCGTTCCAGATCTATGACACTGTTAATCTGGCTTCCTGATGGCGACGCCGACGGACTCACTTCCGTCTCCACATATCCAGGACTGACAGCGTTCACCCTGATAGGCGCGAGCTGGACAGCCAAACCCCTCGTTAGTCCATCGATTGCGCCTCCGATGGCAGCAACGATGACCATCTCGTCCAGTGGCTTTCTGAAGCTCGATCCGATGGTCAGGGTAATCGATCCTTTCGTGTTGATGTATCCCTTCTTCGCGATGTACTTGGCGCTGATAACTGGACCCCAGAAGTGGACGTCGAAGCTCTCCTTCTGATCGCCGATCTTTGTCTCCACAAACCCCGAGTTAATGAGCTCTCCAGCGGTCCACACCTTTGTCAAGTGTAAAACTCATAGACGATGGCCGCACTTGCAACTCACAAGATGGTCGAACTTCCCGACCCCATCCCAGAACCTTTCAATGTCGGTCTCACTCTTTGCATTGCAAGTAGAGCCGGATATTCTGCTACGGAAGATCTCGTGCAACTCGGAGAGGCGTGTCACAGCCGCTTCGACCTTGTCTGCATGGCTGGAAGCAATGATCACCTTGGCCCCATGCTCAAGGGCACCTTTGGCGACTTCATAGCCGATCTAACAAACGCAGTTAGATCGGTGAGATTGAAACCTCCGATTGGCTTACACCGGATGAGCCGCCTATGACAACCACTGTCTTGTTGACGAGTTGAGAGAGGGAGCGAAACATAGGGAGGCGGTCGGCGGACATGGAGGTGTTAGAGTAGGTGGGTGGGCTTAGTTCAATGGTTAACAGATACTGCTCACGCCCCAGCTATTTATCCACCGTATGTATATTGGCCACTAAAGCTGCAACAATGGTCCATTTACATCGTAGGACGGCGAGGCATGGACAACATAATGGTATCTCAATCCACGGCTTATGTAAGCGTAGGAACATTGTGAGAGGAGGATCACGTGTGCATGGATCGGCGTGGATCAGGTAGACGCGTACAGGGCAGGCGTTAATGGTCTCGTTGGAACGGTGTTCTCATACGAGCTGAGGAAAACGGAAGGCTCTGACTGGTCGAAGCCCCTTTTGGTCTGTAGGCAAGGTGGGAGCTCCTCTTGATGGGCGCGCACGCCCGTAGGAAAAGCGTCCACCCCGATCAGTATCGAATTACAACGACTGAACAAGAATAAGTAATGTAGGTATACAAGTAGCATCGTCTATCCTCTAATATTGCACAGAATTAGTGATCACGCTCGGCCTCGGCCTATCATTACTCGGCAATGGGTCGCAGGTCTTCCAAACCGGTCAGAAGCTTTCCACACGTTGCCATTCCTTTCCTCCTCTCCGCCTCAAGCTCCTTCAGCTCCCATCCACCCTCCTGGAATGGGCGCGCCAATTCGTCATTCCAGTTGGCTTTCAGTATTCCATTCAATTTACCCTCGGTCGTGAGTTGCTGCTTCCGTGCCCAGCGCGCGCGACCAATCGCTTCGGTGCCGCCCATGCCGGAGAGGGAGATTGCGATCGTCGGGGGAGTAGTAAGGCGACCTTGCTTGAAGCAGATCCGCGAGTTGCACACGCTGTGCAGAATCGCCCCGGGTGGAAGTAGACCCCGCGGGAGTGGGGCAGGAGGGATGAGCTCCTTCTCTACTTTCTTCGCGCGAGAGCCCTTCGGGTACGAGACAAAGTACGTAATGAGATACATCTACAAATTTATGAGCACAGAGCGGCAGACTCGGAAGAGACGAGCTAACCCATTTGTGATCCCACCCTCCGATGGCAGTGCGCATCTCGTAGCGTCCCAGAATGGGGATTTCCTTGATAAAGGAGTAGTCCGCGCCTCCGAGGGGAGTGACGCCCCTATGTATGCTGTACCAAGACGGGAAGAACTGCGCCCCGACCTGCAGACGAACAATATCCAGCGTCTTGGCATAACTTGAGTTGGAGAGGTGACCGAACATGTCGCAGTCGTCCAGCGTGGCAAGACCTTGCATGACGTGAATGACCTCGAATGGACTCTTCCCGATCGGGCTGCAGAACTCCATGAACTTCCTGGTGTTGCCGGACAGGCGGCGCCGCAGGTACCACATCCAGTTGGCTTTGAACAGGATGCGGACTTGAATATGACATAATCAGTGACAAGCGCTCAGGGCAAATGAACAAGCCGCACTATGCCACATGAGTGGGAGACTGCGCGCATTGAGCGCCAGGAGGAGGAAGAAGGTGTACTTCAGCACCTTTCCCGCATATGGCAGCATGGCAGCCAGCGTAGACATAGCAGCCATGATGAGTCAATCCGTTCTACAGGGCAAATTAAAAGTAGGAGGTCAAGTTACGCACCCTCACACCGGGGGCGTGCACCTCCTTCGGACCTTTTATGCCAGCACATTGCTTACGACTCGCGCAGCCATGGAAGCCGAAGTCCCTTTTCCAAGCTTACATCAGCGCCGAAGAATTCAATGACTTCGTGTGTGGCCGGGGTGAGAAAGATAAGGCCTCCTGAAACCCCCAACGAAACCCGCGGGTCGTGATGAAATTTCCACGTTTCTGAAACGCTTGTCGCGACCGGCTATCGCCAGTGTAGGGGCCCTATTGCATGTGATTCGGGAGTCGGAGGAACTGAAGTTTGCGGCGACTCCGAGGACACTTCCGAACTATGATGGGTTCCCCATGGCCACCGATCCCTTTGTGCAGAAGGGAGTGGGGAAGCTCTGCACGTTGGGTTATTGCCATACACGGTCGAATGGAAATTCTGGACTGATGAAATCTTTGCTGTCGTAGTGAAACTTGACTTTCCTCTCGAGTCTCGATGTTTAGAAGAAAGAAAGATGCAAAGTGCCAAATCGCGACCCTTAGTCCCCATTAGAATCGGAAAGCAGACGAAAGGTTGACAGTCCGTGACGAGCAGTTTACAGACGATTGTCCGAACGAAACGATACAAACAAGCTCTCTTCATGTCGTGGCAGTGCCGGCTATTGAATGAGGGCCTCCACCTGGGCCGTTCCTTCGCGGCAGCGCGGCATTCGCAAGCTGACCAGCCGATTTCTGTGTATGTCATCCGGAAGTCTGTCACCGGCGCCCTTGCGCTGTTTCTGGTCCTCGAAGCCCTCCTCCTCAACGTCTCACTCTTCATCGTCATCCTTAGTTCGGCGTCGTTGCTCCTTTCCCCGGGACACGGAACAATCCTCCCTGCAGACACCTGCGGCACTCGTGTTCGTTGCACGGAGGCGAGATCACAGATCAGCCAGCACATTCGCGTGTATCTCATCACCGTCAGAGACCGAAATACATTCCTCCTCCTATCACCATGTCGTCATCCACCGTACTCACCACCCGTCCTACTGCCAAGCTCGCCCAGCTGCGAATCGTGCTTGACACCCTCCTTCGCCTGCTGCCTGGACTACCCAGCCTAGGACTTGTGGGAAAGGTTCTAAAGTATGCCGCGCTGCTGCTGCTCGCGCTCAACGCACGAAGTTTCCCAGGGATGTGGCATGGTGAGCGCTAGACTGAATGGGGAATGGAGACAAGCGCTGATATGACGCGTACAGTCCGCCTCTGGGCACATGTGTGGTATTGGCAAGCCAAGCGACGCCTCTTCCGGAACGACAAGCGGTACATGGAGTTGATGTCGCCAATCGGGCAATCACCCTTCTCCGCGCTGCACATCATGCGCGGCCTCGCGACGCTCGACGACTGCGACATGTTTGGTCACCTGTCCAACAGCAGCTACGCTAAGACGCTCGACATCGCGCGCTTCCAAACGCTCATGAAGTATACGGTGTGCTTCTATGCCGAGAAGGGTGTCACGGCGCTCGGCGGGAGCGATTATGCGTTTTTCAGAGAGATCCCCATTATGTCACCGTATGAGATGCGAACGACAATCGGAGGATGGGATCACAAATGGGTGCGTTCTTCTTTGACCACTGTCGTCTGCTCCTAACGTGTCATGGCAGATATACCTTATCACGTACTTTATCACCTACCCCAAAAAAGGTACCAAAGAGTACAAGGCGCTCAAGTCTTCGACACCTCAAATCCCCCCAGCACCTCTGCCGCGCGATCTCCTCCCCTCGAATGCACTCCTCAACTGCGTCGCCGTCTCCCGCTACTGCTTCAAGAACCGCCGCCTTACCGTGCCGCCTACCATCGTTCTCTCCCTCAATGGGTACGGCGCGACGTCCGAGATCGGCTGGACGCGCTGGCACAGAAAGGAGCAGCTGCGCAAGGAGGGCAAGCTCAAGAAAGTGCTTGCGGGAGCGTGGAATGAGGAGATGGAGCGCAGCTCCGAGGAGGGTGGATATGGCCTGCCAGAGTTCGAGGAGGACAGGAAGAAGGGGATGGAGATTTGCGGGAAGCTATGGCAGGGGCTGGACGGTCTCAGGGCGGTCGCGGTGCAGTAGACGTGTACTCACCGTCCTGCTAGTGGTGTCATAGAGATGTAGCCTGTGATAGTTCTAATGTAATTAGTTGTAAAGTGTGCGCAACAACTGAGTTTTGTGATAAATAAGTGACATGTGAATAGCCATGTGAAAGTAACGCCCCTCCCGGCGGGCTCGGTCGAACCCTGACCCTCCCGTATCGATCGCGTCCAATAGCCGGTCCAAGCTCGCAAGAAATCCATGGGCGATACATGTATAATCAAGACTTAGCTACTAGGCTGTCCCTCTACAACGATCTCCTATCTCTGCATCCTACTTAGCATATCTTGTCTATTATTTGGCGTCTTCAGTTTGCGGCGATGGAGACCCCAGCCAAGGACAGCGCAGAACACGAGCTCATCACGGCTTCGCTCGATCTCGAGCGACTCGAAAAGAACCTGTACGCGTTCCCCACATCTTCGTATCGCCGGCTCTTGTTGACACGTCGTGCAGGTTCCGGTCGAGGTCACTTTGGCTTCCATCGAGAGCAAGGGGCGTGTTCGGTGGGCAGGTTATCAGCCAGGCGTTACTGAGCGCTACAAACTGCGTCGATGCGGCGTACAGTCTACATGTAAGCGGTCTCCTCGAGTCTTCCATGCTGTACGTTGATGCTGCTAGTAGTCTTTACATGTGAGATGATTTGTCTGGAGCTCGAAATTGGACTGGCTGATATGTGAAGCAGTGCTACTTCCTGTACAGTGCGGACGCGAGCGTGCCGATTGTATATCACGTGGAGACATTGCGCCAAGGTACGTCTTGCTCTTCTCGGAAAGACATACTAAACTCACATATATATCAGGCCGATCTTACACTGCCTGCAACGTCAAAGCTGTCCAGAACGGCCAGTGTATCTTTGCGATGACCTGTTCGTTCCAGCGGCCCGAGCTGCACCAGCCGACGCACCAGTGGCCCATGCCGACCGACGTTCCACACCCCGATGACTGTCCCCTGCAAGAAGACGTGTACGAGCAGATGGCGCGCTTGGAGAATGTCAGCGCGGAGGCGCGAGAAAGGATGCTCCTATATGCGCATGATAGGCGGCATAGCCCCATCGCGGTGAAGCACGCGAGGCTTCCGGACAAGAAAGAGTCCTTCGACGAGCACGGGACAACGATGTATTGGCTCAAGGCGAGAGGTGTGGGACACCTGGAGCCGAGCTTCCATAAGTGTATCGTGGCGTATCTCTCGGACCTGGCTTTGTGAGCTTTTCGAATAGCCTGACACTGCGGGAGTGCTCAACGATCCGCAGTATCGGTTTGGCAGCTCGGACGCTGAAGCTCAGCTATGTGGGAAAGCCACCAAAACGATTATCTATGATGTCCTCCCTCGATCATGCCATGTGGTTTTACGAGTTCGTTCCTTGTGCTTGATGCTTTCCGCCCGACTGACGCGAGGACCAGCCATAACGTCAACTCCGCAGATTGGCTGCTTCATGTTATGGAGTGCCCTGCGGCAGGGTCTGGAAGGGGCTTTGTGCAAGGAAGGGTGAGATCTCGCGTTCCTTCGTGAGCTTGTTACTAAGTGTTTCGTTCAGTTGTATACCCAGCAAGGGCAGCTTGTCGCAGTTACGACACAGGAAGGGGTCGTACGAGCTGAACTTGACGAACCGACATCGAAAGCGAAGTTGTGATATCTATACTTTCCCCTGGGATTTCCGATCTTGTAATTCCTTATACTTCACGTAATGCTGAATAGACGTCCTTGTCAGAAAAAGCTGTCCAACAATGCAACGACAAAGACGCGATTCATTAGAGAGCCAAGTTTTATCTGGGTGAAGCTAAGTGACAGAACTCCGACCCTCCATACCAATGCCTTGGCGCCGAGAGCGTCGTGCGGCTTTACAAGAGAGCCAAGACGGGCCCGAGGAGCGCGTAGAGGTTGACGAAGACGGAGGCATTGACCTGGAGGTAGGCATAGATGCTGACGATCACTGCCGCTGCCATCAATTTCATGCAGAGATGGAGGGCGAAGAAACGTACGGGGAGCGAATACCGCTATGAAGCCAATGAAGATCTCGACCAAGATATTGACGAGCGCCGTCAGCTGCACGTCGAGCGCCGGGAAGTACACGGTCGCGCAGGCCGGGACGGCAACCGTGACCTGGACGAGGGCGGCGAAGAGAGCGAGGAACACGTTGGCATAGACGGTGACTACCGCCACGATGTTCAGGCTAATGTAGGCCTCAACATTGAGGGCAACGAGAGCAACCACCGCAGCGTTGATATCGACATTGATCTGGGCAAAGCTGTTTCTCGTGTAAGTGTCATGATTCGTACAGCCAAGACTGAGAGCAATACATAGCAGCAAAAGCGGCGACATCCACAGTCGCGCTTGCAAGAATGGCGGTAATGACAGCAACATCAGCCTGGATATTTGCAAGCAGAGTGGCCCCAATCGCAATGGCAGCCGTGTCGGGCGCGGTGCGCGCCTCGAGCTCGCGGGACTCCTTGGCGACGGGCGTCGCGGCGACTAGGAAACCGAGAGAGAGGAAGAACAGGGCGAAGGCGGCGAGACGGGAGAACTGCATGGGTACTTGTTGAGCTGAAGAGGTTGGTTTGGTGGACGGGGTTGCGAGTTGTGGTACTGCGCTGAGTATGCCTTACAGGCTTTAACCCCAGTATTTATAGGCTTCGGCCTGCTACAAGGAGACGGAATGCTGCCCTGTGATGAACCGCTCCGCCCTCTGCCCTGTGGCGTCCTGGACGAGACTGAAAGAGATCAACAAACTCCTTGGATTTGGAAAATCCAGAAGGGCAGTAAGAGCCAGGAGTCGTCCATCGTAAGCGGCATACAGCCGGCGCGGGCCCGGCGCCACCATCATGGAATAGCTCGGAAATTCCTGAGAGTGAAAACACTCGTCACAGCTTGGCTAGCCTTCCTGCACAATGAGCGTCACGATGACGCCGCGGTTTTCGGGACCGTCACAAGGTCAGAGCATCCAGCCGGGTTTCCACCAGCACTGTGTCAAGAATGTTGGCAAAACAGCCGGAATACAGCCAGGGCGAGAAGGTACTGGCCACGGTGTGATGTGGGGTTGAAGAATGTGTCATGAGAGAAGCCTCAAGCCAAAGGTTAATAAGTCGATCCGGCACCGAAGAAGATCGGGAATCCAGTCTCACGATGAGCTCAAGTATGACGTTGAAGGTGAATATTGTGCGACGGCGGTTGCCGAGTAAACAACGGATCTGTCACGTGTACCAAAATCAGAGCACTGGGCCCGCGGCTTCCTCCCCGCCTACACGTGGATTCTTTCTTGATCGTTCCCCTGCCCCTGACGAACCCCTTGATGAATGTATATGAATTACGGAGATTCAACCAATATAGAACTTCTTTGGAAGATGGGCTGCTGGATATTCTCGCTACGGTGTTCGGCTAGGAAAATTGTTGTCTGACGTGATTCAGGGTAGGAGTGTGCTGTAGGGCCAAACTGGTAACGACACCGTTTTTCGCCGGGTCTCTACGATGGCGACCAATGGTACACCGCCAGACGAACACATGGGTCACCCAACCTCGAGTTTGGACCTGCTTCGAATTTGAGCTGCTTCCTTCATCAATGGAAACTTCTGTCCTCGGATTCCCGTGTCCATCCACTTTCCAATGTGAAGCAACATCAGCGAATCCCAAGGCCGCTTTTTGTAGCCCTGAGAGCTCTCTGGAGCTGCGCGGAAGTCGGGAGACATCTTGAAACTTTGATGATGAAGGTACGCATCCAACACGAACACGCAGCTTTACTACAAGCAGCACGATATCTGGCGCAACTATGAGGAACCAGTCACTTGCAGGAATTCAATCCTTAGAAAGGATGCTACAGGAGCTCGAGGCGACTGCTGGCGACGCTCCTAAAGCGCCCGCTCTTACTCGTGCATTCTCGCAACTTTTTCCCAGAAGCACCGAGGGTATTCGGTCAACATGCAGCCCCCCAGCACATTTGCATGCTTCATCTGAAGCAAATTGCACGCCACAGGATCATCGATGACTGTCGGCACTGATGCTTTATACATCGTCCGTGGAGCCGCTCTCCCCATATCCGAACTTATCGGTCAGGTGCCAGAAATAAAGGGGAGACTGACCTTCTAAGCAAGTAGCTGAGCTCTGAGCCAGGATACCGGTGACAGATTACGTACGCGCATTTGATGTCGATGATACATCCTTCCAAGAAGATTTCGTCAGTCAATGTAGCACCATCCGGCTGTTCCTGAGGATCCCCTTCAGTTACTTCTCGAATGACACTTTGCAAGGCTGCGCATTCTCGGGGGTTGTGGAGGTGTAGCACTCTTGATAGAATCCCGAAGCACGTCACGTAAAGAGCTCGCCATCGAACACAGCTCTTTCTTCACACGATGTCTGCTTGGGGTGGGAAGGCGGCCACCGCCTGCGGATCTTGAAGTCACCTGCAGATGTAGGCATAACCGGAGCTCTGCTTGTGACTGCATCTCATCCTGACCGGATACGCTCGCATCCACGAGCCTCGCAGACCATTGGATGCCGTCTTCAATCAGGATGGGCAAAGCCACAGTAAATGAGCCAACTTGGATGCAAAGCAACATGTAAGCGACGCTGCGGAGACGTTCAGAAGTGCAGGCATTTTAGTCTCGTGCAGGACTCCTGCCTGATACTGTATCCATAGGAGGCCATGCCGAAAGAGTTAATCAGCGGGGTCGAGCCGAAGCTCACATCCGGTCCGCAGGTTTATAATGGGGTTTCATGAAACCCATGCTGTACTCGTTCTGTCCACGCGAGTGCCCTTTTCAAAGACAGGTGATCGTGACTCGTGTACGGCGCGTCGACGCGCCCGTCATGGTCAAGCGCCTGAACTCTGGGTCCCCTACTTCAAAATTTAGGCATCCGACCACCATGGCCGCCCCGGCTATTCACGATTCTTACGATTCAATTCTCATTCTCGACTTTGGTTCCCAAGTGCGTCTTTCCTGCCTAGGCGAGCATTATTGGAAAATCTAAAGAGACATATCCTCCCATAGTATAGTCACCTGATAACGCGACGATGCCGTGAGATCAACGTCTACTGCGAGATGCTGCCCTGCACACAGAAGATGGCAGATCTTGACTGGAAACCGAAGGGTGAGGACCGCGTGCCATCAAACCACCAGGCGAATTTCATTGAACTTTCGTGCATAGGCATTATTCTGTCTGGTTCACCATTCTCCGTGTACGACGATGGCGCTCCTCGCGTAGACCCCGCCGTCTTTGACTACGGCGTCCCCGTCCTTGGTGTTTGCTACGGTCTGCATGCGCGTCTTATCATTTCGTGTCAATAACTGACTACTGATAGGCCTTCAGGAGATTGCATGGAATCACGGTGGCAAGGTCGATCCCTGCGACCATCGCGAGTATGGTTTTGCGGAACTTCAAGTGATCAAGCTTGGACCGGGGCATGAGCTGGCGGATAAGCTCTTCGCGGGCATCGATCGAGAGATGCAGGTGTGTTGTGTTCCAGCCGTCAAATTTGTATCAGTTACTGAAATGCTGGATAGGTTTGGATGTCCCATGGCGATCAGGTGTCTGTTCTTCCACCGCATTTCAACATCATCGGCAAGACGCCAACGGCACCGTTCGCTGCCATCGCCCATGAATCTAAGCCAATCTTTGGCGTGCAGTTCCACGCTGAGGTGACGCATAGTCCGAGGGGAAAGGAGGTCATCAAGTCGTTCGTGCTCAACATCTGCCAGTGCAAGGCAAACTGGACTATGGCATGTCGTTCCCCCGTGCTGGAGATTGGGCATGAAGCTGACTGATATGCAGGATACGTTCATTGAGAAGGAGATCGCGCGCATTCGACAAATCTGTGGTGAGAAGGGACGCGTCATTGGCGCTGTCAGTGGTGGTGTGGATAGCTCAGTCGCAGCAAAGCTTATGCATGAGGCGATCGGCGACCGGTACGCACACGTGATGGCTTTTCTTTCACACCAGCTTGCTCATATAGCCTGCAGCTTCCACGCAGTTCTGGTTGACAATGGTGTGCTACGAGAGAACGAGGCGAAGCAAGTACACAAGATGCTGTCTGAGGACCTGGGCGTGAACCTCACCGTCGTCGACGCGTCGGACCGATTCCTTGCCAAGCTCGAAGGAGTGGAGGATCCAGAACAGAAGCGCAAGATCATCGGCAACACCTTCATCCACGTGTTCGAGGAGGAAGCAGCCAAGATCGAGGCAATGGCAGAGAAGGAGTTGGAGACGAACCCCGGTGGAGAAGTGAAGGGAAAGATCGAGTGGCTCCTCCAGGGGACGCTGTACCCCGATGTCATCGAGAGCATCAGCTTCAAGGGACCCAGCGCGACCATCAAGACACACCACAATGTTGGAGGTCTGCTTAAGGACATGAAGCTGAAGTTGATCGAGCCGTTACGAGAGTTGTTCAAAGGTGCGCGAAGCTCAAACTCCATCGTATTGTTCCCACCAATGACCGCGTTTCCTCAGACGAGGTTCGGGCACTGGGCAGGTTGCTAGGCATTCCAGCGCATCTCGTGGGCCGTCATCCCTTCCCCGGCCCTGGTCTGGCCATCCGCATTCTTGGACCTGTTACCCGCGATCAGGTCAAGATCGCCCAGAAGGCAGACACGATCTTTATCGATGAGATCCGAAAAGCCGGTCTCTACGACCAGATCAGCCAGGCGTTCGTCGTTCTCTTGCCAGTCAAGGCTGTCGGTGTGCAAGGCGACAAGCGGACGTATGACCAGGTCGTCACGCTCCGCGCGGTGCAGACAGAGGACTTCATGACTGCCGATTGGTATGTCTTCCCGCCTGAAGTATTGCGGCGCATCTCGTCGCGGATCACGAACGAGGTTGCCGGTGTCAACCGTGTAACCTATGATATTTCCTCCAAGCCTCCTGGTGTAAGTCTTCTTGTTTCGTTCCATTGCAACTATTGACCTCTGCTATCCCAGACTGTTGAATGGCTGTAATTTACATAATGCATGAATGCTCGGAGTCAGGCACGCCAGGCACTTAGACAGAAAAGGTAGATCAAGCGCGTAGATCATAATGCTACTGTACCAAGCAACTTGGTTCCCTATTACATCGATTTGCATTCTGAGGGGTGATGATATATGATGATAAAATACACACATGCATCGGAATGCGAACATGCTAGTGATCCACCGACAAATCGTGACGCGTGAACCATGTAAAAACGAAAACTTTGAAATAGAAGAGCGAATATGAAGATGCCATGCTATATGTCTAGTTCTGGACCGCAGCAGCTTGCTCTGCGGCAGGCTCATCCTCGCTCGTGGCCGGCTCCTCGTATGTCAGCGTCTCTTTCCACCTCTCGGTTACGGGTTCGCCCTTGAACACTTCTTGCAGGACCTGTCGGACATCCTCTACATACACGAATCGTATACCGGTCTTGACGCTCTTAGGAACGTTCTCTTCAATATCAGCCCGATTGGCTGCGGGCGCCAGAATGGTCTTGATGCCAGCACGATGGGCGGCCAAGATCTTTTCTTTCAGACCTCCAACGGGGAGGACCTGTCCCACAAGAGATATTTCGCCAGTCATAGCTAGTAAACGAAGTTAGCAAACAGTTCTCAAACGGACACAAGAAGACATACCGATATCAGGGTTAATCTTAGTGTTCGTGAAAAGCGACACGAAAGCAGACAGGATCGCGGTCCCCGCACTCGGTCCCTCCTTGCCAATGCCACCCTCAGGCATATGTAAATGTACATCCCGGTCGTTCAGCCACTGCTCAGACTCATCCTTGGTAAGCCCGAGGCCGTAGGCATGCGACTTGACCCAGCTCAGGCCGATCTGAGCGCTCTCGCGGATGACCTCGCCCAGCTTGCCGGTGAGCTGCAGGCCACCCTTGCCGGGCATGGACGTAGCTTCGATAGGCATGACCGACCCCGAGCCATTGCCGAGATAGCCCAACCCAGTACTGACACCCGCCGGAGGAGCTTTGACGTACATCCTGTCCTTATGATAGATAGGCGGGCCGACGTAGTCCTTCAGGTTGTCGGTACCGATGCGGATATGTACGGTATCGGGCACCTTGAGTGGCTTGCGTTCCTGCGTCGTGACAGTCGTCTTGTGGTGCTCGTGTTGCGGGACAGAGGCGGTCGGATCCGGCTGTTGCTCCTCGACCGACGTGGAGGCCTCATCCTTTACCTCGGCGGCAGTAGCTTCGGCTTCGGGTAGGGCGTCCTCACCAAGATCTTGGACGATCTTCAGCGCAGCTTTACGGTAAATCTGCAAATTCTCAGAGCCATGCTCAGATGTCACACCGTAAAACGCACCTTGTCAATATGCTTCTTCAAATTCCGTACTCCACTCTCGCGGCAGTAGTACTTGATGAGGTTATCGATCGCCGCGGGCTCGAGGGTGACATCCACATCCTTGAGGCCGCTCGCCTCGCGTGCCTGCGGAGCCAAGTACTTGTCCGCAATAACCGATTTCTCGTCCGCGACGTATCCGGATACCTCGAGCACCTCCATGCGGTCGAGCAGGGGCGCGGGGATCGTATCGAGCACGTTGGCGGTGCAGACGAACAGGACGCGGGAGAGGTCGACAGGGACGTCCATGTAATGATCCAGGAAAGCGGTGTTCTGCTCCGGGTCGAGCATCTCCAGCAGCGCGCTGGCAGGGTCACCATTGTGCCCCCGGCCGATCTTGTCCACCTCGTCGATCAGCACGAGCGGGTTCTCGGTGCCGACGCGCTTGAGGGCTTGGATGATCTTGCTCGGGAGGGCACCGACGTACGTCCGTCTGTGGCCCTTGATCTCCGCCACGTCCGTGAGGCCGCCGACGGAGAAACGGAAGAACTGCCGGTTGAGCGCGCGCGCGATGGATTTGCCGATGCTGGTCTTGCCGACACCGGGAGGGCCGACGAAGCAGATGATCTTGCCTTCGACCGTGCCGCGGAGCTTGCCGACGGCGAGGAACTCGAGGATACGCGACTTGACGTCCTGCAGCCCGTAATGGTCCTCTTCCAGCACTTTGGTCGCGTGCGCGATAGAGTAGTTCTCGATCGAGTGGACGCCCCATGGGATCTGCGAACATCATCAATATCCGTTCGAGTGTCATTGCGTATGCACGCACCTGAGTAAGCCAATCCAGATAGTTCCTCGTGACGTTAGCCTCGCTAGCTGCCGGCTCGAGATGCTGTAGCTTATTAAGTTCCTCATCGAACACCTTCCTGACGACTTCGGGCATCTTGAGCATCTCTGCGCGCTCCTTAAACTTCTCGATTAGCTTATCCTTCCCGTCGCTCTCCATCCCAAGCTCTTTCTTGATCCCCTTGAGCTGCTCCATGAGGAAGTACTCCCGCTGACGCTTCTGGATCTTGCTCTCGACGTCGCGCGAGATCTTGCTCTGCAGCTGGGCGTTGATGAGCTCTTTCTTGAGGACGAGGAGCGCCTTCTGCAGCCGGTCCTCGATGACCAGGCTCTCGAGCACGTCCTGCAGCTCGCCCACCTCGCCGGTCGACACCGCCGCTGCAAAGTCCGCCAGCTTGTCCGGCTCGTCAAAGATGTTTGACGCCGTCTGTGAAATGGTGAAATTCGTGATCTGGTCCCGGAACAACGGGTTCAGCGCGGCGATATCCTTGAACACGCTGACGATCTCTGCCATGACGGCGCGGATCGTCTGGTTCGACTTGTTGTACGGCTGCGCATGCATGTTCTCCACTTTGACGATCGAGATTGGGTATTCTTTCAGGAAGGATGTTTGCAGTGGGCCTGGGGTGCGATGAGCGTGTATGAGGGTGAGGGGTGCGGGAGACGCACTGGAAACGACTGAGCTCGCGTCGATCGGCTCGGGCTCCTTCTCCCCCTCCGCATCCTCGACCAGCTGGACCTTGGCCGCTGGCGCACCTCCCTGCCCGGGGGTGATAAGCTCCGTCATGCGAATCCGCCTATGCGGGTACAAGACCGCCGTCAAGCTCTCCTCCTTGTCGTTTTCCCCGCCCTTGCCGTCCCCGCCAGTAGCGGGGAAGACGCTGGTGATCTGGGCGAACACGCCGACCTTGTGCACCGAGTTGATGTCCGTGATGACGTCGCTGTCCGCGTCCTCGTCCTTGAGCAGGAACGCGCCGAGGTACGACTGGCCCCGCTTGAGCATCTCCTTAATCGCGGCGACCACGGCGGGGTTGCGAACGACGACGGCTTTGTAGAAGCCTGGGAAGAGCGGGCGGCGAGTGATTGGTAAGGCGAGCACCATGGGGTAGATCTCGGGCACGGTGTTCTTGGCCAGGGCGGAGGTGGGCTGCTGTGGTTGTTCCGGGGGCGGGGAAGCGGATTCGGGCGGCGGGGAGGAGTCGGGGGAAGAGCCGTCAGCGTCGTCGCCAGAGGAGGAGGATGCCGAAGAGGGCGGGGCGGCTCCGTCCGCCCCACCACCCTCGTCGCCAGCCGCAAGCTGCACATGGTGCTGGTCCTCGTCCCCCTCGCCAGATAGTGGCTCATGATCCCTCCCCTGGATATGCTCCTCTCCCTCCCCCGGCTCCACCTCCCCCGCCTGCCCATCCTCCAGCTTGGCAGCGCCGTTCCCGTGCGCTCTGGCTAGGCTGACCCGGCGGGGGAAGAGCCGGGGGGACGTCTCCCTCGCTAGGAGGGGCGCGCAGGTGGAGAGGTGCATCCGGCCTGGGCCGAGGGGGAGGGGCAGGCGGACGGGGAGGCGGGAGGGGCCGGGGTCGGGCCATGCTGCTAGGAGCCTGAGCCTGGGGGAGCCTGAGCGGGTTGTGCGAGCGAGTGCGCGGGGAGTGGCTGCGAGCCAGGACATCGTCGCTCGCAGTTTCCCGGCGCAGAGGGAGTGACAGTGGAGAAATTAAAGGCGAGCGGTGGGTTGAGTGGGACGGCGAAAGCGGTCGTGCGTCTCCCGAGTGCGGTTCTGTCAGCAGCGGCGGCGGTGGATTGCGAGAAGGTAATCGAAGGGCCGCGTGGACAGAGCCCTTATCGCCGACACAGCCACTCATAGCACAGCCACTTAGTCTCACTCGCACTTACAACCGCGGCAATTCATCTCACCACAGCACGACCACCACCACCATGACCTCCCTCGTCGTGCAGAACTTCCAGCAGCCTACCGCGTTCCCCGCTCTCCAACCCGGGGAGGATGCGGAGGAGCGCGCAAAGCTTATCATGCAGCGCGAAAAGCCCGCGAGGAAACAGGTCAAGCCCGGGCAGGTCGAGAAGGCGATCCCGGAGCAGACGGGCAAGGAGTACAATATCTGGTACAATAAGTGGGCGGGAGGGGATAGGGAGGATAATTACTCCAAGTACGCTTTTCTCTTTTCGGCATCATAATGAAGGGAAGAGACTGACCGAGATGCAGCAAAACAAAGTCCCAGACGCGGTGCAACATCCGGCGTGACTCTGGCTGGACGCGGGGGGACATTACCGGCCAGCGCTACTGCTGTCTCTTCTTCGCGCGCGGCTGCTGTCCCTACGGCTACGAGTGCAACTTCCTCCACCGCCTGCCCCTTCCGGACGCGACGTTGCCCGACTCGTCACTCGACTGCTTTGCCCGCGGAAAGTTCTCAGACTATCGGGATGACATGGGCGGCGTGGGCAGCTTTAATCGCCAGAATAGGACGCTGTATATTGGCCGGATACGCGAGACCGGGCCGGGGAGCGAGACGGAGGAGATTGTAATACGGCACTTTAAGGAGTGGGGGCAGATCGAGAAGGGTGCGTTCTTCACTACTTTTTCATCACATTGCGAGCTGCGGCTGACTCATGTTTGCTACAGTCCGCGTACTCCAGCACCGCTCAGTCGCGTTCGTAACCTACGTCTCCGAGCTAAACGCGCAATTCGCGAAAGAGTCCATGGCCTGCCAGTCCCTCGAGAACGACGAGATCCTGAACGTGCGCTGGGCGACGGACGACCCGAACCCGACGAGCAAAGTGCTCGAGATGCAAAGGCTGGAGGATATTGGCCAGCGCGCTATTGCGGAGAAGATGGATGGGAGGGTGCTCGATGCTGTTAGGGCGGTTAAGGCTCTGGAGGATGCGAGTCGGCCTGAGGGGGAGGTGGTGGAGGAGGAGAATGAGGATCTGGAGTATCTACTGCCGGAGGAGATTCTTGCGGAGGATGTGCAGGGGGAGGGAGAGCCGCAGGGGAGGAAACGGGATGCGGACGAATTGGAGGAGGAGGAACCGCCGGCAAAACGGGCCAAGATCGCCGGCACTGCCCTGCAAGCTCCTGTCCCACAGCCACAAGCAACGCCAGCGCCAGCGCCCGCAGCAAAAGGCCTCTTGAGCGCAGAGACGATGCAGGGCTTGAAATACTTTGCCGAGATCCGCGCACGGCAGCAGCAGGAGGGCTCGAGACACCCACCACCGGTCGTCCCCAAGCTCGGCGGGCTCGCGTTGGACTACGGGAGCGACGAGGATGAGGACGAGGACGAGTGATGGGATGTTGCGAGTGCTGGGTGCTGGTTGGTTAGGCACGACGGTGCGACACGTGTGCTACATGTGATACATTGTAGGATAGAAGAGGAGGTCCTGTAATAAACTGTGGATCTCAAAAGAGTCGGGACGCGAGGCGAAAATGGAGCACAGGGCGACTCATGTGTCCTCTTCCTCCTCTCCGTCTTCTTCGTCCTCGTCTGTGACGTCCACGTCCTCCTTGTGCCCGTTCACTCCATTCGCCCCATTGGCGCCGTTCATGCCCGCACTCCCACTCCCACTCCCGCTGGCGCTGGCGCTGACACTCCCGCCGCCCCCATCCCCCTCCTCGAGCCCCATATCCCGGAACCCCTCGTTCATATCCCTGATCCTGCGCTCCTCCTCCCGCTCGTCCTCCTCCGCCCGCTGCCGGCGGTACGCGGTGATATCCCACCCCTCGTCGTCGTCCGCCGCCTCCTCCTCCTCCTCTTCCCTGAACCATTCCGGGTTGTACGTAAACTAACTCCGCGTCAGCATCCACACCCACAAAACGGGCAGCATGCGCAGTGCGCGGGGAACGCACCAGATCCCGTCCGCTCATTCCAGAGCTCTTGCCCGCCGCAGCCTGATTCGCCTTCGCAGCGCGCATCGCGTCCTCCTCCGCGGCCTTCTTGTCCTGCCTTGTCCGTTTCCACTTTGAAAAGCTGTCCTGGGTCACGGGCGTCAGCTTCAGCCCGAGCTTGTGTCGCTCCACCTCGAGGAACTCCTCGATAGAGATCTCGTCCTTCTTCGCGTCGTCGGCTGCCTTCTTGGCCTGAGACTTGAGCACGAAGCCTGGTGGAAGTGCATGTCGGTACATGCATTTCTCGCCTGCTTAAGCGTTAGGCGGCGTCGAGAGCGAGAGGTGAAGGAGATGCTGCGCACCATTCGGGCACTCCCAGAACCACCCAAACATCCCCTTCTCGATCGCCTCGATAAAGTACTTGCACACAATGTCCGTCGTCGTGCGCGGATTCCCCTGCTTCGACAATACAACCTCCCGCAGCTTTTGCTCGTCCCAAGTGTCCATCGTGTCCGTGAGCTTGTCCTCCCGCGTGTCCGAATAGATATCGCGCTTCTCCGTCTTGCGCCCCACGTTCAAATCGTGCGAGAACTTGCACTTGGTGCCTTTCTCGCAGTGGCCCGTCTTGAAGTAGATACACAGCACCGTTTTCGGATCGACGCCGAACGGCACCTTCTGCGCAACCTGTACGGGCTTGAACAGGTCCGCCTCCATCTTCTGCCTCTTTTCATCGTCCGCTTTCTGCTTCGCTTTCAGCTCCTTCTCCTTCTCTTTTGCAAGCTGTGCGAGTGAGTCAGCGCGTGAGGTCACTCCACCAGGACAGGTGGACCCACTGCTTCCTTGCTCTTGCCAGCCATAGATTGCTGTTGCTGGATAATCTGCACTTGCTTCTGGACCTTTGCAGACTTATTTTTCTGCGTTTTGGATCAGCCTCCCATTCTTCCCAATCTGAGCAATCAATCGTACATTCTTCATACCAAAAGTCTGACATAGGGTCAGCACACGCTCCACCAGACCTTTCCAGCTCGCACACACCTTATCATCTTTGACCTTGGACGAAGACCCCTGCTTCGGGGGTTGCTTGGGCGGCATGCTGGGCTAGATAGTGGTTACGATAGCAAATGAGATAAGGTATCCAAGTGTAGTGTGTCGTGAGGGTGGATGTGACCAGCAACGGGTCGAGGGGTGAGAGTCGACTCGACGATGACCTCAAGAACTTGCTGCAAAAGCCTTATGGCAAGGAAAGGTCATGGAAAGGTTCTGGATTTGAGGGTCGTGCGGGGACGCGGTTCTGGGGAGTTCCGCGTCGCGTCTGTGGCCTACCCAACTTTGACGTGTTCCACCATCTCGTCATTGTCCTTTTCATTCTAGCCTTCTACATCGAATAACACAAGCTTCACGTCGAGCTGCATTATGCCTCCTAAGAAAGATAAGGATGTGGTCGCTCTGAAAGGGAAGGATGGTATGTCGTCATCTGGCCGATGCAATACGGGATGAGCAGACGTCTTGTCTCTTCAGCTGAGGAAGCTATTCTGGCATACATGAAGAAGGTATCCCTTTCCTTCTGGTGCACTGGAGCATTCGTTAGAGGTCTGTGCACAGGTCAACAGGCCGTACGGATCATGTATGCGCTGTCCGTCCCTGGCGACGAGTGACCGTCTTATCCCATGGTCTACTAGCCGACATCTCCGCCAACCTAAAGAACGCAGTGTCCAAATTGGCTGCGCAGAAGATCCTCCAACAGATGGCTGATGATGGAAAGATTACTCAGAAGACCTTTGGTGCGGTCTGGGCACGGGTTGCTTCGCTGCAGGCTGCGTGAGCTGAATGTATGCGCGTCCTCAGGCAAGGCGACCATCTTTGTGGCGAAGCAGGACCAACTGGAGACGCTGGACCCGGCCCAAATGAAAACCATGCAAGCTGAACTCGTGGCTCTGAAGGACCAGCTGAGGGAGCTTAATGATCGGGTCAAGAATGGGCTCGAGAGGGAGTTGTCGGCACTTCGCATGGAGCCAACGGACGACCAGCTGGGAGAGCAGGTTGAGAAGGCTGAAGAACAGGTACATTGTGGCACCCTGAAGGAGCCATCGTTCGGGCAGTGTGCTTAAAGCGGAGGAACAGGTCGAGAAGCTTCGTGCGGAGATTGAGCCGTTGAGGAGCCAGGCACCGACTGCGACCCCGGAGGAGATGCAGCAGATCGACGACGACTGGAACAAGTGGCGTACCGAGTGGAAATCAAGGAAGAAGATCTTCTTAGAGTATGCCTTACCTCTGGGCCATCCCGCCAGCAACTAGACTCGTGAGGACTAAGCTGATGTGCGATTCCTTTGCGTAGCCTCTTCAGTGCCGTCACCGACTCCCACACTCGCGATCAGAAGGAGCAATTGGAGACCGACCTCTGCATCGAATATGACTCGGTGCGCTGGACTGCCTAGACTGACCGATCCGTTGATGAGTCTGCTGACATTGCAATAGGAAGAACATATTGCCCTTGAGAAAAGTCCCTTGGGCATGGCAGCTGTCAAGGCACCCAAACCTACCAAACGCCGTTGATCCGACTTGAAATGCACTCTGATTGTCGATGACAGCACATTTTCCTTTGCCATGTACACTGGTCTGCTGTCTCCGGACGCTGGGCTTTCATGACGACGTTATTACGAAGGTGCTCTCATGTGCTGCTTCTCCTGCTGCACTCGGTGTAGGTGTATTATCAAACATGTGGGAAGTGTGGTATGGGTGTGAATGGATGAATGGCACCATCAAGTTTAAATCAGTCCAAAATCAATATCCGTTACGGGATCGCTACCGATGAACGAAGCGTCGCCCTCTGTGATGCCATCCGCCTCTGTCATAAAGTCCGCATCAGTTATGCCATCCCCATCAGTCGACCAGTCGACCTCTTCTTCCTCTTCCTCCTCGATATCGCTCGTATTGAGCAGCGCGTCAACACCAAGTACATCCTCTATGTCGTGGAAGTTGTCCTCGACAAGGTCCATTTCCTCGTCGTCAGAACTATCGGACGTCACTGGCTCCGGCAAAGCATCGGCCTCGCAGTCGTCCTCGTCATCCGTGACGCCGATGCCATTCACCCGGTCGTAGTAGACGCGATTGGAGCGAAAGTGAAACGTGTGGTCTGGATCTTCCATATCTCCACACCGTTCGATCGCGTCCTGGAGCTCTGTCGTCACACGCGTTTCGTCATCTATGACGATGTATGGCGCATAGGTGCGCAGTCGGCGAAGGACGGTGGTGGACAAAGGGTACGCGGAAAGCTTCTTGATCCCAACTCCGGCAAGATATCGGGTCCGAAGCGTCTTCTCAAGGTGTCTGCTCACCCATGGGATCTGAACGTGATCCTGCAACTCGCGAAAGTGGAGCTCCTCCAGTCTGGGACAATGTGGGAACGTGCCGGTCGCTGGATCGTGCTGCCTCAGTGCCTTCAGAACGGGCCGGACGGTCGTCGTGTTGAGGCAATCGAGGACGCGAAGGTTCTGAAGCTTGCTGAGTAGAGTGAGGAATGGTTTGCTATGTACGATCGAGTGCCGGAAAGCTAGTCGCTCTAGCCCAGGGTTCTCGGAAGCCAGTGTGTTGAAAATGCCATGTGGTATCAGCTGCTCCAAGGGTTGGCCCCACAGCTCCAGGTCGCGTAGATTCGGCATTTCGAAGTGCTCAAAGATCATTGGCACACGGAAAGGGGCACCCATGTCCGAAGGCTCCATGACGAGTAGCGCGAGTTTGCGGAGCCGATGTAACGGTATCGATTGTTCGGTCGCCGACAGGTCGCTCACCAAGACGTGCTTGATGGACAGCACTTCAAGATTTGGCATGAGGCGGAGGACATCCAGAGACAGGGCTTCATCTTGTGGTGTGAAGTCGCCCGGTCCAGATAACACCATGCTTGGGGCTCGGGGCTGAATCAAGCTGTGGTACAGGTGAAGTTCTCGCAAATCTTGCAACGAGGTTGAATCCTCGACGATCTGCAACGCAATGTGCTGCAGACTCAGCGTCTTCAACACGTGAATATCCAGGCGAAATGGAATCTGTTCATATAGCACGAGGTTCATGATTTCGTGTGTATTTGCTTGAGCGATTGACAGGGACTCGAGCTGAGGCATGTGGGTGGGTAACGAATCGAATAGATTGTTCGCGATGACTTGATCGACCGTGCGTAGGGAGCGTGTTCGATGTGCTTCTTTCTGTAATGTCTCGACAACTTCCTCAATGCAATCATAGTCCTTCTGGCTGCCGCAATGCTTGTAAGTGATGTCCAGCGGTACAGATCCCGTACGTTCCAGCTGTTCTTTCAGGTGCGACAGTGTGCCACTGTGAAACCCGATGTTCAAACCAGTGCCAAATCCAACCCGAACGTCCGACCAGAGATCTGGGGTAGCCAGTGTGACAGAACGCCAGTACGAGCAGACCTGGGATATGTTGAGAGGAGACCTATCCGGGTATCGGGAGCCGCAGCCCTGCAGAGAGAGTGTCCACTCGAATATGGTCGAAAGTAGCTCGATCGGTATTCGATTGACTGGAATGAGCGAGTTTCGTTCCCTGAGAACTCCTAACAGCTCTTCTCGGATCCGCTCCTGCTCGGCTCTGAGAACAGCAGCCTGCGCATCCAGATTGGACATTCGCTCCGAGGCAATCGTACCAGGGTTCTTGTGCCCCTGTTCATCATGCTGGACCTTCCCGTTTTGCCTGGAATTGACCTTTCGCTTCTTGGAAGTTAACGAGGCCATGGCACCGACTGCCTATCCACGCTGCAATCAGTCGTTGTTTGGAATCTCTCTCACCAGGCTTGACGTACGTGGTTTACACTCGAGTGACTGCCATGCGCACGCTGGGATGACTTGTCTCCGTTCAGAGGACCCTCAGCGCGTACAGTACACGACGCGTGCCGCGTGCTCTACATGAGGACGCGTCACGCGACTCACTCTCTTTGTTCCTCCTTGATCTCACCTCTTTTCCTTTCTCAGGAAAACAGTATGGCCATGCACATGCTCAGACGAACAGCAACTTTCTGAACAAGGAAAATCCATTGCAGGTAACTATACATTGCGTAGATGCAGAAGATGCAAAATGACGAATGCAGCTGCAACAAACTTTTGCAGAGTCCAGCTGCTACACTACAAATGAGACATCACGCCTGTCCAGCAGACACCTGGGTCTGCGCCTGCGACTGGGCCTGGCCAGCAGGGCCGTATCCGCCACGCCCGCGCGGAGCACCCCTGAAGCCTCCTCTCCAACCACGACCACGACCTCTACCCCTGTCGACGAAGGCACCGGGAGCCGCCACTGGCTGCTGAGGCGGTGACGAGAATGGAACTGAAGGCAGCAGATGTACCGGGGGGGCCCCACGAGGCGCCGGCTGAGTTCCATTTGGATGATGACCGGATCCCCTGGCGGGCATGGTGTGTTGAACAGGGAAACCGCGGCCCCTGCCTCGAGCGCGAGGAGCACCTCCCAGCAGTGTGTCGCGAAGCGTATCCGTATGCGACGGTGCAGCAGCAGGTTGGTCCGTCGGAAGTTCCCCCTTGAGCGCCTGACCATAACCGGCGTTGAGAATAGGCGGCGCCGGTGCTTGGCGCGCAGGATTCTGCATGATGGCTACACCACCCCGTCCGCGTGCTCCGCCGCGTGGTACATGAACGGGAGTGAATCCACGAACAGCCCCGTATGGAGCGTTGACAGGATGGAAGGGTTGGCCGTTCGGAGGTCGGCCACGGCCATTAGCATTTCCGTTAGGATGCTCGGCTGTATGTCCGCTCTCCACGGGTGCAGGGCTCGGATTAGTCGACATAACGTATTGCTTGTGACTGAGGTTCAGGCAGGTATTGAATGACACAGTTGATCCGCGATATTGCGAGCAGCGACCACCGAGAGTTGTCCCAGACATGAACGGCACGTCCCAGACGACGTCGATGGTAGCCGTGTTCAAACCGACAACGACGCCTTTCGCGGTCAACGGCACACTGCCGGCATCCTGCACCATGGTCACACGGTCACCAAGAGCAAATCTCTGGTGTAGCAAGCGATACACGGCATGTGCAGGCTTCAGCACCGCTTGCCTTGGAATGCCTTTGACGAGGGCTTTCTTGATCATGTCCGCCGACTTGCTGCTGCTGAATTCGTTGGCCAATTGTTCAATCTTGCCCACCGTGTCCTGTAAATGATCGTCAGACATGGGAAACGAGGGCAAATACTGGAGCCTCACCTTATCCAGCTGCTCCGAAAGCAACGAAACAGGCTCCAGGTCGCGAATACCCTTCTCATTCAGCCAATTCCGTATCTCCTTCACGCGGGCATCGGAATCACCACTGGGGAAGAGATCTTCCGCCATGGTAAGGTCTGCGTTAGAGCTCAGTTCATATTCCAGACCACGCAAGAAGGGGTCTGACCATCACGCCTCTGATCCAACCTCTGGAACAACTCAGGGGCGAACGCCTTGTACTCCCGGATAAGCTCGACCGCCTTCTCGCTGAACTCCCATGTGCGATTCTTGCGCGTATAACCAAGAACTTTCATTCCCTTCGCTTCAAACTTGAGGCTCAATCCAATGTTGGTCTTCGATCCATCTTTAGTGACAACCATGAGACTTGAAGTGATCTTGGCGAATGCAAGACCGCTCATGCCAAGCATGCGAGACACAACATGTGCTTCAAGATAGCGTTCGCCTGGGCGAGTCTTGACCAACTGAGTGAACTGGTCATTCTCCACCTTCTCGTTCGGGAAAAACTAGATGGATCTGTTAGCTATTGCCTCTTCAAGGCGCACAGTACTTACAGCAAGGACCACCGTGAGGCTCGTATCTGTCGTCTCCTTCACCTGAGCGGCAACGCCATACGCGTGCTCGCCAAGGAAGATGACCTTGCTACCAGCGGGGAACTCTTCATGAAGGGGCGGGGCCTCTTTCTCGAGGAAACGCTGATCCTCAGAGAAGACATCCGTGACAGCGAGTTGAATCGCCTGGTCCACTTCTTTATCCGCAGATTCATAGTCCTTAACGAGTGCACCGTCGTCTAAGCGCTTGAGTCCCCGCAGAGGCCGCACATGGACCAGCACCTCGACATCGCTGGTCAGAACGGCGTAGCGCTTCGAATAGATATGCTCGATCTTGTCCGCCTTCCTACGCCAGCCATCTGGCATGGTCTGCGGCTTGGAAACGATCCGCTTCCTGCCTGCTATCAGACCTTCTTCATGCTTGAAGTGTTCATCTGAGACAGCAACGCAGAGACCCTCCTGAAGGAATGGCCAGTTGAGGAAGACGCGCTTCCCAACGAGCTGCTTGGCGAGATCTTCGGTCTTCTTTCCCTCGTGCCTGTTGATAATGTTGATAATCATAGACTGATTCCGGCTGTCTCCTTGGAAAACGTTAACGTGGTGGAAGCCGAGTTGCGCGGTATGCTCCAAGGTGAAGAGCGACGGGAATCCCGCGAGAGCTTGTGTGCCCAAGAAGACGCCGTCGACCAATCCAGGGACTAGGTGCAGACCATCCAGCGTGGGGAGATTGTAGGGCTCCATCTTGCAATGGTTGTGCACGAGGTTGGGGAAGAAGCCAGGCAACGATGACGGGTACACCGTCTCGTGATCAGGATCATAGACGAACCTTGTGCTCGGGCCCCAGGTGTTGCGCCTTCGTTCCTCCTCGGTCAGAAGACGTTCACGAGGTGCCATTGCAGCCAACAAGCGAGCCTGATCGATGAAAGGGATCTTGATGACTGCCTCCCATTCTGCTTTCTTCCCATTCATATCTTGCTCGAAGGTTTGCGGATAGAAGTCAAGAATTGGTGAGCTGACGTCGTACATCAAATCCTGTAAAGGCGTCAGAGCTGAAGCAGCAATGCCTTGGCAAAGAACTCACCCTGTATGCCATCGGCAGCAGTTCCTTGCTTGCTTCGGGCATAACACCCATGAGCTGCTCGAACGGCCTGAACGGCGTGCCGAGTTGGAAGGGGAATTTCATGTCCGCAACACCCTTGAGATCTGTGCATGGTGATCAGACAACTGTAAAACGCTGTGTTCCACTGTCCTTACCTGACATGCGAGGCGCATAATGGTAGTTGTAGAACCAACTCCAGGAGGCGACACCGCTGTAGTAGTAGTACATGACCCACTGAAGACCTTCCACATAACGGTATACGAGGTCATGCATCGCCTTCTGGTCGTTATAGCTAATCTCCAGTTTCTCCTGTTCTGGCGTCAGCAAGCATACGGCCAGGTGATTGTAAAGAACGGACCTTGTAGTAGTTCCGCTTCCACTCGTCCATGCGTTCCTTCAGCCTCCTCTCTTCCCGAGCATCGAAGTCCTCTCCTTCCTCGTCATCTACGACCTTCATTTTCTCGAATTTCTTGAGGACCCTATCGACAGCAGCGTTGCCCTCTTCATCGTCCATATCCTCCCATTCGCCGTCCCCATTGTGGTCATCATCGTCATCATCATCGTCCTCGGGTGGAGGGAGTCGGATCGTAGCCAAATTCCGGTCCTCATCGTCATACTCGTCCCAAGTGAGATCCAGGTGCAGCTGCGACGTAACCTGCGCAAGGAACCGCTTCATGTTCGCCGGAAAGTCGTTCACGAGGCTGATGCTCGCGTTCGGGTCTGGGTGACCCCGCTGGGACAGGACGAATGCCTTGATCTTCTCAAACAGTTCCTTCTGGTGCTTCGTCAGCACTATATGCACGGGTCAGTACATGCTAGAAACGAGGGTTCAAGGACACGCACTATTCTTTCCCGCCTTATGCGCAGCCTCCGCCGCATCCTGGTGCTTCTTCTGCTTTCCCCGGATGTACAGCAAATCCGCATTCTCCTTTTCAAACACCTCCCTCTCACCGGTTGCTAGCTCATCGAGGATGAGCTGCAAGCGCTGCATGTTGATCGTCCCGCTGTCCTGCAGGTAGCCTCCAGCGGCAGGGATGATTTTCTTATATATGTCGAACAGCTTCTCCAGAGCGTTCTCGTTGATGTGAAGGTCGGGCAAGTGCGGCAGGAAGTCGTTTCCTACGAACACGGCGATGAGAATGAAGTCGTCGATGACGCGCTCCAGGTTGTAGGGGAACGACATCTGCGGTGCCATGGATCTGAACTCGAGGTCCAGGTACTCTCGCATCAATGAAAGATGCAGTAGGAAGAAGGTCTGCGAATCCAGCCTGGCAAACAAGATCAGCATACATCCAGTGGATGAGCAGCGAAGACCTACCCTCCCGTGGCTTTCTTCTTCTGAGGCCCGAACTTGACCTCCTCGCGCAGCAAGCAGAAATGCGGGTCATGACTCAGCAGCCCGAGCATGATGAGATCTGCATCGAGACCGTACATGCAGTGTCGGACGTTCGGGTCGTAGCCTGGCTGCGCCTTTGCGTGCCGAATGTATTCCATGATTTTGTGCTCTCCCTCTCCAGGCACCTCGTGTCCCGACAGCACAACTTGTACGTTGCGCCAGTTGGCGTCTTCCGTTATCTTCTTGTTGATGAAGTACTTGAGTTGTGCAGACAGCTTTGCCATGAACTCAGTACCTAGACGTTGTTAGTCGCCGCAAGTAAGAAGTACATTGGTGAACGTACCAGGCGTGATGCAATTGCTATCGAACGCCTTCTCGTCTGGGAGCTTTTCTCCTTTCTTCTCCGCCTTCTCCCTGATCTCCTTCGCTTCCTTCGCGCTCCTGAAGCGCCTACTCCGCTGCTGGTTCATCTTCGCCCTCGGGGCCACACCGTCAATAGCCATGAAGAATAGCTTCCTCGGCTTGATCTTCCCGAATAGGAAGTCCACGTATGCAAAGATTGCCGTGAATATCTGCTCCTCCGACAGACGGAAGTGTGCATCTCCATCGTTCGGGTGCGAGCATTGATGAATGACTCCGTTGAAGTCGAGGTACAAGTTGTCAAACTCGGGGATCTTGTTTTCTTGTATGAGCTGTGAGGTGAGCGGGTAACGCTCGCTAATCACAGTCTCAGGATCAATGGTTTTATTCTCGTTCTCGGGCAACGTACGAGATATATCTGAAGAACTTGGGAATACCTAGTGCGCGAGTCAACGTGTGCCGTGTGCACGTCCGTCCAGCAACACATACCCATGATCGCAGACTCTTTTGCAGTTTAGTTGTTGTTCCTTTCTTTCTCCCCTCAGGGTATTTTCCACTCCTCTCGTCGTGTCTCGTCGTCGTCGTCTTCCTCTGAGGCGTGACCGTCTGTCCGGGATCCAGTGAATGGCTCACTCTTGAGAGGCGTGCTTTGGTGGGGACCCCCACTTGAATCTCGGAAGCGGCCGACGGGAGCAATCCGTCAGGACCCAGACTCCAGTGGCTGTGTTCTTACGTCGCGAGAAGCGCGCGCTCCTCCGGGGGAATGCATGTGCGTGGTGACGAGCGGGCAGGTCGCATACGAATCACGCTACGTACTACAGAGACTGTATTCCACCTACTCCGCCTTATCTACCCTTGCTCACTCTGGTTCCTGCAGTTTGACCGCAAGCAAGGGAGACCATGGCTCTCCCAACACCGGTCGATCTGCACCCACTCTCCCCGCCAGACGTCGTCCAAAGTCGCCGCGGCCAACGCACCCTCCGCCCTGACGCCGACGCCGGCTCGACCTCCCAGCCCTTCTCCTACTTCACCCTCAAGTCGCAGTCCGACGAGCGCAGCCTCCTCAATGTTATCGACGACACCGCGAGCACGCAGAAGCCCGAGCCTCAGGTGGACGACTTGCCCTCACCCAGCAACTCGCCATCACACGGCCGGTCGCGACCCGCGTTCAGCAGAAGCGTCAACCATGCAAGACATATGTCTGTCTCCTCTGTATCCCGTCCAATATCCATCGCGCCATCAGCAATCCCAGCAACGGACGAACACCCCCAACCTCCACCGCCTCCAGCATTCAACCTTGCAATACCGCCGTCGCGTACACATCTCGACCAATCACTCCTCCCAGTCGACCCCGCAGCGTTCGCCAAGGAGCTAACGGTCGACGCGGCTCGCAAAGTGCTCGAGACCAAGTGGCATCTCTATTCCGACCAGGACATCGCGACGGCGATCTCGAGCGTGTCTGACATATCGGGCAGCCCGGCCGAGCAGCCGACGAACCCCGTACACGCTGCCCTGCGCGTGATGAGCAGCGCGTTCGAGGACCTGAGTCGGAAGTACGAAGATGTGCGACGTGCTAGAGAAGCCGAGGACCAGAAGGGGTCCGAGTTGGCTAGCAAGGCCAGGGAGCAGATAGAAAGCATGCCTTGGGCTGAGCGGGAGGTCGCGAGGAAAGTTGTGGAATTGTTCTTTGCAGAGGAGCAGGACAAGGCATCGCCTGACACCCCAGGAGAGGTGAGTCAACTACTCTATATGCGCGTGCGTCTGGCTAACACGAATGCTTAGCTACCTATGTCTATCAGCCAAGCGATGGCAGACGTGCTCACACCACTCGCCGGGCTCCCAGGCTCCGAAGAAGTCTCCGAGCGGTCGTCATTACGACCGCGCAGCGTCACACCCTCCATGCTTACCGCTCAATCGGTGGATGAGACATCGCTCCCATCGAGCAGCAATTCCAGTGCACAAGTCAAGCTCCCCGAAGGTACTGTGCGGAACGGGAAAGAGAAGTCTTTCGGGGAGATGCTGGGCAACTGGATTGTTGGCAAACCGCGGAGCAAGAAGACACCCAAGCAGGAAGCGGAGGATTCCGGTGCTGTTACTCCTGCACCAGACGATGATTCCAAATCCGTTTCCGGCATATCTGGCGACGTTTCGCCTGCAGTCTCAGCGGCGGCTGCAGTCAAGGCTGTCGCTGGCACATTGCGAAGTACGTCGACCACAAGCTCTGTTCTGAACGCGCTAGGCATATCAAATGCCCCTTCCTCTTCCTCCTCCACGCCACCGTCCCTCATGGCCCCGCCCGACAAGCCACATCGACCACGAGCCCACGCGCACTCCGTTTCCGGCTCCTCGCTTCCTTTTTTCCAACCACCACTCACGTCACCAGCGAGCGTCTCCTTCTCCCCTGCATCTCTGCCATTTGGCTTGCCTAGTGCAGGTACCGGTTCAGCGCCTGATGACCTCACGCCAAGTGCAACGCGTGAACCGTCCATCCACTCATCAATATCAAGCACACCACACAAGATCGGAATCTCACCAACGCATGTCCAAGCGATCTTCAACGCGACACGCGTGATGACCTCTGATCCCGGGAGCATCTTAATAGAGAGGGGTGAAGGGGCAAGCAGTCTGGTCAAGAAGCTCGCTATGAACTTGGTGAAGAACGCGCGCGAGGAGGGGCTTACCGTGAACACGGCTAGGACACCAGCAAAACAAGCTCCCACGCCCGGAAGACCGCGACCAAGTGTAGAGGCGCTCACAGCGCTTGCGCCGCCTCCTGCGTCAGCCGAGAAGCCGACAGCAGCCAATCACACCAGTCATCCAGCGGATGACGCGGCTGCTATCCTGAGAAGCGCCCTCGCAGCGTCAAGCAAAGGATTGAGAGGCGCCATGACGGGATTGACTGTGTCAAGCAGCGCGAGCAAGACACAGAGGGTCGCCTCGACGGCTGAAGGCTCCGTTCAAGGACAGCAGTTACAAGCCCCAGCCCCACAGCCTCCCCGGCCCGGAACTGTAGAATTGGAGAGCATTATTCCCGAGACAGCAAAGCCGCCAACTTTGTTCCTTGCCAACTCGAGCAAGTCTTTCATCGCGTCACCGTCGTTCAAGCCTTCGCTCTCGAAGGTGTCTGCGACACGATTCGCGCGGATGAGCGAGGCTCTCACAGACCGATACGGCTTCATATACGACATTAGCAAGCATGACCTTAACCTGCTCCGGAGTGCCGAAACGGCGGGTAACGCCGCGCCTGCAACGATGACCGGCGTGAAGATCAGGGACGAGTCGGATGATGAGGACGAACGGGAAGAAGAGAAACTTGGATACCAAGGTGGCGAAGACCTGCGATCTATTTCAAGCAGGATTCCGGAAAATGAGGAAGCACCCGATATCAGCCTTGTCTCCGAGGGTATACCCATAGATGAAGACGAAAATCTCCTCTCGCCTTCTCTCTCCCGTGCGCCGTCACTCAGGTCGCCATCTAAGCAGCGACTGTCGGTCAGCGGACCAAACGCCTTTGGCCAAGCACATGCGAAGGCGATGATCGCCTCCCAAGTTCTGACGGTCCCCGCCAACAAGGAACAGGTCCCTCACGTCAGCACCGTGCGCCAGCTGCTCGATTCCCTGAAGGACATCCACGATTTGCAGCAGGAGAAGCAAAAGTTGGAGTGGGACGCCTTCCTCAAGAAGCGGAAGGTTAAGACGATCAGAGGTCCTCCCTCCGGTCTTGGAAATAAAGAAGACGGCTCAAAGGAGAGCACTGGCGTTGGAGCCATCCTTGGTTTGGCGAAGGAACCCACAGATGTGGACGAGCTCCGTGGTGGAGACGCTTTCATCGGCATCGCCCAGATGGGTCTTTCTAAGGGCAACAAGGATGACCTTCGCGAGTTCGCTCGACTCGTCCGGAAGGGGGTTCCTCTTGTGTACCGACCCAAAGTTTGGATGGAGTGCAGCGGCGCAGTCGAGATGATGGAGCCTGGCCTGTTCCACGAACTTCTGAGCAGTCACGAGGGTGAAATAAACGTCAGTTTAGAGGAGATAGAGAAGGATGTGAGAAGGACAATGCCTCTCAATGTCTTCTTTGGTGGAGATGGCGTCGGCGTCGGAAAGCTGAGGAGGGTTCTGCAGGCGTACAGCTGGTGCGTGTCACATTCCTTTGCTCTTAACTGAAAATAACGTATTTCGAAGGCGAAATCCGTCCGTCGGGTATTGCCAAGGCATGAACCTCATCACCTCTTCCCTTCTACTCGTCTACGCCGATGAGGAGGAGGCCTTCTGGATGCTCACATCCATCCTCGAGCGTCTTCTCCCCGCCGACTTCTTCTCACCTTCCCTTCTTGTCTCACGGGCATGCCCGATGGTCCTGCTTGACTACGTACATGACCTCATGCCGAAGCTGTACAACCATCTTGAGGAGCAAGGCGTCGACCTTCCCGCAATCTCATTCTCTTGGTTCTTGGCCCTCTTTACAGACTGTTTGCCTGTCGAGGTGCGCCATGAACTCACTTTTGATACCGTCACTAACTTGGTATGCAGACATTGTTCCGTGTCTGGGACGTCTTCTTTATCGAAGGCATGGACGCGCTCTTCCGGATCGCGATCGCCATTATGCAGATGAACGAAGCCGATCTGCTGGCGTGCGACTCGATGCCAAGCCTGTACACGCATTTGGAGAACATGACCGCGCGGGCTTGGCAGGCCGACAAGCTGCTCAAGGTGCGTCTCTTCCCCTGCACCCTTTCATATCGCTAATGCTGTGCTTCTCATTACCTGCAGATGGAAGGAGACCTCCGCGCACAGGTCACCCACTCGGCCATCATCAAGAAGCGCGACGCACACGTCCGGGCGCTGCAAGAGCTCATGCACGCCTAATTCTCTGGCGGCGTCCGAATCCCACCGAATGCGGGCCGCGGATCAGACCGCCGCGCGCACCAGCGTGCCGAGCACCGCACGATGCCGGCGATCCATCGATTACAGTACACCGTGCCTGCAAAAGCATGGTCCCACCGACAACATCCCAGCACATCCCCGTCCATTCTATATCCTACGGGCATATACAACACGTTACATACAGCGCAAGCGTGCACAGGCACCGCCCCCCCGCATTGCACAGCTCATTAGTAGCTATAATCGAAGAATAAATATCCGCAGAAACCACCATCATCAATCCTCTGTATTCTACCGCAAATGGGCAATTTTTTCTTCCCCTTGTATCATCATGTGGTATCTATTGGCATGGCGTGGTATGGAGAGAAGCGGCCGCTTCGTGCGAAATGGTGTCGTGAAGCGAGCGAAGGGAGCATGTGAAAGCAGCGACAGCAATAAAAGAGGAAGGAGAAAACAGAAGGAAGAAAGGAGAAAACAGAACAGAAACCATATCACCCATAACATAGGACAATCATAGCATCGTCGCATCATGGTTTCGGGCAAGTCGGCTCTCCGGAACAGAGTCTGGGAGGACGCGCTGCCGCACCTCGATGGAAGAGCCGCGCGGGGCGCTCACCGGTTCCCCCGCCCAGCCCAACGGCCCGCGTTGTAGCTAGCGTTCATAGCCTACGCGCACACGTCAGCACCATTCCAACACGGCAGAGAGGGAAGGGAAAGGGCGTACAGCACTCTCCTGGATGATATCGTCCAGCACGCGCATGCTCCCGCGGAGCATGTCGTCCGCCAAGCCTGCCTTGTCGCCCCGAGCGATGGCGCGCTTGCGCGCGTCGAGCGCGGCGACGACTTCCTCTGCCACCCTGTGCGTGTTGATCAGTGTTTGCGAGAGAGGGGAGGGGGAGGGGAAGGGGTCGTACCGGGCAAGACGCGAAGCGCGCGGCTCTGTAGGGGGGGAGAGCTTTCTCGCCTGCCATGCTGGCTCGACGGGGACGTCCGCTGGGCTTGGGGCTGCTCCTGCGGCTGGGGGAGGCGAGGCGAGGGCGGAAGTGGGGGTGGACATGGTCGTTGCTTTGCTGTGCTTCAGAGGTGGAGAAGCGGGGAAAGAGCCGGGGTCGCTTCTGTGAGCACTTGGGTGACAAAGGCGGCAGAGGGAGTGCAGAGTACAGCAAGTGCAAGCTAGGCGGTGCGAGTGCAAGCGCAAAGCGATAGAGGGATAAGGACAATAGCGGGCGCGGGCGCTATGATAGCCGTCGTCTCACAAAGGGGAAGAGAGGGAGGGGACAGAAGTTGAATAATTCGCCCCCAGTCCCTCTGGGCAAGGGGTTAAGACCTCCCCCTTTCCCCTCTCTGCTGTCGGGCTCGGGGAAGCAGCAGCGGCAGTGGGCAAGTCGATCACGACCCCGCTTGCCCGGCGGGAACGTGCCGAGCGCAGTCCCTTTCACCAACCCAAAACGAGCGAGCCTCGCCCCCCAGCCCCAAGCGTCCAGCCATGAAACCCATCACAGACCAAGCCGATTTCAACCTGGCATTCGCAGGGCAAAGGGCGCGGTACGTCACTTGGCTAACGACGAGGGTGCTTCTTCGCCCAGCGCGGCCGTCGTCCTTGTTGCGGACGACACGGCGCGGGTTTCTGGTGGCGGGCCTAGAACCCGGGCCAAAGGGCCCAGAATTGGACCGCGGAAGAGGGCGGAAAAACTGGGGACCATGCGCCCGCAAGGGATCGGCCGTGCCTTGGGGCCCGGCTTCGAGCCTGCCGCGCAGTGCGGTCCTGCCTGGCTGCGCTGGTGTGGGGCGCCCGCGAGGGTAATGATTGTTACCACTGGAAGCTGTGGAGCCTTGGGCGGTCAACCAATGTATGACAACATGTACAATGACGGACATCCAACATCGAACATTCGAAATGCGACAATGACCAACCCCCCACATCATCCTATCCGGTGTTATACCAACTCTCCCACGTAGGAAACTGCCACCGCAGTCAATCGAAGGTGCCCGTACACAGTTGCGCCTGCTTCCAATTCCCATCGTGCTCGTGCCGAGTGGAGCCTCCCAAATACGATATCCCCTTCCTGCCTCGTGCCTCCGTTCTGGAAACAGCAACCCCGCTCGCCTCGTGGTTGGACCCCCAGCGGTACCACCCGCGGAATCCCAAGTTGCCTAATGGGACCGCGAGGGTATTGCGTGCTGTCCCGGCAGGCTTGGGCACCCGATGTGCTGGCGGTGACGTGCGTGCCAGCAGCGGGCAGAACGGCGTTTACGTATTATGCACCCCGACCGATTTGGGAGCGGCGGGTGGATAAGCAGTCCAAGGCATCGCGGAACAAACTCTGGCACTGTGCCTGTCGCAGGCGAGCGCGCCCTTGGTGTTGTTGATATGCGCGGACGGGGTGTTGTACTACGGAAATGCGAGGGCGATTACCCAAAACCCCGATTAGCGCCCTTTGTACAGTCTGCGATACCGGCGCATCGCCTCGCGTTATCGCTTCCTCCGCCTTAAGCCAGTGAACGTCCTTCTTTCGCCCTTCAGGCACTCCTCCCCTGCTCTCCGGCACTTTCTTCCCCCGGTCCTGTACCCCCAGCACAAGATCCGAAACCGAAACGGTGACTCGGAACTTGGGATGTCATTCGCCAGCGCCGCGCTCTCCCTCTCGGGTGTGGGGAACGACTGGGTGTCCACGGCCGCGAAGCTCGAGCAGGCACTGTCGAAGATCCAGGATGCGGAAGCCGCGGGTCTGGCGCAGGAGGTGCTCGAGGCGCTCTACTTGCGTGTGGAGAAGTGCGTCCTTCCTTTCCTCTGTTCAATTTGACTTCCGGGGGCGCAAATTGTTGAATTGTGCTTTGTTTGTGATAGACTGGCAGGCGACGCGAGCAGGTTCATGAAGAACATGCGCACGTATCGGTCCGAGGGGCTCAACCCGAGGGACGCGGCGATCGAGGGCATCGGCAGGCGCGCAGACGAGCTAATGACAGAGATTGATGTCCGTCCGTCCATCCCTCTCCCTCTTCCTCTCGCACCTTTCTCCCGCGCACGGCTCCTGACCTCAGGTGTTGGCTTGCTCCAGACGAAAATAAGCGCCAAACGGTACGTCAACACGGCTGCGCTCGCGCGCGCACGCAGGCTCGCACTCAGCACGCCCGCGGTCGTGCGTGCGGATACGGAGGTGAGCGGGGCCGCGGTAAGCGCGAGCACGGGCACGGGGTCGACGAGTGCGCCGGGGGAGGGGCCGCCGGAGTACGGGACGTGAGAGGGGAGACAGGAAAGGAAAGGAAAGGAAACGACACGGTTCTATTTTTGATGCTTCAGAACTTGTGCAAGACGGTCATCTCGATGATGGAGAATCAGTGGAGCTTGCGAGCTCCTGGTGTAACGGTAACGACCGCGAAATCGCGAATCGCCTTATGACTGCGGGACGGTATTGATGATGCTCCCCATTTTTGCATGTGCTGTACCGGCTGGTTGGCGCGACTTGCTCGAGTTGCGTTCTCGGCACTGGTTCTTCTCTTCAAAGGTTGGAAAAGGTTGGGGACTTGGGGTCCACACTTCCCGCTAATGTTGTAACTCGGCTCCTCTTCTGGCCCATCGTACCACCCAACTGGATGTTCCCGAAGAATACCGAAAACACCTGCGCTGTGTTCCAGGAATACTGGATTCTTCTCAAATGGCGTCTTTTCCAGAACACTCAACTTCATGGGAAGTATTGGTGGATGGGAGGTCAGTTCCAGACCATCGGACCCGCTCGCTCCCAGCGTTGTGTTTCCATTCCATTCCACTGTGCTGTTGGTCAAGCAGGTAAATCGGCTCCAGAGTTGCGCGTGCTCCACGATGACGAACGTTGACGACCAGGCCCCCAATACACGCTAGTTCCAATTCTGTTGACTCGTTTTCAGCGTGATTCTGAAGTTCTTCTACCAAGGCTTGCGATGGTCAACATCCCGGAATCGTATAAGTCTCGCATGTACGAAGTCGGTTGGAAAGCGGATGCTCATCTTGCTCGTGGAAGTCGAGGTGCGTCAAGGAAGCGAAGTGGGTTGGTCGGATCGCGTCGGGGACCAACCTACGCTTGCCATGGCCACCAACTGCTTTTGGTAGGGCCACGAACGCAGCCAGCATAGCCTAAGGCACATCGTCATCGCGGGCACATGAACACGAATACGTAACAACACAGTACACTTGGTCGGCCCACCCGTTACTGTGTCTTCACCGAGGCGCAAGACTTCAATTTTTTCTCAGGGCCCATCTCCTTTAGACATGCCTCCCGCTCATCTTGCACCGTTTTCGCCAAGCGGATGGCCATGGGGCGGAACGGAGTTACCACATTGGCATAAACGCGTTGCGGGCACGAGGTGAAACGTGCCATTGACAGCCCATTCAAGTGGTGCACCACATCCACGGCGGTCTTGGCCCGCTGGTCGAGGAGCTCGTGGTACGTTTCCGCTTGGTGTTTGAGCGGTAGCGCCTGTGGGTACTCTTCCGCTGCCCTACGCGCGTTCCGCCCACCCGTCAGCACCCGCCCACGGAGACAGTCGGATGGTGCCTCCTGGCGGGCACAGAAAATCCCTGGGTCTATTGGGGCATGATTCCGCTACCCGTCGAGCAGCATACAGTATTCTCCTCCCACCCGGCCCGCAGGGCCAGCCTGGCCATCTTGTCCACCCGGGCCCAGAGCGGGAGCTCCAAGGGCACATGAAACTGGTACACATTGTCGAGGACGCTAACGCGGAACATGGTCTTCGGCTTCTTTTTGATGAAATGAGGCGGGCATAAGGTTGCTGCTGTTGTTGCGAGCCGGGGTATCCTCTCCAGACAGCATATTTTACTTGCACGTGACGTCAGGCAGGGATAGGGATGCAGACGATCATATTGCAGTTACGTAATACAGTGCGGGTCCAGCTCCCACAGGAGTCGGAACAAACAGGACGCCAGCCCAAAGAGGATGAATACATGCTGTACGGCGATCCGATGCTCCTGCTGCAGCTGTCCCATGCAGGCATATGGTCGGCCCAAGGGTCCGTGTGCGTAGAGAAAGGAACAAACATAGAGAAACAGCCCAACTATTACCGGCCCGACGAATCAACATCGGACCCTGTGGCGTTGGTGGGCAAGCCCCCGCGTAGCTTCGGCTTGCCGAAGGCGGACGCGGGCATAGGCGCGGGGTCGTCAAGACCCAAACCAGGTAGGCCAAAGCCTGCGACGCTGCTCCGCGGCGTCGACGTCATTGATGTGGATGTGTTGTAGGATGTGTCTGGCCCGAGGGACGGGTTTCGAATGGAGAAAGCGCCTCCGCGAGAGGAGGCGGTATCAAACTGGACGAGTGAGTCGCGGATGCTTGGGGGCGCCGCACCCGGCGGAAGGGGCCGGGGCGAGCCCAATTGTTTGTCCCTGGAGCGGGGTGGAGATTTTGGCTCGTCCACCAGCATTGGGTAGCCAAAAGTGAACCGCTTCAGGCTTCCGGGGCGCCGCTCCTCCTCCTCCCGATCGCGGCCAAAGAAGCCGTTCCCAAGCTCAAGTGGGGACATTGCCTCATCCGAGTTTCGGCTGTTGCGCCAGGCGCTTGCGGGTGGTGGGGGAAGCTCGTCGTCCAGGTCGGGGCTGTACGGTTGCTGCCTCATCCAAGCGCTCGGCGGAGAGCCCGTGCCGGGGTTGAATGCCCGGCGGAGCGGGGAGGGAACGGGGAGGTCGAGCAAGTCCGTGCGGCTCCCGAGCAGGCTGCCGCTCCCGATGCCCCTGGGATGACTGAGGAAAGGAGGGACCGGGCGTCGTCGCGGCGGAGTAGATGGCGCGGGCGGAGCGGGGATGGTGGCAACGGGAGGAGTACCTGGCCTGGACGAGCTCGGCGGCACGTCGGAAAGCGCATCATGGTACACGGTGTTTGTGCTGATGGTGCTGAGCCTGACCCCATCCGGTTGGCCATTCAAGCTCCCTGGCTCTCGCGCCTGAGCGATGGGTGGCGGTTGCGGGAAGGAAGAACTCATTCCGCCCATCTCGAGCCAACTCTTGAGGCTACTCCCGCCTTCGGTGCGGATCTCGGTCATCTCGGGCGGGGCAAGCTCGGAGTCGCTCTCCGAACCCGGATCGCCTTCGGCTGTGCTCGCCGCATGCCCTTCTTGGCTGGATGTGGACGGTCCACCGCCGCCGATGATGCCCATCCGCTGTAACCAGCTCAGCCGGCCCATTTTCGGGGACGGGCTGCGGGTGGCCCGCTGGGCAACGAGCAGTTCCGCCGTCTCGTGCTCTCCGTCACCCGCGGACTCCGCACGGGAGAGGGTGGAAAGCGGAAGGGTGGCGCGGGACGGGTTGCGGGACTGAAGTGGGGAAGAGGTGAGGGAGGAGGCGGAGTCTCGCGCGGCGGAGTCCCGAGCGCGGGCGAAGAGTGGCACGTCTGGCAGCATGGGGGAAGCCTCCCGCAGGTGTGAGAGCGGAGTACCACCGACAGGAGGGGAGTGGAATGGCGGAGGGGAGAGCGGCGGAGACTGGTGTCCGACAAGCGGCGTCTCCTCCTCCAGCATCCCGTCCTCAGCCGCTGTACGCGAGACTTTCCGCGCAACACCTATGCGGGAAGAGCCCGTCCGCCTGCTGCCCCTGCTGCCGCCGCTTCCACCGCTCCCGCTGCCCCGACTCCCCCGGGTGCCCGTGATGAGCGCCAGGGTTCGACCCGCCCAGCTGGAAACGCTTCTCCGCTGCTGTGCCATGTCGCGCGCGGCACGTTGCTCGGGTGTCCAAAGATCGAACACTGTCCCTTGTACGTTAACCCTCCCGTCGCTTGGCCCGGCCCCGCCGGCGAAGAACATGCTCTGGTGAATGCTGTGGCTGCGATCGGTGGGGATACGTCGCTGAGCCGCCGTGCCACGGTTGCGCCGCTGCCTCCAACGGAAGAAGCAGACGATGAGAAGCAGGAGCAGAAGTACCGCGAAGAATAGCCCGATGGCCAGGGCGATGATGTTGCTTGTTGGAAAGCCGGAGGAGGCGGCGGCGACGGCGCTTGGCGAAGAGGTGGCTGATGAGGAGATGGAGGAAGCGGAAGCGGCGGAAGCCGTAGAAGCAACGCTTTCTCTTGATATGGAGCTTTGGGAAACGCGGCTGATGGAGGATACGGAAGCGACACTTGCGATGCTTGCGAGGGAGGTGAGACTCGCGGCGCTCGCAGTAGAGCTGGTGCTCTCCCTCGACCTAACGCTCGCTGTGCTCTCCACGCTCCTGGTGCTGCTCCTGCTCTCCCGACGGCTCGTGATACGCCCCACAAACGCGCTGGTGCGGCTGACACTGCTGACACTCTGCACGCTCGCGGTCGACTGTGTGCTCGCCGTGCTCTCCGTGCTGAACACGCTCGCAGAGCTCGACTCTTGGGAAAAGACGCTCTCGACGCTCTGGCTCGCTTCCTCCGCCTGGGAGAGCACGGAGAACGCCGAGGTGAGCTCCTCGGCGAGGGAGGTAGAGCGGACGGAGGCGTCCGAGAGGGTGGAGAGGAACCCCGGGTCGGTCGTCTCAGGCGTGGGGGTGGTGATAGTGGGCGAGGAGAGGGGCTCCTCGGGCGTGGAAGAGACGGCGAATGGGTTGGCGTCGCTCGTGGACGGAGAGGCAGAGTCGGTCGGCGCTGCCTCTGCGTCTGCGGCAGGCGAGCTGAGCCCGCCGTACGTGTACACGCCGTCCGTGCCTAGCGGGATCTGCACCAACCCTGTCAGCATCAACCGCCAACATCACATAATCGCAGGGAGCGCACCGAAGGCCCATAGTACGTCTGTGGCAGCTGCACGATCGTGTACCCCCTCTCCCCGTTGGACGCGGTCGTGTACGCGGAATAGGACATCCAGTCTGGCAGCGGCTGGTCCGTCCCGCTGGCCCCTTGTCGTTTTTGAGGCTCGGCGGCCATTTTGTCACAGATAACGAAAAACAATATCAGAACAGGGTCGAAAATGGCTGCAGATGGTCGAAGATGAATGGAAACGTGTAGTGAATGTCGTGGTGTTGTCGAGTGGTGTGGTCGTGTGTCGCGGGCTGGCCGGCTGAACATGCCCATCAGCACGCGCTCAACATCACATTGCACATTCCAGTGCTTACCTGAATGGATAATACTGTATCTGCAGTCTGCTGTCAAAATATCGTTAGTAAAAAGCGCGTCAGTATGATATCAATGATTGATGGTGTTTGGGTGCGGGATTAGTGTGGGGAGGACGTCTAAGCGTGGTGTGGGTTGGGTGGGTGAGACGTGTGAAGGGCGAGCGAGCACAGGCAGGGAGGTTTAAACGTGCCCGTTGGGCCCTTGGTTGCCGAGCACGACCCGACCCGAACTCGGGCCCACGCGGCTGATTTCTTTCCATCACGTGGTTGAGCCTGCTTCCGCACCGGCTTCTGCAGTGCCACAGACCCTTGGAAGCTGACGTCGCGCGTCAGTAGGCGCGGACAAGGCCCACGGAATGTCAGCCGGATTGCGAATCTCCTCCATTGCACGACGACGGGAAAGGGTATGATCATGAGGTATCCTAATGGACGGGTTATAAGGTATGGATATTATGATACAGCCTGACAACGCCCCTGTTGCCGGGAGTGGGCGTTGCCCTGCCCGCCACCGTCTCCTTCTGCGAAGCTTGGGCCTGGGGATGAAGCTGCTTCTCGCTCGCGGCGGGCTTGGTGCCTACGGGGTCGTGAACTGGATTAGGGGCATTATGCAACCCGGCGGCCACTGGGACGCGCCCTGGGCGTTCTGCGTTGCGTAGGGGGATGTTGGTCGTCGGGGGGTTGGTCGACAGTTCGTCGGTGCCAGGTGCCGTGAAGCTCGTCGGTGACTCGGAGCGCGGAGTGGACGATGACCGGGATTCGGACTTTCTCATTCTGAGAGTTGGTAGTGCGGTGCTGCTGCATAATCATGTTAGACGATGTTTCCGATCAGGGGGTAAATGACTCACTGAGAGCAACTCGTCCCCCGCCGGCCTTTCCCAGACCAACCCCAACCCCTTCCGACCTCACACCCCCGTTCCCCTCACTCAAACACTCAACCTCTCACCGCTCACCGCTCCCCCTCTTCCCCCACCTCCCTCCCCGCCAGCGCCCCCAACGCCGCCCCCAGCACCTCCTTCACCAGCTCGTCCTCCTCCCTCAGGGGCACCAGCCAGTCCAGCACCCTCCGTGCAGCCCGTATACACCCCTCAAACTCCCGCGTAGCCTCGATGATCCCCGCGAGGCGGGAGAGCGTGTTCCGCTGGGTGGTGTGCTCTGCTGCTGCTGCTGCTGCTGCTGCTTCTGCTTCTGCTTCTTCTCCTGCTTCTTCGGCCGAGTCAGCAGAGGAGCCAGACGAAGACGACTGCGAGTGCTCAGAGCCAGAGCGTCGATGCCGATGTTGGTGTAGAGGCGTCGTCTGCTCCCCCACAAAATCGCCAAAATCCCTCCTTGGCGGCCTGGGCGGTCTCACAAAATTGTCCTCCAGCGTGCCCTTCATGAGCAATCCGACGTCCTCGAGCGCGCGCTGCGCATACTCCATCTCGAGGACCACGAATTCCCTCACCGCGCTGACGAACTCGCGGTGCCGCTGGTCGAGCTCGCGCTGTACTGCGAGCTCTATGCGTGTCCAGGCGTCGGGGGAGTAGGCAGAGCTGGAGAAGGCTTGTGCTACTTCCCGCGCGAGCAGGCCGATCGGGACGCGGTAGTGCAGGATCGCGCAGGGCGGGACGTGCAGGGTGGTGATTGCCAGTCTGGCAGCGGCGAGCCCGATCTCGTCCTCCGTGTGCGCGCCGGGGTGAGCCAGGTCCGCGCTCACCCCGACAGGAGCGAGGATGCGTACACCGTGCGGACTGTCGAACCACACGAGGTTGTCGAGTTCCCTCGGGCCGGCGTGGTGAAAGAAGTTTGCTGGGAGGGCAGGGATGAGCCGCTCGACCGGGACACGGGAGACGACTGCGGACGCGGGAACGTGTCCGAAGACAAGCACTTGCTGGAAGACGCTCGCCCAGCGCTCTTCGGGCGCGAGGTCATCCACCCCCAGCGCGGGCGGGCGGCCCTCCCGCAATAGTTCCAGCGCGTACCATTTCCTCTCCCGCTGCGGACCTGGGGGCGCCGAGTTGACAGAGATGACCGAGAGGTGGACGTCGGGATACCCCCGCTCCGCGAGCGCCGTAGCGTGCCAGAGGGCCAGGAGCCAGCTCGCACTCGCGTCGACCCACGGGCTCCTACTGCGTTTCCCGCTGCTGCTCCCCGGCTGCTGCACCCGCGCCTGCACGTGCGCGCGAACGATCTCTTCTTCCAGCGCGGGCGCACAGTCCTGCGCATCGATCTGATCCGGCCACAGGCTCGCGAAGCGCGGTGCGACGAACCCCCGGGCGGGGTCGTATGGCACTGGTGAGAGCGCGTGGTCGACGAGGAAGAGGTGCTTGTGCGCTGCGAGCCTAGCGGGAAGGTCGTACCGTGCCATCCAGAGGTTTGGCATGCGTGCGTCGCAGTATATCCAGTGCATTGTTTGCTGCGCTTTTGTTGGCGGTATATTAAATATTAGCTGGAGAGGGCCGGTGTAGAATATGCAGGGAGGGAGGGTTAAGAGGGCGAGGGGGTGCGTATAGGAGGATTACGTGTATGCGTGGGGACAGCCTTAGAGAGTAAGCCGTGTGTTCGGGGCTGCATCGTGCATTGCCCCTGTTGCCCTAGTGTGGAATATGATGATGTCTCCGAACAAGCGGGAGAGGGAGAGAGCGGGTGCGCTGTCGGGCGTGGCCGACGCAGGGCAATACTTAAGGGACACACACCTGCAGTTCGGCCCGGGAGAATGAGGCCCCGTGGGCGGTGTGCCGTGTTGCGGGTGCGTGTGCTGGGTGCGGGCCAGTAGCTTGGGCGTGCTCAGAACCACAGGGGGGGCTGATGTTCATCATCACACCACAGGGTCATTACGCATCGCGACCTCGCCTCCGAACACGACCGTGGCTTACCTTTCCCACACGTGGAGGTGCGTCTTATTTAATCCGCACATGCTTGCAACCCAAATTTCCGCCAAAACAGAGTACGCCTGAACCCCTACTGGCCCGCGGGACACTCGGCACGCCCGACCGACCAACTCCCGAATCACCGGCAGCAATCCACGCGCCGCCGCGGCGCTGGGCGCGTTGCTGACCAGCGCGCGAGACCCCTACTACGGCATTTTGGAATGCCTCGCGCGCGAACCGAAGCCAGCCTTCCCGGCCCCGCCCGCCTCCCTGGGATGGAGGCCGCAACGTGATCCGCGGCCGCGCTGCCGTTTCTCCCTGCAATTTTGGGGGGCATGACCGGTCGTGTGACACCACCAGCCCCGTTACGCCGAGTTGCCGTCTCCAAGCTGCCGTCCTCCGCCAGGCGCGGATCAGCGATGGAGGCCTCTTACAAAGCGACCGCAGCAGCGCGCACGCCTTCTGCGGTGAGACGGCCCTTAAGGAGGAAAGACTAAAAGCAAAACACGCCAGAAGACACGCCGGATTCGTCCTCAGGGTCTGTGATCGACGGAGACAGGGGACGGGGGATAGGGGACGAGGGACCGACAGTCTCTTCGGTCCCTTGGATGACAAGCTCCGTCCCCTGTCCCCTAACGCGTGCGGCTGATGTGAGCGGCCCGTCCCTCCGGTTGCTTCCCCGCCCAACTTGCGCTTGGACAATGGCATTTGATCAGAGCAGCGAGGGACGCGTGATCGGTCTCTTACATTATGCGGGAGAGGAGGCGGGGTATCCCCGCCGCACGCATAGGAAGACACCCGTTTCCCCGCGTACGCACAGACGTTTGCGGAAAGGTAGCACGCATGGCCGCAGGCGCTTAGGCGAGTAAACCCGCCGCCCGCCCGCGCACCGCCGATCATTGACCACTCGGCGACTCATCTTCCCCGCTAATAAAATTGAAAGATCGGGACGATCAGTACCGCTCTTGCCACAAATGATACAGCAGAAGATTGATGCGGCATCTTCCGGGCGTCACATGACGCCTTGGCATCAGAAGTGAAGAATCTGCGGTGGGCACGGACGAATGCGTGCGACTGCCAAAAGGGCGTCGGGCTGTCTTTGTCCCAGAGACGGGGGTCTTCTGCAGTCTGCACTCTCGTACCGACGCAGTGGTAGCCGTACGATGACCTATGAACGCCACACCGCTCTCGCATTCCGTCCAGAATGTCAGAAGCCTAATTTGGACCCGTCACATGTCCCCTAGTACTGTCGCGACTCAGGCCTCAGCTCGATTACAGCACCGTTTCGGGAGTCTCACACAACTCTCGCGCTACCAATTCTCCGCTTGCCTTTGTATCTCCGTGCCCCGATGCGCGTAAAGCAGGCCGAGGAGCAGGTCGTGCTTCCCCCGAGCGTACCGAACTTCAAGCACGAGGTCAAGAAGGAGGAGAAGAAGCCGCGCATTGTACGCCTCCTCCTTTGCTCAGCGGTAAGCCCACCTCTGACCACCCCGCAGAAAGAAGAGCCAAAGCTATTCACGCTCTCCCCCGAGGGGGTCCTCCGGCGGCTCGGGATCATCGACCAAAAGCCGATCCTGATCGAGCACCTCGAGCCGGAATATGTCGCGCGCACGACCTCGCGCGTGCATTTCCTCTCGCGCCGATACGGAGGCTCGCAGCAGGCGCCGACCCCCCGCCCCTCGCAGCGGTTCAGGAACGCGCACGGCATGCAGCAGTTCTGCTTCCTCATGTCCAGCTGGCACCCGTATGCGCCCAAGCAGCCCGGAGAGCCGGGACTGGCGTTCTTGCGCGTCCCAGAGTGCTTTCAAGAGCCTGGTGGGGTGACGGCTATCCCGACGTGGGTGAGGAGGAGCTCGGACAGGTGGCAGTATATCGGCCACTATCGGTTCGTGCCCTCGGAGCCACTCACCGTGGAAGAGTGGATGGACCAGGACGTATCGGTAGCCGTCTCATACCACAGCTCAAATACCCCGCCGCTGATGCGATCCATCGCAGGTCCGCGAAACGCGCATCGCGCATATATTCACCAAGGATTGGCAGACGAGGAAGGACCTTCCGGGCGGGAAGATGGCGCGTTACAGGTGCGCGAGGCACATCGCCTGGCGGGAACTCCAGCTTGCCGGAGAGAGCCGATATCCGACAGAGGAAGAAATTCAGCGGGAAATCGACAGTGCACGGTATCGTGAGGTGACTGCTGACTTGGTCCGGGAGGATTTTGCTTCTGGCATTCTGGTTGGTTTCTTCCTTCTGTAAGGTGAGCGGGTTGAACTGATCCTGGAGGATTTAGAAAGTGAACGTGTGCGCGATGGAGTGCTATGGGTACGATGAGAAGTTCCAGCGCGAGCTTGTCGAGGGCTTCTCTCAGCCGAAGCGCACCTGGGCACGCGTGTTCAATGATGTCAAGGACGAAGAATCGGACAGTGACATAGAGGTTATCGAGAGACCAGGACCGCAGAGTCGCAAACGACCCCGGCGAGACACGCAAGCAGTGGCGAAACGGCCCGCACAACGGCGGCGAATGGTCAAGGAAGAAGAATCGGACAGCGACGTAGAGATTATCGAGAGACCAGGGCCGCAGAGTCGCAAACGACCGCGGCGAGGCACACAAGCGGTGGTGGAACGGCCCGCACAACGGCGGCGAATGGTGCTGGACTATGTGGAGATTGTTGTGCCAAAATGGTTAGTGAGAATGCGAGAGCGGGAGGAGTCACCAGAATTGTAACCCTTCGGAAAAGCTTCTTCCACGGGGACTTCTTGTATAATTATACATGGACATTATACTGAGATATTGTCCATCTTATTCTACCAAGGCTGAATGTTCTACCACCTCTTCGTAGTATAATTACCCTGCAGGGCTGGGATAAAATTGCTCAGGAAGCCATTGAAGTCGATTTGCTCAACAAAGGTGACATTGCGCGAGTTGGCGGGCTCTGTGAGTGATGTCAGCGGGTTTCAGTAGAATCGCATCGGGAGCTCTTACGGTAAGGAGCGATGGCCATGAAGGAGCGGCCGTAGAAGATCGAATCGTACGCAACATCGACATCAAAGTAGACGGTGCGGCTCTTGGTAACGATCTCAGGGTAGGCCAGCACGCCGGCAGTGATCTCGTCCCACAGCGGGGTGCCCACGGAGCCGGCCCAGTATGTGCTCAGGTTGGACGTGATCGGGGTGACGACAGAGATGGTCTGGTTGAAGATCGCTGGCGTGACGAGATAGGGGATGGACACCTGGCCGGCGATGACAGTCTCAATGAATGGCGCGTTAACAACGACCTTGGCCGCCTCGGGGTCAAGGAAGAAATTGAAGTCGGCATAGTTGTCGTCGTTCGTGAACGTCGAGTTCGCCGGCGTGGGGTCCGTCTGCTTCAGGTTCACATCCACGTACCCGCCCTGGATGCTGATCTTCTTGACGTTGCCGGCGAAGTACGGATCCTGCTTGACGGCCAGAGCAACGGTCGTCATCGCACCCGCGGCGACAATCTCGACTTCGCCGGGATACATGCGCGCCATCGCGATCATAAAGTCGACCGCGGACTGGTTCTGCCACTTCATGGTTGGCAGGCCCTCGGGGATCGGCGTGATCTCGAAGGGATTGTTGCCCGTCGGGTCGGAACCCTCAGCATCGAGCGTCGCATTGTCGGGCTGAAAAGCACCGTCCCAGCTGAACGCGCCGAACACTGACTGCCAAGCGGCAGAGCGCTCAACGGTGTTGATCACTACGATGAGTCGTTAGTATTAGGAAGAAGTGAGACCGTATCGGACGTACAAGGCTCATTGGCACCGATGTAAACGGGGATGTAGTCAATGCCCGCAACTGGCAACAGGTCAGGGTCAATGCCTGAGATTGTCAAGGGGCACACTCACTCTCCAGGAAACGTAAGATGTGGGCGGCACCCTGGTACGCGTACAGGTTCTGCAAAACGCGTCAGCAAAGTCGCGGAAAACCATTGAAGGACTCACGCCAATGGTGCTGGTGATACCGAGGATGGTACAGTTCGCGCCAAGTATCTCGAGAAGGGAGGTGTACGAGGCAGAGCCGCTCCTGTACGATATGTAAGCATGTCATCCCAGGTCACGATGAGAGCATGCAGACCAGTCGTTGTCAACAATGACCTTTCCGCAAGCGGCGTTGACCGCAGCAGGGAGCAGGGCGGCAGCGACAGCTATAAAAGCACAAGCGAGCATCTTGACAGTTCAGAGAGGTGCCTAGTGACGCTGGCAAGGGTACGTGGACTCGAGCAGGACGTGCGAGGGCCCGAAGAGGGTGCCTCTGCACGAACCGTTCATCCTTTTAGCATCCTCCGGCTCCCAATTAGGTGATGTGATGACCGCAGGCACATCCCATCGGCAATTGGTTGTCTTGCGTCTTCCTTACGAGAAAAAGACTACCAGCCACAGAGTTTGTTTGGATGTTCCACCCATGCGGCCGGCCACTATCACAGATCAACCTGGCAGGTCGCCGGAATACCCGTGCGCGCTGACAGCGGCCACCGCATGGGTGCGTTCGCTGGCCGAGGTCCCACAGTGGGAGCCTGCCAGAGGTAGTAGGCCAGATAAGAGCCGGGACTGAGCCAATCAGGAAAAGAGAGGGCCGTGCGGTGGACCCTGGCGCGCGCGCTAGGTTGGTGACGGCATGCACTGGCACGCGAGCGTCGTCACCTCTGTTCCTTGTCGTGGGCGCTTGCGCCCATTGGCATTGTAATTGGGCAAGACCTCGATATCTTTCCGGATAAGACTTTGTATGTATTCGTTCTGATGGAGGGACAGAATTGAATTGTTTTCGGGCTGCCTTGTCCTCACATGGGACAGGGCGGAACGAACACGGACTAGCGGAGAATCTATCCCGCGGGTTATCAGCGACACCTTGATCGGCAAACGTTCGTTTATCAACAACGATATGTATTAAATGTTTCATTAGTCATGTGTTTGCTACCGGACCATCTCTGGTCACCCAATCTTTACCCCGCTCCGGAGCGTCAGGGCGTCAGTGCACCACACGCTACAGCTTGGCGCTCAGGGCGGCCCCCTCCTCGCACACCTGGCGCATCTCCCGCAAGCTATCGACCACATGCTGCTTGAATCTCTGCGTATCAGTGTTCGGTGCGGAGTACTTGGACTCAACGCCGAACTTGATAAGTTCGCCGCCGGCAAGGTCTGCAGTTGACTCGTCAGCGGCAAATCTGATCGGAGAGATAGGCATCCAGGAACGCACAGTTAATCCCGTATCCGTCGGGCCACACCGTCCCGAAGCCGGTACCGTGGAATCGGCTCCCCTCGCTCAGCCCGCTGGTACTCAACTTCCACTCTTGACTCTTTGAGAACAACGGATCTGTGAACAGCTTCACTCCTTCGCCTTCATTGTCGCGCAGCATTAGCCGCAGGCCCATCAGATGCCTGTCGATGCCCTTTCCGGTGGAGGATTCGCGTGTAAAAGCATTGTGCGATAGGATGGCGGTCGACAAGGCTTTGTAGCGGTCTTCAGCCTGGATCGTGGGTTAGGCAGGAATGTCGCATGGTCAGAATGAAACGCACCGAAACCGATGGGTCCAGCATCGCGCGAACGAACGCCCGACTATCCGTGCTGTAGGTCCGGATGACCTCCGTCCGCCCATGCGCGAACAAGCGGGTCGACGCCGTCTCGTACGTCGCGCTGAAGAATCCTTGATCCTTGTAGAATGCGAGCTGGAGCGCCATCTGAACGTAAGCATCTGGTGATTGCTTGGCTAGAAAAGATGCATGAGCCGTAGGCCGCATCCAGCAGGACACCATGACGTACCAGTCTTCTTCATCCAGTCGGATCCGTACTCATCAAACCACAGCTGGCTAGCTTCCGAGTCGTCCACAACAGCCTTCGCCCGCACTTTCGCTTCTTCGATCTCTGTCTTCAACTTTCCATCCAGTTCCCACTCCACGCGCTCCCATACTCTGCTGATTGGCTCAGCCTGCGTGTCCGCGTCGAATATCACGTCTCCCGTTTGCGCCTTTGTCGGGTTCTGCGTGAAAGCTGCGACATCGATTGGCTCCGCAACGGCATAGTCGACGATGATGCTCGGAATAAGCGCGTCGCACGGCGAGTGCTCGCCCATCATGCCAGCCCGACCTGAGGACTCAACAATGACGGATAGAGTCTTGTCGTACCACCTGTTCAGCCCATCGGGGGAAGTAGCGGTGTTGCGAACGTGAGCTTCGATCGGCGCAGGGACATAGTTGGACGAGGACGGCGCGGGGATGGTATACGCGTCGAGGCAGAGGGCGAAAAGGCAGTTTTCGACGAGGGTGAGAGCCTTGCGATTGGTAACAGGGGACATTGTAAGGAGGTATTCGCGGTTCTGGAAGGTTAAAGTCGTGAATTGTCTCTAACGTATGGGAAGAGGACTCGCATACCTTTGCCCAAACATCACGATCGTCAGCGCTGAGGATCCCAACAGCCTCTCCCTTCTCTCCCTTCTTGACTCTCTCTTCCACATCCCTCACAACCTCCGCAAGCCTCTCCTCAATCTCTCTTGGCCTCAGGATCTCGTCATCCTTGCCAAGTACCTCGACCATGTACACCCAGTCTTTCGCCATGACCATGATACTCCTCGCGCCTGGCTCCTTGAGCGCCGGCTTGCGCGAGAGGACATCACACCCAGTCTTCGGGATGCGGGATAGGTTGAATACGCTGCGTGCCGGACGGTTGAACCATAAGCCTGGATCGCACGGGTGGGGTTAGCGACGCACCGAGTATATTGATGCATATCGAACGGACCTGTTCGTGAACTATCGGGGTGGATCTCTTCTCTGAACATCACAAATACCTCCTGTCAATGTTTCCGTGCCAAAAGGGAGATATATGCGCACATACCGGTCCACCTTCTCCTTGAAGTCCAGGAAGCGCATCGTGAGCCAGGCGGCTCGCCGCAGCTGCCATTCGCCAAACTCGCCCTGGGCCGGCGGGCTATCCGCAACGTTCGCAGGGATGCTCGTGTCCGAATGGAAGAGCAGCCACCAGTTCGAGTGAACGATCAGAGGCGCGCGCCACTCATGGTACGCTTTCTTGATCCAGAAGTTGTCATCGAGCCAGTTGTTTTGCGAGGCGCGGTCGACGTCTATATGCATCCTCAGCCTGCCTTCAGTTTCATGCTCCAAAACGACTCACCAATGAGCCTTTCTTGCAGCTCCCTGCCAATGCCCTTCTCGAACTCGTCTGCCCAAGCCGCTCGCTTCTGCAGTTCCTCGTTCTTGCTGCCCTCGCCCGCGAGCTCGCCCTCCTCCAAGAGCGGCTCCAAGCTCTTCAGGTATTTGTCCAGTGTCTGCCTCAGCGGCGGTACCGGCAGGCGGGGCAAGCTCCGCTGATGGTGGAACGTGGGCAGACGCTGCTGCCCGGGCGGCGGGTGGAGCGCGAACATATTTCGCGAAGTGGAGAGGGCGCGTGCGGTAACTGTACGGGGTGGAAAGAGGACGGGAACACGACTCTGCAAGCGGGGTAGGGACGAACGAAGCATGCCTCAGGAGAGATGCATGAGGAGGTCGAGCGATTCAGCGGAGGGCGCAAGAGCGGGGTATTTGTTTGTCTGAAGACTCGTACTCGGGGTACGTTCGGCGCGCCCGTCGTTGAGGCGACTTCCGTGTTAGGGATCGGGCGAGTAGCCGGACCTGCTTCCGGTTTTCACAGGTAGGAGTCAATTTCATGTGCGTGACGGGCGCATGAGCATCTCATCAGCAAATTCCCGTGTTGCCAGTGATGAGCTCAGCTCTGAGTTCGAAATTGGCTTACAGCATACCGCATGTACAACATTCTATGATCCGGAAAATGCCGAGAATGAGGTGGAGGCACCCAGAGTTGTGCACATTTGCGGCTTAGAACATGGATCTATTGACATCATCGCACAACTGGGACACGTCGTACAGGAGAATTATGTAGTACAACAGGCAGTGACACAGCAAGCCATGCGTGGCGCGATCACTAGTGAGAGGCACATGATGTCAATTTTGGTTGCTGTGACATGCAACTTGAGGAGATTTGTCCATCCGGGCAAAGCGGCACTGAATAAGAGCACGACCAATGCGGTGATGGAATATGACCAGGGGGGCTCTCACAGAGCACACGCCCTACAGTCCAGTGACATGACCAGGACGGCGGCAGCACAAGCCCCGCAGCCAAAGCACGGGTGGAGTTGCGGTGGTTCATCACTGGTGGATGCCAGTTCACCAATGGCCTGGAAGACTTAGAAGGGACTTACTCGATAAGATGAATGTGACTCACAGGTCAGGAAGGTGCTTGTCTTTTGATCGCTTGAGCTCCTGGCCCGATGCGATCGATGGGTCGAGATGGCATTGATCTGCAGCAAGGGCTGTACAGAGACTCGACGGGAAAGATGCGCCCTTGGTATTTGATTTGGTTATTCGCCATCCGCGGTTGGGGCAGCCATCGAATCGGATTCCGACCGTCAAGCCACTTCCGTTCCATTCGGGGCAATCATCATGGCAATGCACAATGCAGGCATGAGTTCAGAATAACTAGACGTGACTGACAGCGGTGAGTCAAGGTGGGGCCAGCTGGTAACCCTTGACCAGATGGGAGCAGCCAAAGGTATTGTGACGGTCGGATAGAGGATCCAGCAGTCGACATTAACAGTTGCATCGAGCACGCATGACTGCTAATATGCGCCATTCGTGCTCCTCTGGGTCTCTTGACCGCCGCTGCTCCGGCGTGACCCCAGGGAGAGAATAACATCGAACCAGTAAAGGGGTTTTGCCACCCCTTCGACCGGCTGGCGCGAGTGATGTATGACGTCCTCGGTACAAGCATGCAAGCGATTGACGTAGATCTTGGTATTTGATTTGGTGGATAGTACTGTAACAGGATAAGTCCTGTTACAGGCCCGAAGGGGGGACAACGGTCCGCGGACAAAGGTCCGGGGACAACGGTCCACACATCGGTTGATTACCTCTCAAGCGTGAGAATTGTAATCATGCTTCACTCAACGGCTTCGCTGCGCGGCGTCGACCACTAGCTCCCCATAGGGCACTCGTCGTCATGCTCACGCCCATCTGCCTGGAGAAGACTTTCTTGATATTTGATTTTGTCGAAGCTTGCCTCTTCATGCCCGAAGGCAGTCAGTGGCCCTGCATTCGGGTTTCGAGTCGGAATCGACCGAGTCGAGTTGTCTTGATACTTGATTTGGTGAGCTCACGACGGCGGACCGCTACACACATGTGCAATTTGCGGTCAATGTGAGGCAGGCAACAGCAATGCTGCTAGAGGTTGTTGCAAATTTCGAATTCGAGGCAAAGCGGCGAGACTTGATTGGTGGAAATGTAGGAGTTTTCTTGGGAAAGCGTCGTTGCAAAATAAGATGGCATAGGGGATGCGTTCTCCACTTGGTATGGGGTAGATATGGGCGAACTCATGTTGCGGCACGGGCCCGCGGGTGGTAGTCGCTGAGACTTGATTGAGGCGCCCCCCTTCCAGAATTGGACATCAACGCGGTGGCCAGCGGGCCAAGGAGACAAAGCGGATGCAGGAAAGGCCGCCGGTAGAACGACCGACGGATGGGCGGAGACAGCGGACGGTGGTGATGCCGACAAAGACCGATCCGGGGACCAATGTGCAACGAAGACGACCAGTTCCAGATTCGAGAACATGGGAGGACAGCGTTCGGAGGAACCGCAGACAAAGCCATATTGTTCGATGAGCTTTGTTGGGCGATGATCAGCCGGGTGATGATTGTTGGGGCAGTCGGCTGTCTCGGGGCAATCACCCCTATTTGGTCCGTTGCGCTGCATCATCAACAGTTGGCAAACCAAGATGGTTCACTCCAATTAAGGTGACCAGAGCTGTGGCGCTATGAAGACAATCTACTGCCAGTATCAGTGATGTTTCAACCGAAGACTGTGTCACAACTAACTCGTGCAAGGACTTTAGTTCGTGGCCCATGGTGAGGTAGTAGCCCAGCGGGGCATTCACTCCTCTATCTCCCGAAGCGTAATCTTGAATCAGAACAGGACAGGTTACCCGACCCTGAGCTCGTTCAGAAACAACCTAGAACAAGAAGCCGTCGACGTACAAGATGAGCGATGTCCGCTCGCCGTACAACGAATCGGGTCGTCCAGTGCAGTATGGACGGAAGACGTCGAGCCGCGGATTGGCTGCACCCTATAATAACCGAAAAATCAGATAGACTCGTGGGGAAAAGCCACCTATACGTACCGCATGCGCACAGGCTCGAGGATGACCTTGTGCCAAGCGAGGCACAAGGATAGGCGAGGCTATGGACCCAGTTAGCATGCAGACCAGGCGCTGGGCGATATGAGCTTACCCGTGATGACACTCAGTTCGCCGTACGTGACATTCCTCCGTCGGAGAACTCGTCAACCCTCTGAACTCCTGCGAACGATAACGGCCACGTGGGCACAACGGCAGGTCCGGAACTACGCCGTACGCGTCCGGCGCAGAACAAGTTGCCAAGCGCTCCACGCATCATCGCCTACACGATATCAGTTGATCATTCTTATCCAGCAGGGTCGGTACATACGTTAACAATGTCGCGCAATGACTGCCGCTCATCGTCGGCTTACGAGGCTGCGTTGCGGACTGTGGCGGGCGTTCGGTCAGCAGATACATTGCCTGAGACCAGTACATGCATACCTCTGGTCACGTATCCACTCTGCCGGCGTCAAGTGGACCGTACGAGTCGCAACACCATGCCCTCGCGAGCAGGAGGGGTGGTTTAGCCCTCCGCCCAAGGGACGCACCTCGTTGGGCAGAGGCAACCTCCTGAGGGTCACCAGGAGATGCCTCCGCTGCCCTCTTATACATGAGGCTCGGAAGCAAGGAAGCACTGCCGCCCGTGACTTGGACTGGGAGGCAACGGTTGTCCGTTATGTCGCTCGTCTACGGCGATTGTTGGACACAGTCATCGACGCTGTCTGGACGCCATGAAAGGGGCGAAAGTGCCTCCTCTAAAGGCCGGGGACGGCCTCCGAATGTTCTACACGGGTGTGCTATTACCGGGCCGCGCAATACAGTGCCTCGTGTCTTATATCCATAATGCACGTAGAAATCCATTCATGACCGCATTGATGAACTCAGCTGGATATCCGGCTAGGCTCTAGGCCATCCATGGAGACCACAATGGGCTGCTGCATGGACCGGCGTCGATCGCCAATACCCTTGAAAGTCAATCTCAAAGCCTGCGCGAGAAGTAACCTGGCCCTACGCGAGAAGCAGACATCGGCGTCGTGTTTCGACGCATGAACACGCTCAGATCACTCCCTTACCTTGCTGTTTTGGTTCTCCCTTCGAAACGAGACTGTTCGCTTGTGTCTTGCTCGTTTCCCTGTCCCATTCCACGAGGATCCATGAGCGGTCACGTGATCCGCCGCTGTTCCTACCGCGATTTCGGACGTGGAGCGAACCCTGACGTTTTCACCCTGTCGTTCTCCATTGTCTATCCATAGTCCTATCAGAAATTGTGAATAGGACGATAAATGCGATTTTCGATGGGATTGCGGTATAAATATGGTCGTTCAGTACTGGAGTTTATGAAGGAATTGCTAATCGTCTGACGAAACTAAACCGAGCTTCTCACTTCGCTGACCCCATGTCTACCCAAACCCTGCCAAACTTTCGTTCCATCTCTCAGCTGGTCGGCAAAACCGTGGTTGTCTTCGGCGGCTCTTCTGGTGTAGGTACACATCCAGAATGGTCTTCGACAGCTGACCAAGCTGTCTCTGGTAGATCGGGTATGAAGTTGCCAAGGGTGCCCTTGAGCATGGGGCCAAAGTGATCATCGCCTCCAGCCGAGCGGAGAAGGTCGAAGCCGCGGTGAAGAACCTCTCGGAGTTCCACGAGACGTTCCGAGGCAGGATATCTGGCTCTGCTTGCGATGCCAAGAGCGAGATGGACATCGAGAAGTTCTGGGATGGCGTGGGGAAGTTCGACCATCTTGTGAGTTGCCAAGAACGCTGCCACGCATGAGGCTTACTATTGAGAAAGGTGTACACCGCTGGCGCTCTCGTGAATGCACCGTTCGACAAGACACTAGTCAGCGAGCAGAGGGGTGCCTTCGATGTTCATTTCTGGGGCGCACTTATCAGTGCCAAGTACGTCACCCAAAAGGGATACATCAACCCGACCGGCTCGATTACCATGACGATCGGCTCGAGCTTCAGGAAGCCGCTGAAGGGTTGGGTTATGGCTGCTGCAGTAACAGGTGCGATCGATGGCTTGACAAGAGGCCTGGCCGTCCAGCTCGCCCCTATCAGGGTGAACACAGTCAGTCCGGGGTATGTTGAGACAGAGGTACGTCTGAAACCTTCGCGCTCGGGGCTGAGATTGACGGTCCTCCAGATCTGGAACAACATGGATCCGAAGGCGAAAGTGGCCTTGGCGGACTCCGTAGCGAGGACAGCCCTTGTGCAGCACGTTGCTTATCCCGACGAGATCGCAGACGCATACCTGTTCTGCATGAAGTGCACGAATCTCAGCGGCGTTACGTTGGATGTGGAAGGCGGGAGATTGTTGGCACAACCAACAGTAGGCTAGGGCGGCACTCTTTCACAAGATTGAGGCTCTAGCGTCCATAATGTACCGTTGGTAGTGATGAGAAGTAGATTCATAGCCGGCATGATGCAATACGAAGCAAAATGATGAAGAACGAGCCCAGCGGCGAAGGCAAAGCTTGTGAAAGGGCCCGCACCCAACGGGAAGCACGCTCGGAGTAATTGTGGCACCGATCGGGTCCGTCAGGCTCGAACGTGACATGACGTCAGTCACCTGCCTGTTCTTAACTCGGACGGCTCACTCCGTCTTGCAGCCCAGTCTCTACCTCTCCACCTCATACACGTCTAATCCAACCCAACATGTTCTCTCTTGCAATCCGCAACGCACCCCGCGCCTCGCGCAGCGCCCTCTCCCCCCTCGCCGCCGTCCAGGCCAGAACATACTCTGGTGGAAGGTACGCACCGCCGCTCCACACTTCATCAAGCGGCTGACATAGAAGGGCTTACAGCAACATGCACGGGAATGACCCCGATGTGAGCCATCCACCGACGTATTTTGGAGGAGAATGCTGAATGGGTGGATAGGTGATCGAGAAGGAGGTTCATCGGAACAAGACCAAGCATGGCGAGAAGCACGAGTCTGCGCCGCACGATCACGCCCCGGGTGACTACTTGTTATCTGTACACAGGGAGCAAATATCCTGACGCATCCAAAAGGCTGGAACGAATTGCTCGCCTCCGTCTCCGAAGCTAATGTCAAGGTGCGTGAATTTGTATATTGAATACTGTGAGGTCATGCTGATCCCCGGACGTAGGCTGACAAGGCAGAAGGTACCCCCGCAGAGCTGCAGAAGTCCACTGTCGACTTCCTCAAGGCGAGGGACAAGGAGGCTGCCAACAACAGCAAGTAGTTACTTAGAGATGGTGATGTCGGCGCGGACAATAGTGGAAAAGCAGGCGCGTGTACGCTTAAGCGAATGTATAGTCGCACGAAACGGAGCTCAAACTGTATCGTTGTCAACTGTGATATTAACCTAAATGCATGCGGATTCCAAGGATATCTAGGAACTTCCAATATGCGAGGCGGAGAGATGAGTCGGATATAGATAAAGGAAAATGCATCTAAGGAGCAGTGTCTATCGGTGAACGTCAAGCGCCCGCAGCAACGAGTCCCGCAGGGCTCATCTCTCGCTCGAGGTCCTCGTTCGCCTCCCTCTCCACGTCTTCGTACTCATTCGCCTCCAGCGCAGGAGCGCCGTTGGTCTGCCCCTTCTTCTCCAGCTCCTCCATCCGCAGCACGCCACTGCCATCCTTATATTCCCACTCACTGATGCCGACCTTGGCGCCAAGGAACCGCCAGCGGCGCATGTTCCCCTCCCGACGCTCCTTTGTGAGGTGCAGCATCTCAGGCCAGAACTGGTCGTGCTCGTACGTGAAGTCGACGTCGCCGCCCCACTCGCGGATGAGCATGTCGGGCGACATGAGCGACTCCTTCAGGACGTTGGGGTTGAAGTGCACCTCTGAGTCTCCAGTTAGCTAAGCAGCCCATAACAGCTGAAAGGTAACGCACTCGTTTTGGTGATAGGGTCGACGAACGGCCAGATCATCTTCAGGAACATGTCGACGTACCAGGGAATGTTGATCACGAACGCCTTGCCGAGTCGCTCGGGGTAGTGGTTCTGCAGGATGTGCAGCATCTGGGCGCGAAGCTTCAACATAGAAATATGAGGTGGACGAGCTTAGAACATACGTTACGCGCTATCCACATGGGCGGCGACTTGCCCTTGTCGCCGAAGTTGATTAGCAGGGCAACGTTCCTTTAAACGAGTCAGCTTCTTCACACATAATCAAAGAAGGCAAAGGGACGGACTCGGTACCCGGGCCCATGAGGTCAATCGCACACTCGATGATGAAGTACGTGTATTCGAGCTGCCGCTCCGAGCTCTCCGTGTTCTGCTTGCTGGGGATGAGGTACACGCATGGCCGCCCGGAGACGTCGTAGCCCAGCAGGAGACACTTGCCAGTCAGCCCTTCGGGCTCGACGTGCTCGGGGAAGTCGGGGCGGTAGAAGCCGTAGGATCGCCGCCAGGCGAGGGTGGACTCCAGACGCGTGATTGCGTGCGGGACATCGCCCTTGGTGGCACGCAGATAGCGGAGGAGACATTCTTGAGACTATCGCCGCCGCAATTCCGTTATGAGCTAGGTTATCCAGGTAGTTGCAGAGGGACGCACCAGCCAGAACTTCTCATACTCGGTCAACTCCGTTTTCTCCTGTTCCTTGTCCCCTTTCAAGCGGAACTCCGGATCGGAGAAGTGGTTCAATATAGTGTTGTACTTCTCTTGGTCATGCGGCGGGACCGTAATAGGCTTCGCCTCGGGATGGGGCGGTGGGGGGAACGGGCGGTCGACTGCCATGATAGTCCGAGGTGCGTGTGGTCGTCTGCCACAGAGGATAGATGTACCAGGCGAGAGATAAGGCGACAAAGGAAAGAGGGAAGTCGAGTGAAATCAGAGCACCGCCCACCGGGACGCTTCCCAGATGGTGTGTGACAGTCCCCAACCTCAAACTCCGGGCGGCTCACTTCGGGCAGGGACCTCGCCGAAGTGCCTCCGCTCCGGCCTTAGGGGCTGTGCAGAAGCACCTGTGATTAGACGACGCGTCCTTTTTCTGCGCGTGCTGCTCACTCCGCCACAGAAATCGCTGCTCCTCATCCTTCGTTCTCTCTTGCATTGCGTAAAGGAACGACAAAATGGCTCAACAACCGCAGGCTGCTATGGCCTATGATGAGGTGCGCTAACCATGATTTGGTGGCCGAACACGAAATGCTTATTCATGTGACAGTATGGGCGCCCATTCATCATCGTTCGGGAGCAGGCAAGGAAGACGAGGACACACGGGTTGGAGGCAATCAAGGTGAGCTCAGCTGAATAGAAATGCTTAATGACGACAGCTGATATGCGATTCAGTCACACATTCTTGCTGCTCGGACAGTCTCCAACATTGTACGGACGTCCCTCGGACCAAGAGGTGCGTACTCTGAGTCGCAGAATGTCGTGGTTTTCTCACCCGCATTGCAGGACTCGACAAGATTCTCATCAGCCCCGACGGCGAGATCACCGTCACAAACGACGGTGCGACGATCCTCGGGCAGATGGAGGTCGAGCACCAGATCGCCAAGCTGCTCGTGCAGCTCTCCAGGTCGCAGGACGACGAGATCGGAGACGGCACGACAGGCGTCGTCGTCCTCGCCGGCGCACTGCTCGAGCAGTCCGAGGAGCTGCTGGATAGGGGCATCCACCCGATGCGCATTGCAGATGGGTTCGAGCGCGCGTGCGCGGTGGCTGTCAAGGAGCTGGACAGGATAGCGGATGTGGTCGAATTCTCGGTGGAGAACACGGAGAACCTGCTGAAGACGGCTATGACGAGTTTGGGGAGCAAAATGTCCGTATTTGTATCTCTCACATGTTCTGTTCTGACTTCAGAACAGTGTGTCAAAAGACCACCAGCATTTCGCACAAATGGCCGTGGATGCGGTCATGATCGTCGCGGACCTGGAGCGCAAGGACGTGCCGTTTGACATGATTAAAGTCACCGGCAAGGTCGGCGGCTCGCTGGCCGACACCTCCCTCGTAAAAGGTGTTGTGATCGACAAGGACATGTCGCACCCTCAGATGCCGCGCACAGTGCACGATGCCAAGATCGCCATCCTCACGTGCCCGTTCGAGCCGCCTCGCCCCAAAACCAAGCACAAACTGGACATCACCTCCGTCGAAGAGTACCGCAAGCTGCAGGCGTATGAGAAGGGCAAGTTCGAGGATATGATCAAGCGCGTCAAAGACACGGGAGCGAACCTCGTCATCTGCCAGTGGGGCTTTGACGACGAGGCAAACTCTCTCTTGATGGCGAACGATCTCCCCGCCGTGCGGTGGGTCGGTGGCCCGGAGATCGAGCTGATCGCTATTGCTACGCAAGGGCGGATCGTGCCGCGGTTCGAGGACTTGAGCGCGGAGAAACTTGGCAAGGCGGGTGTGGTCAGGGAGATCACCTTCGGCACGACAAGGGACAAGATGATCGTCATTGAGGAGTGCGCAAACAGCAAGGCTGTGACTATCCTCGTGCGGGGAAGCAACAAGATGGTGCGTTCGTATACAAGTGCATTTTGGCACGGCGCTAATCTGCCTGCCCAGATCGTCGACGAGGCAAAACGCGCCCTTCATGATGCCATCTGTGTCGTGCGGAATCTCGTGGTCAACAACCGCGTAGTTTACGGCGGCGGCGCAGCCGAGATCAGCTGCTCCCTCGCAGTCTCCAAAGCAGCGGACGAGATCCCCTCCATCGAGCAGTACGCGATGCGCGCCTTCGCGTCGGCGCTCGACGCCATCCCTCTCGCGCTCGCGGAGAACTCCGGCCTGAGCCCGATCGAGACGCTTGCCGAGGTCAAGAGCAGACAGGTGATGGAGGGTAACTCAAAGCTCGGCATTGACTGCAATGGGCGGGGGGAGAACGACATGAAGAAGCAGTTTGTGTATGACCCATTGATCTCCAAGCGGCAGCAATACCTGTTGGCAACTCAGATGGTCAGGGCGATTCTGAAGATAGGTGAGTCTGGATGGTCCACCGGCTTGAAGCGTCACTGACCGGCTCTTCCTAGATGATGTTATCACAGCCGGCGCTATGGATGAGTAGTTACCCACACGTAATGGTCAATTGTCAATTGTTACTGCATTTACACATGAAGCTGAAAGAAGCTATGGACCACCACATCGTCTGTGCCGCAACCTTGTCCCGCGTAAAATCATCACTCCGCCGACGTCTTGGTACTTGATTTTGTTCCGGCTACATACAGATTGTTCATGTACAGTTTCCTCGTTATTTACGCCTTCAGTTTCGCCTCAGTCTCCGCGAAAAGCTCCGCGACTGAGTCGTCGTAGAACTTCGTGTCGATGGGATTGCTCGATGCACCCGCCTGATGACCCCAAATACTGATGATCGGGTTGTACTTGCCGACGCCCGGTTTCATCAACAACACCTCGTATTCGCCCGCGATGGCCTCGAAGTACTGATCGGTCGTGCTGGGCATGATCAATGCCCGCGCCTCGATCGCTTGCATTGCCGCTTTGAAGTCGCCATGGTAGGGAGGAATGTTGGATACATCGCCGGTTTGCCAGGTCTTGACGAGTGACAGAAGGTCATTCGGGTCCCTGAATTGATGGACCGCTGAGCGCTTTTGACTCTCCGAAGTGAAGAGATCACGTACATCGCGCCGATCCCTTCGTCCCAATATTTGACCAAATAGTCCTCCAAATCCTTGAATCCTAGCTCCTTATACCGATGCTCCCTATACCAAGTGCTGCTGAATCCCCATCCGGAGTAAGCACGAGCAAAGCCCTTCAACCCAAGGTCTGGAATGTCGTTTTTCGTGTATTCGCCGTTCTTGAACCTGCCGTCTGCGAGTAGCGCATTCTTCGGTCCTTCCAGGAAGACATGATTGTGTGGACTGCAGCGTGCAGATCCGGACGTGGGGATGATGTGCTGGACGAAAGACGGGAATTGAACGGCTAGCCAGCTTTCAGCTCTGAATCACGCGGCACAACAGGATCTCACTGACCCCATTGATATGACTGCATGGCGCCCATGCTATACCCAGTAACAGCCCAGAGCTTTTGGATCCCAAAGCTTTCCACCAGCTTCTTCTGTGCTGCAACTTGATCTGCCAGCATGATGGGTGGGAACCGCGGGCCGTCATACGGAGCCTTGGTATTCGAGGGTGACGAGCTCTCTCCACCGCCCAGCATGCCGACCAATATGATGAAGTACTTCGTGGGCGTGAGGGTATGCTCCTCGCCGACAGGAATGTCGTTAGAGAGAATGCTGCCACCAAAGCATGTCGGTTTTAAGACACTTGAGGATTACTCAGTAATCAAGTCACAGCTGAACGTTTAACAACTGCTCACGCAGGACTCTGGGAATTTCCCAAAGCACGGTACTCGAGGAACCAGTCGGTCGTCTTCTGGCCGCCGAGTAGCGTAAACTCTCCCAATGGGAAACGTTCGACCTTGGGAGCCATCTGCTCGCTGAAGGGCACGCAGATTCGCACTGCTGAGCCCCTCAGACCAAGAGATGAGCCGCTCTTCTTATGCCTGCAGCGCCTGTATCCGCTGCATTGACGGTCGCCGGGATTCAGCGATAGCGGGAGAACTCAGCAAGGCTAGAGCATATGCATCTGGACACAGCGAGTGCCAACGGGCAGCTGGTCGCTGCGGGAAGCGCCAGCCAACGTTCGCAGAAGCGGGGGTCTAATATGAGGGACGATAACAAAAGCGCATGTGCCTGACAGAAGCCGATGTCCAGGGAAGTTCCGTTACACTATATCACGTAAATCTACAAAGATCCCGTAAACAACCCTATGCCTTCTTCTCTGCCTCAGCGAAGAGTTCGGCGGCGGCGTTATTGAAGAACTTCGTGTCGGTGGGGTTGCTCCCTGCACCAGCCTGGTGGCCCCAAATGCTGACAATAGGCTTGAATGTCCCAATTCCTGGGTTCATCAACGAGACCTCGATCTCACCCGCCTCGACCTCGAAGTATTGATCTGTAGTGCAGGGCATGACCAGGGCACGCGCCTTGATGGCTTTCATGGCAGCCTCGAAGTCACCATCGTAGGGAGCGATGTTGGCAACATTGGCTGTCTGCCATGTTCTCGTGAGGCAGAGAAGATCATTTGCATCGCTGGACGTGTAATCAGTTCCAGCTCTGCATAACAAAGGCAAGATGGGTGCGCACGTTGTCCCCAAGCCACCATCCCACACCTGCGCAAGATAATCATCGATGTCCTTGTAGCCGAGATCTAGGAACTTGAGCTCCCGATGCCAGGTAGCGCTGAAGCCCCACCCGGAGTATGCGCGGGCAAACCCTTTCGTTCCGAGTTGAGGCAACGCATCGGCAGAATAATGGCCGCCCTTGAACTTCGCATCGGCCAAGAGCGCGTTCTTAGGGCCCTCCAAAAAGACGTAGTTGTGCGGGCTGCACCGGGCAGATCCACACACCGCGATAATGAAGTCCATGTAGTCGGGATATTGCACACCTTGTCGGGGTCAGCAGAAGCGTGGCATTACTGCTTGAAACACTCACCCCATTGGAACGCTTGGCAAGCACCCATGCTGAAGCCAGCAACGGCGAACAGCTTCTTGATCCCTAGGAATTCACAGAGCTTCTTCTGTGCATTGACTTGATCCGCAAGTGAAATGGGAGGGAAGTTCCCGCCGTTGAACGGCACATTGGTGTTGGACGGGGACGAACTCTCGCCGCCACCGAACATGCCCACGAAGATGATGTAGTACTTCTCTGGTGTGATCGCGTGCTCTACGCCGACCGGTACGTCGGAACCGCGGATGGTGCCACCGAAACAGGTCGGCTTCAGGATGCTACAGAGAGATATTCAGGATACAGAAGGTCGTTCACGGGGAGCTCAGGGGACGCACGCTGGACTCTTCGGATCACCAATGCATCGATACAACAGGAACCAGTCCTGGGTCTGTGCGCCGCACTCCAGATTGAAGTCACCCAGCTCGAACTTCTCTACCTTCATCGCTTCCTGCTCTGCCGTTAACTTGCGCGGCATGTTGGGCTGACGAGTCAATGGTTGAAGAGAGAGCAGCAACCGTTGAAGCTATAGAGGAGTGCAGATTGCACTTGTAAGCTGCCCAATTTCAGCCTAATGTGTGGTTTTCCGGCGTAATCCCGTTGCGTGGCACGACCAGATCGGGTTGTCTAAGGACGACCGCGGACTCGGCGTTCCGCCCGAGACGTGCAAGCATTGTATGGGCTGAGTCCGCGCTGGAGCGGACAACCATCGGTCGTTGTGGACAGCAGAACTGAGTTGTGTGGTTGGGCCTCAGCAAGAAGAGAGCGCTGGTCATGCTCACATCGGGTCTCAGTCGCGTCCAGACGCGTCAAAAGGCTCCGAGACCCATTGTCCAGCATTGATGGGATGCTACAGGGACGAGTCCCCACAATGCCAAAATTTGCTTGCGCTGAAAAGACAGGCAGCACTGGAAGTGCATTGGACCATCCGGAGATAGCAGACCAATAAATCCCGGCCTTTGTATACCGCTGGTATGTGCTGCGGCCGCAGGTTTACGCATCCGGACGGTGCTGTGATTCCGTAGGCATGCTAGTCCGAACTTGGTACAATAATATTCATAATGTTTGCTGTCTCTTGTCGTCGGCTGGTTTCGTAAAGCAGGGACGTTCATTAGTTCACATTCAGCTCACGTCAAACCTAAACAGCCTTCTTGTGGGGTAACAAGGAGAGAGGAGGGTCTGTCGAAGTCGGAGGCATCTGCCATCCACCACCACGGAGGCATTTGGCGCGGGCAACAATCGTGACCAGCACTCAGTCCCTGCCACCATTCCTCGCCCTTGTACACGCACTTTCACCGTCGTCGTCCAGCGAACCGACCATCGATAACGGTACGCGAGCGCATTTACGAATTTCTTGTGAAGTATCAAGCAGTTTGAAGATATCTGATCCAGAACCAAGCGACTTGTACGCGTTTGTTTCCTGGACGCGGTCTGAACTTGCCCTGACGACACAAATGGCAGACCGAGACATCACTCGCAAGTACGAGTAGCCCGAAGGCAAACTCCCTTTCCGGAGAGGCGATTACGATTAACCCGAGCATATGTCCTTCAACAAGCCGATTAGTAGCATAAGCCAGAAGAGTCAAGAGTCAGAAACACGCGACCCGGACGACTCTTTCTCTTCCACGGGCTCTGTAGGCGGAAGACGACCACGAGCAAGCACGAGCACTATACCTCTATCTGTTGCGTACGGGTGCGTCGCGTCCTTTTCGCATCCTGCGCGTCCCTGACCGGTGCTTTTCGACTTCTTCAGAGCTCTTCCGAACGCAAGCGCCACTGGTGAACACGCAGGTGCAGCACGGCCAGTCTCCCCGCAGCAACCAAAACGTGGGACAACCTCGCCTTCTCCAGCGCCTCAACTCGTCCTGCCTGTTTCCCCCACCCCTACCCCTACCGAAGCCGCGCGACAACGCTACGCCGCTCTTAAGGATCAGAAGCAAGCCGCACTTGCGCAGAAGCAGCAGCAGCAGCTGAAGCAGCGACAGAGTCTCACCGCACCTGGGTTCATCTCCGCACCACCTGTACCCAGCGCAGCTTCCATGCGCGACACGACCGTCGGAGCGGCCACGGCAATCCATAGCGCGGGCGGAGTGCGAGCACTGAACGCGATGTACGCGAATGGGGTCCGGGGAGGTCATCAGGCGACTGATAGGCGCCCTAGGTCGAAGCTTGCAGAACCACCCCAGACTGTGAAACCACCTGAGGACGAAGATGAGGAGATGGACGACGAGATCGAGGAGGAGGAGGATGCCACGACGCGCGGTCACAAACGACCTCGCAGTCCTGTCATGGATATGATCATGAGCGGTGCCGCAAAGGTCAAATACGTGGTGAAGGAGCGAGAGCCGGAAGCAATGGACGAAGATGAAGATGAGAGAGAGCAGAGCTACGACTATGCGGAGGAGGATCGTTACGTGGAGGAGGGCAGCTTGATGGATGTCGACGAGGATCCAAAGAAGCAGACGAAACCAAAAACGAAGAGAAAGAGGGACGAAGAGAAGTCTTTCAAGCCGGGCGAAGTACCGGAGGATGACGATGAGGAGATCGATGATGATGCTGAACCCGATGAACTTGACGATGGCGCGACCAAGGTACAGCACCAACTTCAGGGATAGTCAGCACGTACTGACTGCTTCGCAGAAAACGCGCAAGCGCCCCAAGACCACCGCTGACAAGAAGGCCTACCGACCTTCCTCCGAGGAACCGTACGCAACTGACGAAGACCTGGGTGATACACCGCGACGGAGGAGGAGCAAAGTGAAAGTACCGACACGTCTCCCTTTCCCAGCCAATGCGGACATGAGCCACAAGAATCGTCGCAAGAGCACAACCAAGAAGGGTCGGAAGAGTACTGGAGGGGACGAAGACGATAGCATGGATGCGGACGAAACGATGATTGTCGACAAGCAGCAAGCGAGCCAGAAAAGCAAATCCATCCAACCTGGCATTGCTCAGATCACGCCTCAGCCTAGCACTGCGGCAGCGGTTGCTCCTCAAAAGCCTGCCCGTTCTTCATCAACTCTTGTTGCACCCGCTCCTGCTGAACGTGCCCGCTCTCGCTCGACTCTCGCTCCTCCTGTTACGGCGCAAGGTCGAGGCACGTCACCTGCCACTGCAATTGCTGGTGCACGAGCTGTCTCACCGTCTTACGTTGGACCCGGCCACCCAGCATATGCACCTTTCGCATTACGGCCCGACATACAGCACACGGATTCGAATGCATCTGCCGCAGCAGTCGATAAACAACTCGCTGAAGAGGCGACCACTCCAGAGCATGGGGATGAGGCAGATGGAGACGAGGAGATGCGTCCCCCGCCCTGGCAGAGTCTGATGCACGGGCTCGTCAACATCTTCTACTACACCCTCATCTGGCCTCTCACTCTCATCTCGCGCCTCTTGTCACCGGGATTCGCGTATGGACGGGATCTCCTAGCCAAGTTGAGCTGGGTGTGGGGCCCTATCGTTTTCTGGGGTGTAGGACTTTTGGTTCTCTACATCGCGGTCCGAGGTTTCACAACCTGGGCTGGCGATTTGTCCGGACTCGACGCGATTCCATATCCCCCACTGTCCGCCGATTCGCCTCCAGAGATGGGTGATGTGCTGGCTCGTGTGGCGCAGCTTGAGGAAAGACTTCGCCGGGCGATGTCAGAACTGGCTGCACGCGAGACAGCCCCGGCACAGGAGTCTCGTCTAGTTGGCGACGTCGATCAGCTGTGGAAGAGGGTATATCGCATGGAGGACGAAATGCGCCAGCGCAAGAGTACCGAGATCAACTATGGTTCGACTTTGGACAAGCTGAGCTCAGACCTACCAGCTCTTCGCTCGAGACTGGAAGCCATCAACGGAGGAGGTCAGGCTTTGGACGATCGATTCAAGCATATCGACGTCGCGCTGGCTGAAACACGCAAGGGCTCCGAATACTTATTGAAAGAACTCGAACAAACAAAGAGCCTTGTCAAGCATGCCGACGGTTTCATCGAGCAGACACAAACGGAGCTGCGGATGATTAGCAAGACAGCCGAACAAGCGTTGGCCGAAGCGAAACGTGCTGAGAAGGCCGCCAAGAGTGCTACGGTTAATGGCTCGGGCGGTAGTGTCAATAGCAACCTGGTCGACGCGCGACTTGCTCAACTGGGCTACAACACCATCCTTCGCACGGATCATGCGTTGTTCGAGTACGGCTCAGGCATTGCTCCTCAATTCACCTCGCCCCAGTATGACGTCTTTGCCCCAACGACCAACAAACCCCGCTTGTCTGGCCTGTTTGGCAAGCCTGCGCCACTCGGGCCCGATGCCAGTGCCGTTATTATGCCGTTCCTTGATCCTGGACATTGTTGGGCATTCAAGGGTGACGCCGGATCGATCGGTATTCGGCTTCACCGTTTCATCTACGTGGATGAGATAGTGCTCGAAATTCCACCCCAGCCCATGCTGGACCAACCGGATACAACCCCGAAGCAGTTCGATGTCTGGGGATACGTTGAAGGCGGTAACTCTGCCAAGCAACAAGAGTATCTAAAGACTCACCCTTCGGCGAACACACCTACTCCACCGCATAACGATCCCAAGTTCTTGCATCTCGGTTCTTTCGAATACGACGATCAGGGCAATGCCATCCAATCGTTCATCTTGGACGCTTCACCGTCAGAGCACAATATCGATTTCGGTTTGCTTGTGTTCACCTTCAGCTCCAACTATGGCGGTGAATATACGTGCTTGTACCGCATTCGCGTACATGGCGAGCCATCTGGCAATAATCTGTATGATCTGCGCAGTTGATTTCTGGATAACAAGGCTAACTACCTCCGTACTTTCCTTCTTTGGGCTGACTGGATGTACGCATTCGCGTCTGATCTGTTTTCTCTTTGTTGGGGCCCACGTGCTCCTTGTGCAAGTAACGATGCGGAAGATGCCTTCGCGATATCCCTCTTGTCACGATCTTTACCCTTTTTCTCATCACGCTCTTTATACCCATATATCGAGTCATTGTAGTGCGCACTGTGTGTAGCTGTATCACTCCTTGTGACAACCAAATCTGGCCAGAACAATGCGTCATCATACCCTCCTGTGCACGTTGCTCGGTACCAAGAAAGATTCGCACCGCAGACCGCACACAGCCCATCATAACATGAGCGTGTCTCTGCCTTTCAGCAACACTCGGTAAAACGCTCCCATTCAGATACTCGCCTTTATGTTCCCATTGTTGGGAATTGGTCTACATGCCAGATAGGGTGTGGAACTACCAGGCACGTGACCATGGCCGATGCCTACAGGGAACTGACAGTCGCGTGGTTGTCGTTCAGCACCAACCTAACTATAACGGAGAGCGTAGGTCTACACGGAAGCTCTTGAATATGATTCAACCTTTGTCCATCATCCCATCATCCCCCCCTATTGATATGGGACAAATACAATGTTCTACAGGTTACGGAACTTATTGGTTGCCTGCAATTCGTAAGTTTCAATCGATTGGATGAAGAGGAGGGGACTGACCTCAACGAGGAGCTTGGTGATGCCATCCTCCTTCGACGAGTGTCCGGCATTGGGAACAAAGTGGAGCTCTGCCTCTGGGAGTTCCTTCTTGAGAGCCCATGCAGTAGTTGCCGGGCCTGACGATCATGAGTGTCAGTCGTGTTTCAATGTGACCTTGTTGATGTCACGTACACACAACGTCATAACGACCCTGTACGATGACGGTAGGAATGTGACGTCTTTATCGATGTAAGCATCATAGGCATGGATTCTGCCGGCTACCTCACATTTTGTCAATGCTCTGCTTCTCGAGGAGCTGGCCATCCCTCATCCAGCCCTGCGACAATGGGATCTCAGCACAGTTTAAATTGGGCATGGAGACGAGAAACTAACCTCGTTGACGAAGTAGTGATTTTCGATACGAGCAAAGGCACTTTGCAAGGTTAGAAATCGTCAAGATAGAGGCAGAAGCATCTACTTGGCCCAGTCGTCCTTGTCCGCCCTGACGATATCATCAGGGTCTGGGATCAAGCTGGCAGTGCTCATCCTGCCATCACGCAAGTCAGATTTCCAGCGCCTCAAGGTGCAAGCATAACATACTCCCACTTAGCCCATGCCCTGGCGGCTATCAGACGCGTATCTTCGTCATCAGAGTTCAGGCGAGTGTGGTACGCCTTCATCATGTCCCCACGTTCGGCCTCCGGAATGGGAGCAATGTACTCATCCCAAGCTTCTGGGAACAGATGCGAAGTTCCGTTTTGATAAAAGAACAGCAGTTCACTGTTTGGCTATCGCTCAATGCAAGAGGGTCTCTCGAGGGAAGCAAGGACGAACCTCTTCCGAAGGGTGAAGATTCCTCGCAAGACCAGAGCCTTGACAGGGTCGGGGTATGTCTATTGGCTTTATTTTAGCGCCCATATGGCCCGGAATACGTCAACTCACCTCGGCATATGCCAGCGCAAGAGTGGAACCCTTATATCACATCAGCATGACCCAAAAATGGAAGTGAAGGTACTCACCCATGAGCCCCCGAATACGACCCACCTATCGATGCCGAGGTGCTTGCGAATGCGCTCTACGTCCTCCACCAGGTCCCAGGTCGTGTTCTGCTCGAGGGACGCCGCGCTGATAAGACAGTCAGAAAGAGAAAACCATCCATCGGAAGTGCCTTCGCAGACGTACGGAGTGGACTTGCCAGAGCCTCGTTGATCGAACAGCACGATCTTGTACACCCCCGGGTCGAAGTACTGCCGGTCACGGTCGCCAATGCCTCCTCCAGGTCCACCTTGAGGAGCGTCAGCAGGACGACCTAATAAATGGCCTGAAGTGACAAACCATGCAGGAAAACAACTGCAAGCAATGTTAACAAGCACTGCGTCCACGGAGCAACATGCATGCGCACCAGGCTTGCCGTTATCCTTTCCGCACACCTCGTAGCTACCCTCATTGCATTTGAGTGAGTTACTTTGAGCCTCAATACAACGTTCTTACTAGAGAGTATGGATGTCAGAAACCTTCAAGGTCCCGGTTTCGAAGGGCTGGATCGCAGCGTATAAGGTAGCCATGGTTGTCAGAGCACAAGATAGCAATGCAGACGATGTGCGTGTGTCAGGGACCGTCATGTCGGTTCCATGCAGGCGATGCCAACTCTGAGAAGACCGCACATATTCCGGTCACTGACGTATGGACACGGTGTAGCATTCCACCGATCCACCAGCACGCGGGTAACTCCAGATGTGGGTTCTTCTGTTTGTATTCCTTGTTTGTCCGGAGACTCGTAGATGGACTGTATGGAACGAGACCGGAAAGATACGGACACAGGGAAGCAACGAAATGCACGAAAATGTACACTACAGCTACGGGTATATGGGAGAGAATGCATTGCAGAGAAGCGTTTACTAAAATATATGGTAAATCGAATGCGCAAGCAAGACGGTGAAAAGCACGTACAAGGAAGTAGTCCGGTACGCGACGAGAAACCAGTGGCTCACCAGCACGAGGTGCAGGGTCGAATTGCAAGCTAGCGACACATTAGAAATGCATTCAATCGTTGGTGTGAATGTACGCACAAGCTATAGGAAAGCTTCTCATCTATCTCCATGATGGCAGCCTGGTTGCCACAGCGGTAGCAGTAGTTTGGCGCACTGAAGATGGTGACGACGTTACGGTCCTGACTCCAGTTGTAACCTAACCCCGATGTCAATACACAGCACATTTCCTCAAACATAAGCAACTCACCCTCCATGACCAGCTGATGAGCACGCGCAACGAGCGTCAACCCATTGTTGTGGTTGAATGCCTCCGAGATGTCCTGCCCGAACGTGTACCCCGCACCTCTCGGGGATATTCCCCACCCGCACCGGTCGTCTGGATCAGACCATAAAAGGTCACACATGGGTCCTTCGTGGGGAACTTCTTGCACACGGTCGATCGACCGAATGTGGTCGAGAGTATCGATGGAGGGGGACAGGCCGCCGTGAAGACAGAAGATCTAATTACGCGTCAGTATGCACATCACATGCCTTGGGCCGTGTAGCCACTCACTTGGTTGTCAATCAAGGCAGTTAGCGGTAGATAGTCGAAGAGGTCGGTGAAGAATCGCCATACGTTCGCATTTCCGTATTTCCGCAAGCATTCATCATAGAATCCGTACACTTGGGTGATCTGCCGGCTCTCATGGTTGCCTCGGAGAATGGTAACGCGGTCGCGATAGCGAAGTTTCAGTGCTACGAGGAGAGTCACGGTCTCGACGGAGTAGTACCCTCTGTCCACGTAATCACCCATGAAGAGGTAGTTCGTGTCAGGCGAGTTTCCACCAATCCTGAACAGCTCTGAGAGATCATGCTGTATGCCATATTAGCGACATCAGACAACATGAACGACTCGTGAGGCGCACGAATTGACCATGAATATCTCCACACACTGTTACGGGGCAGCGTACAGGTTGGACGTTGGACTCCTCCATAAGGATTTCGCGAGTCTAAGAGAACACGTTTGTCAGCCAACAGTGCCAACCAAATACCACAAACATGTCTCTGGAGCCAATATTGCTAGAAGCACAGAATACGGGACGCGTATATTGCGTCGCAGGCCGCTTGAAGAATGTCGTGTGACCAAAAGACGCACCTTATCACAGAGTCTCTTGACATCGGCCTCGGCAAGCTGCTTGCACTGCCCAAGTTGTTCTATCCAGCCATCCACCTCGACCGGGTCAATCATTTTCTCCATTGGTGCGGCCATTGTGCCGTTCGCGGGTCAATTTTGGTGCGTGAAAGCAGATAGTTGGGGTATTGTAGTTCGTTTGATGATGAGCGCTTCGACTAAGGGTGCGCATCGCAAGCTTGGAGTCTGAGGGCTTATTTGGTCCCGCCGCTTGAGCCACTGCCACACCCTCCGCGTTCCCGGAATCACGTAGAATCATAACAATCGGCGTGCTACTGTGGTCACTCAAGTACTGCATACGTCTGGACGCGATGCAGCATTCTACTTATCTGCCAGTGTACGGGAAACTCTATTTATAGTTGTATTCCGCATTTTCCTGGAGAATACAGTAGTAGATAGACGGTGTGGAGCGAGAACGGAAATATACTGTACGGACAAAGCGGCGACGTACCGAAATGCACGAAAATGTACACTAAGGCTACAGGACGGGTATATGGGAGAGAAATCATTTCGGTGGGATCATTTACTAGAAAGCTCAGTAAGTCGAATGCATGAGCACGATGGTGCAGAACACGTACAAGGAAGTAGTCTGGAATGCGACGAGAGACCTTCGGCTCGCCAGCACGAGGTGCAGGGTCAAATTGCAAGCTAGAGATGTTTGATTAGTGATAGATTTGATGCGGCCCGAGAATGTGCTCACAAGCTGTATGAAAGCTTCTCATCTATCTCCATGATGGCAGCCTGGTTGCCTGAGCGATAGCAATAGTTTGGTGCACTGAAAATCGTGACGACGTTGCGGTCTTGACTCCAATTGTAGCCTCATTTTGAGGTCAATACATTTATTTTGGATAAAGCCTGACAACGTACCATCCATAACGAGCTGGTGGGCTCGCGCAATGAGTGTCAACCCGTTATTGTGATTGAATGCCTCCGAGATGTCCTGCCCGAACGTGTACCCCGCACCTCTTGCAGATATTCCCCACCCGCATCGGTCATCTGGATCAGACCATAGAAGGTCACACATGGGTCCTTCATGGGGAACTTCTTGCACACGATTGAGCGATCGAATGTGGTCGAGTGTATCGATGGAAGGGGACAATCCCCCGTGGAGACAGAAGATCTGCTCGTGCATCAGGACACAGTTCGTCCAGGGTATATCCTACTGCTACTCACTTGGTTTTCAATTAGGGCCGACAGGGGTAGATAATCGAAGAGGTCGGTGAAGAGTCGCCATACGTTCGCATTTCCGTATTTCCGCAAGCATTCATCATAGAAGCCATACACTTGGGTGATCTGCCGGCTTTCGTGATTGCCTCGGAGAATGGTAATGCGGTCCCGATAGCGCAGTTTCAGTGCCACAAGGAGAGTGACGGTCTCAACGGAGTGGTATCCTCTGTCCACGTAATCACCCATGAAGAGGTAGTCCGTATCAGGGGAGTTTCCGCCAATCCTGAAAAGCTCTGAAAGATCATGCTACGAAGGGTATCAGCTAAAGCATAAAGATAGGAAGCAGCTGTAACGGCGTACGAACTGACCATGGATATCTCCGCATACTGTTATGGGGCATCGAACGGGCTGGACGTTCGACTCCTCCATGAGGATTTCGCGAGTCTGCAAGGAGATGTCTGTCAGCCAACGCTGCACGCCAAGTCCCACTAAACACGTCTCTCCAGCCAAGGCAAGTAGTAAATACAGCCTGCTGGCTGAAGAGAGTCGTGTGACTAGAGACGCACCTTATCACAGAGTCTCTGGACGTCAGCCTCGGCAAGCTGCTTGCATTGCCCGAGTTGCTCTATCCAGCCATCCACCTCGACCGGGTCAATCATTTTCTCCATTGGTGCGGCCATTGAGTCGTTCGCGATCAGTTCTGGTACGTGAAAGTAAAGGCTTGGGGTATCGTCTGCGTCTGATGATGAGCGCTTGAGTTAGGGCGTACCACGTTGCATGTCTGGAATGCCAGTGTCAGGGGTTGTTTGGTGCCGCCCTTTGACTCGATCAGTCACCGTTCCCGGAACGGCTGAGCATCATGGTTACAATGAGCAATTTCAACTTCAGCCTCTGAGCGGAGATGTACGACAATCCCCTCTTTTGAAAAAGCATTATATTGTTCAACTGCGCCTCATCTTCACCGTAATCATCAAGAAAGGACAGGCTTCTGCTATTTTTCCGCCTGCCTGCGCCTCGTTTCGAGTCATGTGCTAAGGACAATGCCGATGCCGAAACCCCAAGTAGACACCCGTATGAATAAACGACTCCTTCCACAGAAAAATTATGTTGTTGTGGATGATGATAAGGCAAATCAAGTTGATACGGGAATGCACCGATGTGAGTCAGGCATCAAAAGCGCTGTGCGGCACATTTGCCGCGCGAACTGCGCCCGCCTCGTCCGAGTCTCTTTCTGCCTTCATCATCATACTGCACTTCGAGCCTATTCCTTAGAAATTCGTCCCAAACTGGCAGAAGTAGTCCCAGTCCAGTCTTCTGCAGCCGCAGATGAATCGGTGTTGCTCGATGTTCACTTTCGACCATATCTTTGGGAGGAAAGGCATGCGTGGATCCTGCGCATACTTCGACAGGAAAATGCAAGGACGGTAACGGCGCGGTCTCGATTTCTAACTATCCCATCTCATGCACCCAATTAGGTGCTGGATATAGGATGCGGTGAGGGTGCTCTATTGTCAACCCTCTGTCAGCCAGCGCAAACCATCTGGGAACCTTCACTCGGAGAGTCTGAAAACGAAGCGTATCGTGATCTATATCTCGAAAGGATAGCTGGTCTGGATATCGTACCAACTGAACTTATCAAGGCAGAGCGTGCTACTACTCCTGCAGCACCAGCGGCCCAGCCCTCTCACAAGACATGGGTCAGAGATCCTATCCGCTGGAACCCTCTGGAAGTCAAACTGTGGCATGGGAGTCTGGACACATACAATCCAGATCTCAAGTCGTATGATTTCATGGTAGCTATGGAGGTGTATGTCCGCATAGTGATAGCGAGGTGTTTCATTCTTACCTGGGTTTGTTCATCAATAGGATTGAGCACTTGCCAGAGAATATCCTGCCATACTTTGCTCCGATGATCCTCGGGCAATATAGACCGAAATGCCTTCTAGTCACCACACCAAACTTCAGTTTCAATCCGCTTTTCACCAAACCCGGTCACACAGATCCTCGTGCATTCCCTGATCCTACTGGCCGGACAAACCGACATTTCCGACATGATGATCACAAATTCGAATGGACAGAGCAAGAGTTTCGGGAATGGTGTGGTAAGCAGATCCAGCGAGGTCGATAACAGCAAGCTAACATCTCTCAGAGGACGCTGCAGCCGCGTTTGGCTACGAAGTACTGCTTGGCGGCGTCGGGCAGCCTACTGCGGACGATCCGTACAGACGACCGGCACCGTTCGCATCACAGACTGCCTTATTCCGTCGGAAGGCGGAAGATGCACCAGTTTCCAAAAGGCACCTTGCGGCTACTGCACGCCAAGATGTCGCAGCAGTCCCACATGCCCTGGTCGCCTGTCACATTCATCAAGCCCATCCCTCTTCCGGCATTCTGCAGCCTTTGGACGATATCAGGGGCCGCATACGCGAGTCTCTCGATGAAAGCCAGTACGGCGATACGACAATACGCGACCTCTGGAATGACTGGCAGATTCCGTTCATGTGCGGGGGCTCCTTGTCATGCTTGTTGGAAGCGATACAGGAAGGCGACAGCGAATGGGAGCTCAAGGCGACGGAGGAAAGTACGAAGAACCGCCTGGCCGTCGCGGTTCTCTGGAAGGCGTTCGTCCCAAGGGCGCAGAACGCGTTGGAAGAAGAGGATGCAAACCCAGAAGGTTCGGAAATTGATGTGGATCATTACGAGAGCCAGGAGGACGACCGGAGCTGGCCAGAAAGGCAAGATAGGGATGTCCCGGCGGACGAGCCAAACGACTGGGGCTGGGGATCTGCCGAAAGCACCAATCTTCAACAAAACACCGAATGGGGGACGGTTCAGGATTGGGGCACAGACGCCGGAGATACCACTACAGACGAAACCGGTCACAGTGCATGGGCGCAGATACCCGAGTAGGCACGGGCACGACATGGCATCAGCCGTTGCGATTCAAAACGAACCAGTGTCCGATTGATATGATACATTGTACAATAAGCAAGCTCTCCACATTCTTAGTATGCCATTAGCGAGGTACATGCATCGATGCAGGAGAATCACGCACCTAAGCGCATTCCCCTCTTAAAGACTCCTCCTCTCCAACGTCTCGAAACGCAGGTCGGCACGTCTCGGCGCTTGGAGAGATCAGAAACGTGTCCCGGCACGCATATTGAAATCACATTACCTATTAAAGGGTTGAGTTGAGCCATATAGGTGATGGCCCACATCAGGTAGCAGCAGGCGAGCGTGAGGAGAATGCTCGTTCGGATCAAGCTGAGCCTCCTGTTAGCGTGCGTCTTCGGTGTAATGGGATGGAAGTGACGTACGTCTGCTGATCGCCCTTCGGGGTCAACCACCAGCCCACAAAGCCAGCCGCAACGGCAATGGCAAGAATGATGATGACCAACCAGCCGCTCATTGTTGGATTTGCAGAGCGCAAGCGGCGTTGTATGAACGAGAGTCCGTTTGGTTTCCACAACGCCGCAGGCGCCTGTGATTTCAGCACTCCGCTTCCGTGACTCCTTCGGAGGCATTTCCCTCCTTTGGTCAGGGCGTAATAGCAAAGCGCTCCGCGCAGACCTGGGACCTTGGGTGACGTAAATGGCATTACGTAACATCCCGTGACTGGAAGTACCTAGTAGAGACAGTAATGACGTTACAAGTATCTGTGTACCCTAAAACCCGTTATACTAGTTGCAGAAGGTGTGTCGCGGTAACATGGATGAGTGATATGGTAATCAGTTGTTATTCCCAGTCCAACCCGCACGGACTCTCTCCGTGTGCATCGACAAGACAAATGACTCGGCCAGAATCTGTATTCTACGGGACTGTCAGTGAACAGGTATGTGACAGACGTAGCGACTTACTCCGCAGCGGTTAGGGGAATAGACGAGCCCAGGTACGGAGGCGCAGTCCTTCGGGCGCTACCAGACCGGTTCCTGCCAGGGGTTGCCCTTCCCTTTCCCTGACGAGTCGGTTAGATCGTACGGGAAGGTCGTGAATTACTGACCTTCGTCTCACTTATGATCACGATCTCGTCGTCTTCTCCTTCTGTATTACCCGTCGCTTTGCCTTTCTGTTTCTTGTTTGGTCGAGGAGGTGACGGGATCGAATCGTGTGAACCTAGACGGCCCTTTCGCTTGACAGAGGTCGACGGTCCTGCACTTGCGTTTCGTGGGAGAGTCGTGGTCGGTCGGGAAGGGAGCAGTGTGTCGTTCGGGGGACGAGTGGGGACTGTGGAGGATGGACGGACACCGGTGCCGTCGTCGCCGGGTCTGTTACGGTTGTTGTCGCTGTCGGTGGTCGTCTGACCAGTCGTCTGTTGGTTCGAGATGTCATGATGTATAGAGGACTGTATAAGGACAGTCAGTTTGAGTCAAACAGTGAGGTTAATAGGGCGTACAGTGGCGGCAGGTACCGTCGTTATGGCCCGACGGCGACGAGGACCGTCTTCTTCGAGGTCTGGGATCATGTCATGGTATGACATGTCGCCCCGACGTCAGGGACGAGTTCCCCTGTTGAAAGACGGTCAGTATGGTAATGAGATGTGGACTGGCTCGTCACTTACGTTGTAACTGCGGTACACGCTTGTGGAGACTGGTCCAGAACAGTCAGGAAAGTATACAGTCCGAGTAGGGGTGTGGACTTACCGGATGTGGATGGATGGGAAGAGAGACGACGATGAACAGGCGATCGGTGAGTCGCGTCCTGTGAGGGTCGCGTCGCGTGCCGTCGGACAGACACGCATTTGATTCCGTACGGAGGAATGTTGGAGCGCGTGTATCTGGTCCCGTGCCGGCGAGGAACGGGACGTATAGGAGACGCGTGTATGGACGCGTCGTGCTCTCTTGTTACGGAACCACCATGACTGGTACTGTCATGTCGCAACCTAACATACTGTTGACTCCTTACTATTGTCGAACACTTCTGACGGCCACGACCCTTCCGAAGGAAGCGGTTGTTCAGATTCTGTCGATCAAGCCAGCTGAGATTGATGGGGGAGATTCAGACCCAGTCCGGTACAAGTACGTCGTCTCAATGTGCATATATGCAGGTTTATGACTGTTCTGTCTAGGGTGGTGATCAATGACGGCAGCCATCGAATGTCTGTCATGTTATCGACGTACCAAAACGGGAAGGTGGAAGGTGGCGTCATCAATGCTAAGGACATCGTCAAGTTGAAGAACACTGTCCGTCACATATCCATGGGATACATGTGCGTTTGATAGTACTTGCGTGTTTCCCATTTACTGACGTTCCGTAGCGTCCCTATTATCTGTTCGGTGGAGGCTCTTTATCCTGTCCAACCCGTGAGGGGACAGCCGACTGCTATTGATACGCTTGTGAACAACGTCCGTGTCTACTTTCCGGGGTTTGAACCGTATGCGACGGATCCGCCGGTTCCTCCTATCTTGACGGCTCAATCTTCTGCTGGACCTCGCCGTACCCTGACCTCTATCCGGACTGCATGGTCTGACTCGCATTCTCGGGTTCTGCCTCTTCCTTGTCGAGACGCCGACGGGTATTATCGTGTCGCGGACTTGCGTCCGGTTCTTACCGTGTACGTCCTGATGTGCCCAACTGGATCTCAAATTGACTGTTGTATAGATTCAGGATACGTGTCAGGGTCATTCGGAATACGGGAGGGACCGAGTTGAAGTCCAAGCCTGGAAGTTTCGTCTCTAATCTCACATTCCAAGATGCTTCGGTTAGTCTGTATGTTATTTGCGGAACAGTCGGTTGACGTCATATGTCAGGGTAAGATCAGTGCGGTAGCGTGGACTCCGGAAGCCATCAGAAAGACGGATAAACTGAAAGAGGGAAAGGTAAGTTATATGTTATGTTATGTTACATGATTCGTTTACAGAAATGGCTAGGTATATGCGGTGTCGAACGGTCAGATTACTGCACCACCCGGTCGATTTGCTGTTGGATCCCCTTTTCAAATCAAGCTTACGCAGAAGTTCGAGTTTGTGGAGGTCGGTGCTGTCTATATCAATTCCTTTCAGAAGCTGACTGGGCTCGCAGCTACCAGATGATGGGACAGTCCCGGTCATGACGTATGACTTTGTTCCCCTGAAGGATCTCGGATCAACTCAGTCAGGAACATGCGGTGAGAGGGCTTAATTATGACGCCTGTCATTCTCTTAATGTATATGACAGATGTATTGGCTGTATTGAACGTGATAGGGGAAGAGTTTATCATACATACTTCAAGACATCAAGCACCAGTGAACGTTGACGGTACCTTTGTCCGAGCCTCAGAGCTGATTACGCGGGTCGATAACGGTGTCTTTATCAGAGAGATCGGTATTGTTGATTCTTCTGGGTATGCTTGTCGCATTGCATTATGGGCGGACGAGGCTGTCAACTTTCGAGGGGAGAGAGGCGACGTGCTTGTTCTTCGTGCAGCCGTTATTGCCAAGTTCGGTGGAATCAGTCTGACTATGGAAGGCGGATCAAAGCTTCTGCGTAACGAGGACATACCGCAAGCGGATGCTCTCAGTGAATGGTCGGTTGAATGTTCTATGTTCTGTCTATTCCGAGTTGACTGTATTCTAGGTTCCGTACTGGTGGAAACAAGGAAACGTTTTTCGAACTGTCCGACACCGCGTTTGGCGCTTCTGCAAATCACAAACTGTACACGACGATCAATCAAGAGGGGTTCACTTCAATTTCCGATGCGGTCTTAAACGAGATTGGCTCGACTGGGTCACGTGGGTTCAGGACGCGTGCATATCTCAAGTCAATTCGCAAGGACAAGGTCTCCTACAACGCCTGTTGTTGGACGGGATGTAACGGTCTGGTCAATCCTTATTCGGCGGAAGTGCCTGTCAATCAACCCGTAACGACCGCGGACGGAGACGAGAAGGTCGTGTATGAAGAAACTGAATTGTGGGAATGTCGAGTGTGTCGTAGGAGTTTTCATGAGCCGCGGTACTGGTAAGTCGCATGACATTCTGTTCTGGAAAGGTCTGACTGTGTCATAGTTATCGTCTCGAGGTTGAGATTACTGACGGTACTGAAACCATACCGGCCACCATGTTCGACCGTGTTGCAGAGTCTGTGATCGGAGAGTCTGTGCAGGATATGGAAAGATGGCGGGTGAGTTGTATTACTGCTTGAATGCGTTGTGCATGGAAGTTGACCTTTGTCTAGGTGGACGAGGACCTTGCGTTTGATGAGGCGATCGAGAATGCTCAGGGGTGGTATACGTTTGCTATTTTGGCCCGTATCAGTGCTGTGAGTAGTATTGGCCAATAAGGTGACATTTGCACAGCTGACTTACCGTCAGACGACTTCCATACTGGCATATAACGTCACACGTGCTGAACACCTTGTTGAGACTGTTGAGGGTACGATCCCGGTCAAAGACGAGGACATGGTATAGCTGTAGGTTTACTGAGTGTACTGTACGGGCAGATGTCAATGATGTGTGGACCTGTCTGACGGACGGGGTACTGTGTTCAATGGAACATATCATCATTGAAAACTCACGAGTAACTAAGCGAAGTACCAGTACAACACCAGTACCAGTACACATGTGAGACGAGGAAAGACGGTCATATGTGGAACATCTGTCTTGTAGATTGAACGAGAAATGGGGCAGAACAGATTCGACGCTAGTCTGTAACCTTGACGGCGTCTATTACGGTGCAATTCAAAGTACCGTTACCCTGTCAGGAGTTTATATCGGAAAGGAACGAAGACAGGTAGGCGGTGACGTACGTGATTCAGCGAGATAGAGCAAACACAGTCGTAAAGTTTTTCTTCTGCGTTGCGGATCGTGATTCCATACTGGGGACTTTCGCTAGACTGGTCGGGGGTTAGAATGTTACATCCTGCGTATGGCCTTACTTGCCTTCCAAGCTGATAATTGGGTGGCAGTTTTTCCGAAGACTTGAGCACCGGCGGCGTCGAACAAGGTACAAGCAACTCTATTATCATTATCCGCCAGATAAGCATGAACGAAGAATCTGAGACAGCTTCAGTAGAATGTTTACAGGTGAAATGGACGAGTGAACGTACCTGCAGCGTCCAGGGACAAGGAACTCAAGGAAACATTCCTTGCATTTGTACCGACCGTTTACTCGCTGCTTGACTGTACCTTTACAGTTCGGTGAGGGACAATCATAGTAGAACAGGGTAGACCGATCGATTGCGGTCAGAGTAGCGCGTAGCTTCACTTTGGTCGGCTGGGTCGTGAACGGGTAAGATCTGACACGCTCCATGGTGAAAGGTATTGGGAGCCTAGACGAATTCCATGTTTCATATGCAATTGACCGACGTGGGAGGTTGTTGTGGCCTTCAAGCTGATGAATTCGTAAGTTCAAAGAACAGTGACGTATTTGAAGGTACGTGCTTCATAAAGGGAAGACATCGTATGCAACCGTAACTGTACTTTTGCGCCCATGTTGAACTTTTCCTCTCCGTGCAGACTGGTACGAGAGAGTCTGTATACCTGATAACAGTGTCAGTCATCGAACAGGACACTGCAAGAAGTACCGACTTTGCCGATCTCGCAAGACGCCAGGGCGGTCCTTTCCGGTTCATCGAAGCAAATAAGTGGGGCATAACTCTGTTACAGTTTAGCAGCACATTAATGAAGGTGTACTGGTCACGAACCATATAGTCTGCTAAGATAACCGTTGCCGGACTGCGCATTGAATGCGGGATGATCTTGTCAATGACACGCGCGATAATGTACCATCTCAGTATGGTCAGTACCTCTGTCCCCACTGTTTGATACAAAACTACTTACCCGGTCAAGCCGAGCGACAGCTGGTTGATTTCGACGTGTCGCAGACTAGGGTTATGTACTGGGCCGTGAGATAAGAGAGCAACCGGTGGGATGGGTACGGGCGGGTGGGCGGGAACGGGAGGACGGACAAGAACGGGTGGACCGACAAGGACGGGTGGATGGACTGGAGGTGGGCGGACTAGAGGCAAGTTTGCTTGTCCTTCGGGCCGTCGAACGACAGGCAGTACAGGAGCACTCGGTGGGTATACAGTTATGTCCTCGGGCCGTAAAGGACAAGGATCCGCGTTGTCAATTGACAGGTCAGTCGGATGGCCCCAAACACCATCATACGAGTAAGGATGGGACACATGTTTGATGATTACGATGCTGGATAACAGTCAGGTCAAGGACCGGACTGTTTGTGGATTATGCGTACAGGAAACCGGGATAGCGGAAAGTCTGAGAGTCCACCAGTTTGACGATGTCGTGTACGTGCAGATGACCTTTCAGGATAGCGTCCGACAGTATAAAACTGAATACGACAGGTATCCGTGCGGTACCGTCGCTGATTGTCACTCTGTCATGACCGATCAGCTTGACGGCTTGTACCTGTGAAAAGGTTGAAGCTTACTTGTGCCGGATTGGCGACGCAGCTATACCCATATGCATTAAGCTTTCGATCTTCACGATCTGAAAAGTCCCGTTGACAGGAACGTTGCCTTTTAAGAGTTGTTGGCACAAGCCAGCAGTCAGTCGATGGTCGGTATCTGCCATGGCGGTCGTTCGATACAAGGACACACAGCCGAGTCGCGATGATGAACGATGACCGGAAGCTAACAGCGCAGCGGAAGTTAATTGAGATGAACGGGATGACTGTTCACAGCGTCTTGGGACTCAAAATAATTTCCGAACGGGGCGAAAGGGTGCGTGGAAGCATGAGAAACAGTATAGCCGAGCAGCCGAGTATGGACTGTTGGATTCAACTGGTATTTTGTTAACGAAACTGTAGGTGTATTAACGCGTCGCGTGAACGGTCAGTTTACGCATAGCGGATACAGGGTGACCACGTGATGTGCCGGTCTATGCATCCGTGTCTGGTGCGGATGCGACCCTTCGGTATCTCTGTTCATAACCAGCACAGTATCTTACCGCCTACCAGCCGTAGTCATGTTTAAGATGGCCGCCGATATGTTGCCGGGTACGCACGTTGTTGTCCATGTCATCGTCAGTACTTAAACGAGGCATGGCAGTCGTGTTACCTGCCTGTCAAGTCAACACTGCCATGGAAGACCACCGCCTCGCCCTTGTAAAGGTCTTCTGCAACGGCTTTGCACCGGCTCCAATCGATCCAAAGGCATTGCTGTATAAGGGAGGGAACTATGAGTACGAGATCGAGCAATTGTTCAGCGAGACAGGGTTGAAATCGGAACATGAAGAGTCCAGTATGTGCATGAGGCTTTGCAAGACGCGGTAGCTGACATGTATGCAGCCATTTCCCGAGACGAAGTTACAGAGGTCTGTTCAGAAGATTGTTATTTATGATGCGTGACTGACTCTAGGTAGTACCAGTCGGTTACCGGACTGCTACCGGTAGTCCCCAATGTCACGTCCGATGCGGATGCCATGGAGCTTGACCAAGATGCAGCCTTGTCTTCCGAAGACAGCAGTAGCGTCGAAGGAAAGATGACCGACTGGGCCGATTCAGACTCGGATACCAGTACTTCTGAAGAGCTATTTCCCGACCAGAACTATTCCAACTGGGAAGTGTATCATCATATGCTGTTGGTCAACGCATATGTCGTTGACGAGATCCAGGGAATGGGGCGGGAGGACGCGCGCGAGCAGGACTGAATTTATGCCTTCCTTCGTTATTATGTCTTCAGCCAATCACATGTACGAGACAGCGAATCAGACAGACACCGGTACCAGTAATTGTTGTCAATCATACGTCATATGCATTACGGTGTATCTACGAGGGCCTAAATTTCAAATGGGTCTTCGTCGGAGCGGTCTGCCTCGTCGGTCACTGCCGGGTCCTGATTGTAGGCGGACGCGTGCAAGAGGTTGATGCTCTTCAGGACGAACGTTGCCCTCCATTTTACCTCTGCCTTGCTGCTGGAACCACGTCCATAGCGCGTTCCGGTCTTGCTAGGCGACGAGAAGTCGTCCGTAATGGTCCTATCACGGAAGCGGCTGACGAAGACTTCCACGAGAACGAGGTCATTTCGCTTCAGATCTTCGGGGCGGATGCGTTCCATCTTGGACTTAGCCCTGAAGACCTCGGTGGCATCATAGACAGAGTCGAAAGGTTCGACCTGTAGGCCGATGAGACAGCATTCAGATCTTCACAGGGACATATACGGACACTTTCGGCGGCTTCTCCAGGTACTCGCTTCGTCATCCACTTGCCGGCCTTTAAAGAATCTTGGCCCGACCCCGGTACATAAACTAGGATGTCATCAGCAAAGACGTGGACGCAAGGCTGATACGGAACATACGTTTGTCGGACGTATGAGCTTTGAGCAGCCGTTTGCCGGCGGAAAGGTCCGTAGCCCGCAAAGGCTGGAAGAGGATGTTGGCCTGTCGCTCGGGTAGACCGGCCGAAGTGAAAAGAAAGACACCTGAAAGTTTGCCGACGAACCAAAGCGTTACAGGATAGCGACGACCGGAATCGAACAAGAATTCGGTATAGTCAACGTCCGAACGAGTAGACCAGAACATGCCGTGAGGGGCCTTCGCAATCGCATACGTGGACGTAGCCGGGCTATGCCATTTCAATAGTTCATTGATTCGACTGTCCTGGAAGTCAGACTTAATCCATGCGGTATGAGTAGCGTCAGAACATACCGGTTCAATGCGTCAGAGTAACCCCAAACTTCTGGACTGTCATCGAGCTGCTTGCAAGAAGGTCAACTGAGTTTTATTATCCTAAATGAACATGACATACAAAGGGGCCGTGAATGACACCATCGGATACCTGATTGACCGCAGAAGGACTGGGAGGAAAAGGATTAATTATGTAGACGAGAATGAGCATACAAGCGGACATACATAGACTCCACCGTACCAAGAGTACCAGCAGCGGTGGATTGACCGAGGAAAGGACCAACGGTAGCCTGAGCAGGACGTCCAATAGTGGTAGACTGAGCAAGAGAAGGACCGACGGTAGCTGGAACAGGACCAGGTTGGGAGACAGGAACAGGGGACAGTTGAGACGAAGCGGGTATCCTGTCACGGGTAGGAGTGACCGGAACAGTATTGTCGGTCGTGACGGGCACTGCCTGGATAGCAACCATATTAACCGATTCAGTACCCGGAACCGATGTGTCGAGGCCTGTTAGTTGAGTTTCCTGTACTGGTGAAGCCCGGCGGAGAGTTCACGGTAAGATCGAGGACTTCACCGTCCGAATTGGATACGATTGCCGAAACCGTTGTCGTAGAAGTGCCGTCAGACTGGTCAATGTCGACAGATGGGTCAAGTAATGGGCCTGTACTGCGAAACAGGATCAGTGAGGATAGATACGAAGAGCATGAACAGCGTACCGAGATTTCTTTACAGCCGGAGGAGCGGACGAGTCCGGGCCTTGGTCTCTGCGAGAAGCTTTCCTTTTCATGCCAAGCAGGTTGATGAGGACGAACGTCTTTGCAAGCCTGCTTATATACAGGGGACGGACGGGACAGAGAAGACCCTGTTATATGCAAGCAGGCGAAGTCAGTACTGCTTCCAGACAGGTAACTGTGAGAAAAAAAAAAAGGTTTCGGCAGGGGTCGTCCGAGATAAGGCAACGGTGACTGACTTGATATCTGTCAGCGGAAAACACCCAGCGTAACGCTGATCAGGTTCGGTGAAGCGATAGAGTCTGTTTCAGAAATTAACCGTCGCAGTCCAGTACGAATATATTGAGCTGTACCTGCCGAATTGATGCGTCGGACCGGAATTGAAGATACAGAGACTCCGACTGGCTGCTCAAGTATCGTATGATGGATGTCTGTAAATATCAGTATTGCGCAACAAGCAACGAAGGTCAGAATGGAACGCACCGATATCGTTCTGTAACTCGATTGGTCGTCAATTGACGATCAAGAACGGAAGGGAAACGTTCTGGAACGATTTTGCATCAACATCTAAAAGGTTCCGCGTCGTACCGAGGCGACGCACAGGAGGATATTGAATGATGTCGGTCTCGTCATGTGCTGACCTGACTGTCATGAGAACAGGTTACCAAAGGACGGACAGAAGACCCGATGCGGCTGACTGAAACAGGGGTATGGTTGACGGCCGAAATGTAAAAAGAAAAGGGCGCAGCAGCATACGAAGGAGGCGGCGTACGCGAGAATAGGCCGCGTACAGGTCTACAAAACCGGACGATTCCTGTTGTGGTAATGCAATTGCCTGTGGAAGTCTTGGTTAGGATGGCATTTTTGCAAGGTGAGCGCTGTACATACTCAGAGTTTCTGTCCGTGCATGCTGAGGACTGGCTGTTCCCATCCTAGACAACGGAACTCTCGTACAGGATATGTGGCAGCATGCGGAAGCCGTCCTGATTATGGACTCGGACGTCCGTATGCTGCCCGCTCAAGCAAGTGAGCTGGACAGTATTTTGGACGTGGTACGAAAGAAACGCGGTCGAGGCCGATATGGTCGGGCATGGCAGGCGGTATGGAAAGTACCAGTTACCGTCAAAGAACCGCCTGTGTTGGCACATTTCCGTGTTCAAGGCCATGCGAAGTCATTCAAGCTGGGAAGGTTGGGAAATTGGACCGGGCGAGTACCATATAAATAGTCGTGTGATAGGATTCTGACAGTATGAGTTCAGTGCGGAGCGAGACGCATGTCGTGCCATGCAGTACATTGCGCTAACCGGTCAAGGTCACGACGAAGCTTGGAACGCAACAGTCCGGTGCATGAACTCGCTTTGTGAATACGCGTATGCAGCGACAGGCAACGACAGGTCCCAATCAGCTGCTGTGCCTTCCGCGTATCCGACCAGTGGACAACTGTCCTTTTATAGACAGGTCTTCTACAAGGTACGTGATGTTGCCTTCAGAGGAAAACTTCAGCCGTTGATAACGTAGAATCGGAACGGTGCCCAACCAGTATTGTCGGCAAGAGACGATCCAAGAGGTCAAGCAGACAGAGTCAAAGACCGTTGGATAGTCGGGACAGCCGCAGTCCTAGGAGTTAGGACAGAAACCGGAACAGTCCGGCCAGGGAGCCAGTTATCATTCGCGGTCGGTGACTTCGTCGACGTGGCCTTTACAGTCGAACTGCAATGTATAGACCGGGGCCCGGTGCTGAATCTAGTGCTTGAACATGTCATTCGACTGGCTTCCTGGACTGACCATCACAAGGTACGTAACTGCCAAAACAGCATCGTCGTAAAAGCTGACGGCTTGGAAAGGACAGCGACGTCTTCGTGAGGGAACAAGGCGGAGCGATGATTCCGGCTGAACAGACCACGGTCATATCAACCGTAGTATTCGAAGAGGGTTAGGGGTCGGATATGAAAAGTATCGGTAGTACAAGCCATCCAGTCCAATATTATACAATCATTGATGATGGTGCGAGTAACGATGTTTGCATCCTCGTCAACAGTCAGAGGACCGATCTTGTGACTTGTAATTCTTCACTTGACTGTAATGAGAGCGCAAATGAAACCCATCGACAAGGAGAACCGGTGACACCAACGCATCGAAGTCCGTGACCAGTACATGTCCGTGCGATGGCTGACGAGCATCAATATGAGATCAGCAGGTAAAAGACGAGCCTGTGACGGTAAGACACACGTCAAGAGGATAGACAGTAGCATTGTGGGCCTCGTGTGCGCTATTGACCGATTCCGGATCGCGCTTGACAAATAATGAGATGGGATTCCGGACTCGAACACGAAGGACGCACCTGGACTGTGCGGACAGAGTCCAGATAGTGTATTGTAAAGCCCCGTCCCTCGTGCCGGGAAAGATAAGCGTTGTGTTCCTGTTACGGACATCAGGGACGTTAAATAAACAATGAAGATAATCGGCGTACCGTTTGATTGACCCGTCCTTCCCTTTTACGCCGTGCCAGTGCCTTTTCGTGAACCCAAGACGGCTTCTTATAGGTAGACAGGTACATGTCTGGCCAGCGAGGATTGGGACATTCGTCTAGGCCAGGCTGCCAAGACTGTTCGACATCATCCCAAAACCAACAGTCATGAGATCCGGTAGAGTCAACGTCTTCGAAGTAGAAGATCGTCATGTCTGTCATATACAGTCGCAGTGCTGAATCAGGTGATGGCGGAGACGTGCACTGGCTGGTACGTCGACCGCAGCAGACGTTGAAGTTCTTGTACAATAACACCTTCACGACGGTGCCTCTATCATAGACTCGACGTCGTTCCAAAGCACGAACTAGAAAGGCGATTAAGACGAAGGACTCTTGAACGGGAAGGTTAGCTTACTAGCAGGCATGATTGACTGTCAGTCAGGAGGGATGTACGGTGCTGTCCAGTCACCTTCCTCTACGCAGAACAGGTTACGCGATCAGGTTCCGAAAAGACCCGTCAAATTCAGGGTCTAGCCGTGATTATGTAAGGCATCGAGGCGGGCGAACTCATCGCGGACGTCACCGGACAAGTTTGAGTACAGGACATCCGGTCTAAAGTCACGCAGTAACACCAAGCCGTCTAACGTGGTCACTCGAGAAAGCATAACGTACAGACTTTGTAAATTGGTACAGGCATCAAGGTCTACAACAGCGCGGGCCAAAGATCGGCCTTGTGCTTTATAGTCGGTATAAGCGTAACAAGGCAACAACGGCAATTGCAAGCGATGCACGGTAAAACCTGTCCGAGCACCGTCCCGTTTATACTGGAACGAGCTTTTAATAGGAACTATTGGTATGACGTCACGAGGTAGACCATACCCTGTCATATTGGAATCCAGAACGTGCACTAGTACCATAACTGGGTAGCGTATGCCATCCTCTGTCTCGTATTTGATATCCTTAACGGTCCCTTCAGCCCCGTTAACAGCCTTATACTTGAACGCGATATTTTCTGTGATCATGACCTTCATTCCGACCACTAATGGTAACGCACCTAGGGCATCACCAGTAACAGATGATCTGACTTTCCATAATTGATGCTGAGTTTCCCCAGAAAATCGATGTCGACCTACAGAATCCTTTGAATGATACCAGTGCAGATCCTGGCCGGTCTCCTCAGCAAAGGCACATACAGCACGCAAGTTCAGTTCATCACGGATGGAGCGTCTCGTGACAATAAACGGGGCAGACTTGAAACTGCGTAACTCGGCTTTGCCAGTATCCATGGCGTTCAATACAGGTATGCAACGGGCCCTCAGCGTTTCATAATCAGACCGTGTATAGTTACCGTACCCGGACACACCTGTCTGTTCTCGCGTCAACGGACTTCTGCCAGTCCATGCGATACCCCGTCGGACTCTTGAAAGAAGGTTACTAAACCGTTTGTCGGTCTGTTGCCGAACATTGATACGCAAATTGACAACAGTGCCAACTTGGCGCCATAGACTGGCACCATACAGTTCAGTCTGGCCGGTGACTGAGAGGGAAGTATCATGAGAAATACGTCTGACAAGTCTGTAGTCGAAGAGGGACTTTGACATGACTGGTTTTAGCTGACCGAAGTCACCTGTAAAAATAATGTTCAGGCCTCCAAACGGCCGTTCGGAAGGTACGAGGGTACGAGACCCGCAGGCCTTCCCCAATTTACGAGAAATTCTGCTTAAGAAACTGGCACTTATCATGGACACCTCGTCAATCACGAGATAGTGAATGTTTTCCCATAAAGACTGTAAGGCCTGTATTGTTCCGGTCTCAGTTCTGACAGTCTCTCCTGGACGAATAAAGGTTACTGAATGGACAGTATACCCTCCTATATTAACTGCAGCGATACCAGTAGGGGCGGTCAGCATAAGTGACGACCGGAGTCCCAACCGTTCGAAGAGCTGTACAATAGTACTGACGACATAACTCTTTCCGGTACCAGCAACACCGCCAACATACATTAACAGTTGTGACTGGTCACCTGTCAGTATATGGTCGGCTATAAGACGGACTGCTCTAGTCTGTTCAGGATTGTTTAACATATTGCGTTCTCGCAAAATATCTTCAATTATTAGAGAGGCAGACATGCCTGCACCCACAGGTATGTCCTGAGGTGTATTAGAAGCTTCTTCATGATGTGTAATGTCTACTATGGGACTCCGGTCATTTAAACAGCGCCTGACCCGTCGCTGAAACGGTTCGGTTGAACTATCTTCATGGGGACGTTTGTCACGCCGAGCCTCGATCATGACAGTCCTTAAATGATTGATTTCTCGTCGGTCAAGACCGGTAACGTCACCAGCCAGGTCATCGATCGTTGTGACTGTCTCCTCTGGTCTGACTTGAGCGGACCAGATAACAGTTTGAGCCGCGTTGACAGCCGCCATGACGTCCGCCGTCAGGGCGCACTGGTACGGGAAGTCACTGTCAGACGAATCTTCCAAAGAACTGTCCTCCATGACCAGGTCGTTGAAGCTTACAGACGGTTCGACGGGGAACGATACGGACGGGCCAGTCATCATGCCGGGTCCGGACTTGTTCCGACGTTTTGCCGCGCTGTACTCGTCCCTGACAGACTGACACTCGCGTTGGACAGCAATATTGTCCATAACTGTAAGAACTTCCGCAGAAAACTCGGTCCTTTCGAAGGCGGACGACCATGGTTCATCGACTGACCGCAGGTCACAGGGCAATCTCCACGGTCTAAACAGAATCAACATTACCCTACACCAAGTTTCATAGTCGTGATCGGAACTGTCTCGGCGAGGAACGGTAGGGCCCAAGAGGACAGGAAAGACGGCGGTATCACGACGGCGCAGGAAATGTGTATTTGCCTGCCGATGTGGGGGACAGAACAGTCCTCGAGGTAAGGGTCTCCGACCAGACCCAGTATGTCTGCCGTCTAACTGAGCCAACCGCCTCTGTTCATATGACAAAGTCTGTTTCACAGTCCAAGCGACAAATTCCCACAGGCTTAGACTCTCGAACGCAGGGTCTGCTGGACGAAACATGTAGTCTTGTTGCTGGTTGGTGGAAGTAATAGTTTCGGTTCCGATGGTAAGGTTCTTGTATTCGTCCGGAGAATCCACGTCAAGTAATTGACCATCCTCAAAACGGTCTGAAAGAAGGCCATCGCCAGTGGCCTGAAGGTGACAGCGACATAAATGAATCACGCGATGTTCACCCAACCCGTAATCGGACTGTTCTGCTTCACGGTTATGGTACTGGAATAACCTGTCAAAGGAACCCCAACGCAAGACAGCATAAGTACCACTGCTGTAATGACTGCCATACCCCAGAAGTTCCGTTGCCACCTGCGCCTGCGAAACCTCTCGACGCGAAATGACAGCGTTCATGAACCGGGTGACAGCCTGCCACGAATCCCCCTCCTGTACTTCTTCTAGGACCGTGCCCGCCTGTTTGATAACATACGCCAACGCCGAGAGACTCTCATGCAATGGTAGATCATTCTTTGTAACGTAATCGGTTATGTAAAACATAAGGGCCTTTGCTGACTGACCGGAACCGATAAATTTAATATCCATATTGCAACGAAACAGAAAGAGGCAGACCGCGTTATAATTGCTGATCTTGGGATGGAGACGTCGTATCTGGACCGCACCAGTCTCCGAGTCTAACGAAGTAACTGTATGTGTCTGGCCATTCATACGCATTCTGCAAGTCTCGTCTGAACGGGGGTCCATCGGAGAGAGGTACTTCCAACAGGTCTCGCTGTGGACATGCCAGTTGCATTGAACAGCCAAAGACTGGACATGTTCCGTGAATAGAGCATCGAAACTGACCGAATCAAGGTCTTTCGTAGGTGGTACGGCCTTTGTCCGGAAGTCTACAGAACCGGTCCCCACCGGAGGGTGGAATGGAACGTCATTGACAACCTCTACATTACTAGGCAGTTCAGACTTGATGATATCCTCTAACCAGGAGAACAGACCTTCCCGGTAGGAGACATCCGATTCCAACCGTTCTCGCATAACCTGTGGTGAAAGGTGACCGTCTAACCACACGACATAATGACAATGTAAGGTCCCGCGTCCTTGAGCTTCAACCATACCATAATAACCGGTACATCTTCCGAACAGACCTTGCCCGTCCTTTCCGTATCTCAGCACATCATGAATAAAAGACTCCATGACTATGCGGAAAAAGGTAGCAGTAGCGACAGGGTTGTTGGCCGCAAGTAACGACCTCCGAAAAGCACCGGTATCATCGTCACCCCGAACAGCATCGTCTATTGACAGTTCGTCTCCCGACAACAACCGAACCAGTGGGTGAGCACGGTCAAAAGGATTTATAGTGATATACAGAGCAGGAGTTGACAGGACGTTACACATACTTCTGACCTCATTCCTACATTTAAGTTTGTACGCAGGAGTGCCTGGTAAGTCCATACAAGTCAAACCGAGCCGACGAACGACAGACTGAATAGCCCGTTCTTCAGACGACCGTGCAACATAAGCAGGATTCTTACGTAGATTTTGCTCTAACTGGCAAACTGAGTCGACCGAGACTGTACTCAAGCGATGCAACAGAGCGGTCCGCTCCGACACCTTAACCCGGAAACGGACAGTACGATAAATTTCCTGCTTTCTGATTATGTTATGACAGACAAAGGCAAACGTAGAATCGGTCGCAAAAGGAGAGTTATACAGCGACAACAAGTGCCGTACTTGTGATCGCAAAGTCACCGTCTTTCCGAAACGGTCACATCCAAAGGAACCTAAGCCAAACGGGTCTAACTTTGGCCACATCCATGTCAGCAAACGAGGACAATTAAAGTCTTGGATGGATGTGCTACCAGAGACTGATCGAATGAAAGAGTTGCCGTGCAAGCACCAGGAAAGCGCCGAGAGTTTCATACGCTCGTAATTCACGTTGGTCACATCACCGTCTGTCCAACCGACCGTATCGACGAGAAGCGAATCAGTCACTTCACTGGCAGAACTCACGAATTCCCGACCATCATAAGAAGCTGTTGCAGCCAATGCAGGATCCGACTCAGTCAAGTGACCGATCATGACAGACGGTGGAAGACCGCGTGCAGTACCCTGTCTGTTTTCCTCAGGATCGACCAAAGCGTTACAGTTCTCGTCTGAGAAAGAACAGGGACTGTCAAAGCCGGCCTCACTAGCAGAATATGCAGGATTGTGCTCTAATAAAAACTTGACCAGAAGGCGAACTTTATCGGGACTAACTTGGACGGGCTTGAAAGACCGGATAGCGTGGTCATCACGAGAAAGATTACTAGTACAGAGCACAACGACGCTCTTTGCGACGTCCACTGGCCCAGGAGGTAACACGTTGTTAAGAGACAAAACATCTTGAGGAAGGACCATGACATTCCCTTTCATATAAGACTGAGACGTTCCGTGAGGACGTCCAAAGTCCGTCGTACGAGGTTTATTGCTGTACTTGAAAGTGACAGTATTACCACAGACTCGGGAAATCAACATTAATTCAAAGACAGAGGCATTAACAAAAGCGGACCTAACCGGTTCAGGAACGCGATCCGCGGCATAATAATAACCATTACATAAAGCAAAGTCAGGTGTCCTACTGTCCTGTAAAGCTGACCAGCAACGGGAACAAACAGATACATGACCCGCACAAGCTGTCCTGTCTGACAAAGACTCCGGTACCAAAAGAGCTCTTCCGTACGCTTCAAAATTATAAGAGACAGGATTCAGATTATGCGGAATGGTGTCATTTCGTAACAAAGACCAATCAATATGGTTGACATTTACACTACGTAAGTCTTTCAGAGTACAGGCACGTCCACAAGGACCGCACGGGTACCGTTTCTGCGTACGGACAGACATTGTTTCCGTAGCGTCATTTATGATGCGACGCTTCAAGTCAAGGGACGATGGAGAAGGAGTGACCATCGGAGCAGCCATACGCTCGTCCAATGTAGGTCGAGAAGGAACAGGACCAGGTGGAGACCGAGACGTATTCAGACTGTTAAGACCAGCATTGACAGTACGGTCTCGAAGCGACAGACGGATCTGTCCAGCCCGTCTTCTGGTCCAACGCAACCGGAAGACGCAGCACAGCTCGCCGCATACAGTACAGGCACAAGATCTGGTTACTAAGACCGAGAGGAGGTCGGCTTTCGAAGTGTTGTCACTCAGAGGGTCACCATAATGACCGTCACGCGTCAGCGACAGCAGCTCCGATTTGGTAAAGTAAGGATAAGCATCCAGCAAGTCCCGAACGGACACATTACGTACAGCAACGTCCCGAGGGTCATTCAGATAAGCAACGTCGGTCAAACGCACCACTGACCCACAAATGACATGACAGTCATACCACGTACGAAGCTCTGTCACGCTTAAAAGCCACCGACCGTGTTCTTCACGCAACGGTCCTTCATCCCCTCGGACAAGAGATACAAAGTGCATGCCTGAAAAGACACAGCACAGAAACAGCACAAGGGGAATCACAACAAGACAGACACGCGCAGAACGGGCAGCAATACCAGATACCAAGTCAGTAATAGTGAAGCTAAAAGGAAGTTGACGGTACATACCGGTTAAGCCAGTCGACAGCCGAGTTCCGTCCATGCACGCGCCAAAGGAGAGAGCACTGAGATGGTAGATATAGAAGTGATGCAAGAAGCCAGGAAGGTAACTGACTGAAAGGAGTCGAAGATAGACAAGCGGAACGAACGGTGCAGTCCAAACAGTCGCGTCGCAGGAAATCACGTGACAGACACGTCACCCGTCCAGTCACGTGTACAGTTTCACACCAAAAAGCAGCCGGCACAAGTTGATCCCGAGACGGATGCAGTTCTATCTCGGCCATTATTGCCCCTCAGACCTGGGCCCAAGGTCCCAGGAATAAAGCGAGACGCGTCGACGCGTCTGGCGTCGTCCCGCATTCCTCGTTCCTTGCTTTCACCGCTTGTCATCAGTAACAAAATGTCGAGCCCGTTCTACGGAAATGCTGGAGGGGGAGGCGGTGGGGGTTTTGTTCCCAAATCTCCATACGGTAGCCAGGAGAGTCCTTCAGGGGGCGGCGGCCGCGTGAGTCCGAGCAGCTTGCAGCAACAGGCAGTCATTATTGACTGTATGCGCTTGTCTCTAGAAGACTGGCATGCATTCTCTACGGCCTGTGACAATCAAGCAAATTATGGAGTCCTCTCAGGCGTTTACTGAAGCGGAGTGGCAAATAGACGGACACGATGTGCCCTCTGTATGTCGGAGTGTTGCTCCACCTCTAGCTATGGGTGACTCATAATGCCGATGATTAAGGTGACTTTCGTCGCGCAAGTACGCAACAAGGCTCAGCAAGCGACAAACACTGCATTCAGCTTGGAGGATGGAACGGGTCATATCGATGCGAGGCTGTGGGCTGACTCGAATGATCCGGACTCTGCAGCGGGAGGCGAGATTGAGTGAGCATATAGGGCATGGTGTCAATATATGCGCGGTCTGACCTGTGTCTAAGGAACGATATGTGGGTTCGTGCTCAAGGAACTATCAAGCAGTTCAACGGCAAGAAGCATGTCGCTGCACAGCGCGTCCGACCATTGACCGACAAGCTGGAGGTGTACTATCACTACTGCGAAGCGCTCGCAGTGCATCTGGAGCTTACGAAGGGTCCTGCCAAAGCAAACGGTACTGCCGCGAATGGTCCCGCACCGACAAACGGTTCTGCCAACGTGCACTCTGACTATGCCATGGGGGGCGGTGGTGGTGGTGGTGGTTCAAATGACTACTCGCATATGCCGCCCCTCGATCGTGCGATCATGCAGTTTATTGAGAGCAGCGGGAACTCCGACGGTTGCCATCTCACGGCTATTTCGAGAGCGGTGGGCAGAACTGGCGCGACTGCTGAGCAGATAAAGTACGTAGCCTTGGTACGGGATTACGAAGATCCAACTGACAGGCTTCAGTGTCGCGTTGGAGAGACTTTCCGACGATGGCCATGTGTACAACACTCTGGACGAGAACCATTTCCAGTCCGTGAACGCGTCATGACGATTCTTCCTTTTCCTTGTTCTCTGCTACCACCAGTACTTTGGCACACCGTGTCCGACTTCATTCATGAGCATGTAATACAGAACTGAACAAAAACGGGACGTGTTTCCCGATATGCTGCAGCATACCTAAGCCAGTCACGAGATGCCATCCTTTGGAGCGGAAGCTCTTTTCCGGCTCGCCAGAACGCGTGCTTGGAGTTAGGCGCTCACGCTCGGTCCACTGCCCACTGTTCTCACCATCATTTGCTTCCAAACGACAACATGGAAGCCAGCACTAGCACCGCAGCAGCTCCTGAGGGCGGACAAGTTGCACAGAATATTATCCAGCCTCCACTTTCTGCATCGTACGGGCCGCAGTACGATCGAGTACGTTGATGTGGTGGTAGAGGTGGGCATTCTTCTGACCCCTGGCCTCAGGCATTGTACTTCAAAGCGATGCGCAACCTCGACACACTTGCATCCTGGGATCCGTCTCTTCCGAATGGAGGGGTCGATATGTTGCCGTCCCTTCAGTCTCAAGTGAAGACGATCCTGCCGTCTACGTTAGCCAAGTACGGCGTCTTTGAGAAGCGAAAGCCACAGTTCGTCAGATCACATTAATGCCGCATTCTTCAACTAACTTGGCGGCTTTTCAAGCAAAAGGGACCCACTTGCGAGCGCGCCGAAGCTCAAGGCGCTCCTGGAGAAGCAGCGTGCCCGTGAGCGTGCGCGGAACGCTCTGCCTGAGCCCGTGCTGCCTGATGTCCCCTACCGCCCATACTCTTATGACGACTTCATGCGCCGACTGTCAACCTTCAAACTCTTTACGTATCGTGAGCAGAGGGAGGGCCTGGATCCCCCCAGTGTCGCAAGGTGTGGATGGGTAAATGATGGGAAGAATAGGCTCAGGTGCGAGTGGTGTAAGGAGACGTGGGTTGTGCAAGGAGAGAAGTCGCAGTCAAGAGAGGAAGGTAAGCAGGGAACGGATTTGCCTGCCTTTAATATCCTTATCGTTTTGACAGCCGAGGTGCTCTATGCGAAACAGAAGCAACTGCTCATAGATTCACACCGCGCAAGCTGTCCCTGGCGCATATTACAGTGTGATCGTAAGGGCACTATCCATCACGGTGGCCGGCATGGATTGACATGTTTCTACTAGCGTCGATCTACCAAATCCAGATGCATAGTCGCGAGAAGTTTGTGAAAGAGGCCATAGAGCGAGCGATCATGATCACTCCGCTTGTAGATGGTCTGCAACTTGCCTACCCCGTCGTACGTCGGGCACTCGGTTGCTCTCGAGCATGTTGTTGACCCCCGTGTCAGTCGGAGCGGGACAGCTCCACGATCCTAGAGTGGTTCCATAAGCTCTCACCTCCAGTTACAGAAGCGAATGGACAGCCTCAGCCGCAATACTACTCCGACACCGCTGCCATCCTCGGACTGTTTGGCTGGACAGCATCGACCTTGGATGCCCCAATGGCCCGAGGTCCTCGGAAAAGCTGGCCCTCTCGTCCGCAGTCGACTATCGTAGCCGCCACTAACACGCCACCCCGTCCTTCGACGCCCGCCTCACGTGCAACCCCCTCTTCATCGAAGCCCGTCATCCAGTGCGTGTTATGTCATGCCAAAATTGGTCTATGGTCGTTTCCGCGCAAGACTACTTTGCCGCCTACCTCGGATGGTATGGACGTCGAAGCCAGCCCAGCTCCAGATAGTCCGGGGTTACTGCGTCGCTCGACACCGCGGCGCGATACCACCAAGCTGGATCCTATACGAGAGCATCAACCATATTGCCCATACGTCTCACGGAAAGTCCCAAAGTCGGCATACACGATAGCATTGCCGTTCAATGGTCCGGAAAAAGAGCCAGATGAGCTGGTGGAGGGCTGGAAAGCCATCATTTACGTTATGACCAGGAAGACCTCTGCCGAGAGATCGGAGGAGCGGCGGCAAGCTAGACTGAGGGCAGAACGGGGCGAAACCGATGCTACAGAGGAACGAGAAAAGGATGATATTGATATGGTGATCGACTATGTGGAGCAGCATGGGGTAAGTCTCCTGTCTTGCCGTTTATTACATGAGTCTGAACCCCACACAGGGCCGTGAGTTGACTAGATATGTTAGCAAACTGATCAAGTGAATGCACATTGGATTGCGATACGGTGGTACTATGTATACATTGAGTTGTTAATGCCATTGAGTATGCCCCTCGCACGATTACAGCGGTTAGCCGATGCTGTAGAATACGTCATCCTGGAAAGCCGTGAAATAGAAACTCCCTTGCGCAATTCGATCCCTGATCTGCTTGTTAGTCAAGCCTTCCCAAATCTTTGGATCGGTCCCCCTGGGAATCGCTCGAAGAAGCCGCTCCCGCGTACGGGCCCTGTACGTCGCTCCAGATCGCCGCTCTCGCTCGTAAGCCCTCTTCCGGGCAATTTCAGCCTCTTTTGCGACTATCAACAACCCTACTAGCTTCTTGGCGGACATCCAATCGCCTGCTCGTGCGAACGCACGTATAAAAATCTTGTACAACGGCCGGGCATGTCGTGCTGGATGTACTGAACGGCCTGGAGGCTGAGGTTTGATCTTCGAGTTGCTGAAGGTTCCAAAGAGGCCGTCGGGATAGCGTTCTGATCCAGGATAACCGAGGACAAATATGCGATCGAACAGAGTCTTCATTGCCGGTATAGAGATGGATCGATCCCATCGCAGAACCGATTGAAGCAGCAAATTTGTTGTGATGGGATCGACCACAGCTTGCCCCCACGACACCCTCACGAGCATAGCACGTGCCAGTCTAGTCGTATGCAGCCTGCTTCCTGTGCGTGAGGCCACTCGTAACAGTTTCGTCAAAACCAGATTGTGAATAAGTGGTCGGTTCGGCTGCCGTATCCTCTGAACCATTGGACGGCGAAGCTCGGTCGCGAGTACGACTGCAGGACTGGGTTTGGCGTCAGACTTGGTCGGTATGCGCCATAATGCCGGCATGGTTTCAAGGAGCTTCTCCAAGCGTTTGATCAGAACCTTGGAATGACTGAGAGGTACGTTTCTGTAAAGCCGACGGGGTATATACTGCTCCAATTTTCCTTCAAGTCGCCCATCTCGAAGCCGCTTTTCGATTCGTTCTGCCAAGCTAACCGGCCACTTCAGATGACCAGAACGCATGAGGATGAGCAAGGCGCGCCTCCACGTTCGATAATCGAACTTGACTTTGCTTCGAAGAGCCCGCGCTAAAGCATGACCGAAAACACTTCGCTGGTGCTGGGCAATATGGATGTCTGTGTCTCTCGTGGCATTTGTAATCCAATTGCGCAGATGTAACTTTTGATCATCATCCTGAAGCCAGGCCGGCTGCAGAATCCCGTGCGTAATGTCCAGGTTTCCGTCGGACAGAGCATTATAGAATATCCTAGTTGCCGTCGCTGGCCAGATATCCACCTCGGCCACTTTCGCACATTGGAGAACACCAACAGCGAGTCGAATATTGTCTGGTAGGAGCGTTGCCACAACGCGGTTTAGAATCAGGTCCTCCTGCAGAGGGCAGTTGGGGAACAAACTCCAGATGAGCCGCAAGGAGCGGTACATTTGACTAGGGTTGGGATCTGCAGCACACAGAAGTGCCTTCAACCCGACAACGGATAGTTCCGTTTGCCACATAGCTGCTTCAACACGATCATCCGCGAACCGCAGAGTCCGCCGATGGTCGAACAACCAAGAAAGAACTTCCAACAGATATGAGGCATCTTCCGGAAACTCTGCCAATTGTAGAAATGACAGCAGAATGGAGAACTGCACGATCGGAGGAACATCGGAGGTAAGGAAGGCCTTGATCCATGTTGTCCAGAGGTGCTGTCGCGTTTCCGAGAATCGCTGAGGTCTGCCACTAAGGCATGCTTGCCGGAGAGCGAGCAGTCCGCAGATGACAATCAAAGTCGCGCTGGCAGAAAGACCCTGGGGTGCACGGATGCCGTCGTGAGAAACGTCGGAATCCAACTCATATCGCTCGGATGTGGGTGCTAAAGATGGCAAGAGGACGAGGATGAGATTCGGTATCGCTTCAGATGGATCACGAATAGCCTTGTCCAGTTCGCTCCGCGCCCAGGTCCGCAGACTGTGATCGTAATAGCCAACTTCGGAATACTTGTTTGCTGAAGAATAACCAACCTCTGAGTACCTGTGCGCTGAATTGGATTCAGGCTGAACAGCGTCGAGAAGGAAGGCATAAAGGTTGTCCACTGATGGTATGGGCAAAAATGGAGCCACGCCTTTGCCGTCGGTTAGGTCGGATGAGGGAGAGCGACTCCTTTCCAGGTGCAATATTCGGGTGAGGGACGGAATGAGAGGTTCTGCCAGGTGCGGCATCTGGCACTGCCAACAAGCTCGCAAAAGCTCCCAGTACAGGTCGGGTAGGTTCCTTCGTCCATACGGCACGGGTCCCGTATTGTATTGGAGGAGCGCTCGGACAGCTTCGCGTAGAATGGCCTCGGTCAATGGGGCCGACAATAGACCGTAGATGTAGGGCGCGTAGACTTGGGGGTGTCGCCAGATTGATACCCAAGGAAATACTGCGGACGCATAACGTAATGCTACCTTGCGACGTAGGACTGCGATTGGTGTGAGCTGAGATCTATTCATGACAGCGAGCGGGAAGCATACCATTGGTGGTTCTATGTGCTCTGGCCAGGTGAGCCATCATGAGCCAATAGCTGTCGCGCTCGTTCAACGGAACGCCCAATTCCTCTTTGTCTCGTAAAAGCCTGCGAACGTAGGCCCAACGTGGTCTCTTCATACGGATATCGCGTATCCAGGCTGCCCACCTGGGATGGGCGTCTCGTATCCACGGTGTCAGCGGATGATGCTTCGTCAGATTCCTCTCGTATGCCCACTCCTCGTAAGACATTTGTTTCCACAATCCAGGAATTCGCGAATAGGTGAGGCACAGGCTGCCGAAGAGGGCGATAAGCGACGTCAGGATATCGCTTCGGGCGAGGTATGCGGCATCGTCCCAGTCTCTCGCCGAGAGATACCATCTGAAAAGTTCGCGAGGAGATGGCGCCTCCATGGGCGGTGGTTTTGAGAGGTCAGCAGAAAACAGCTCTCGCAGTAGAGAGGTTCCCCATGACTTCAGAGGAGCGCCCTCGTCATCCAGAAAGTTGAGATGGTTTTGAGTTTGATCGTTACGGGTGTCTTGGCGACCATCGGGCACGTCCACGAGATCGAAGGTTGCTGAGAGCGTTAAGGCAGGGATATATTTGAAGGTGAATGAAGGCTGTTCGACGTGCAGGGACTGAGAAGAAGTCTCCCAATGTTGAGATGGGACCTTGTCTGGCGGTTGAGGAGGCACGGCTGGAGGCGGAACGTCATCGGGCTCGGCCGACGTCGACAACACGTCGTCGTCCACGGTTCTCGCACTCCCCATCTCCGTCGGTAACACTTCCATACCCCCAGGCCGTTCCCATGTCACGGGGTGTCGAATTCGGTCTGACGCCACCGGGATCTCCAGATGAGGTCCCTTCCCGACGGACCGTTCACGTGCTACGGGCGTCCTGGTCGAGTACAGACATCGACCCGTGGGCTGGAAGACATCGACCCAAGCAGAGAGGCATCGAAGGAGAGTGCCGTGCGGTTGTTGCTTGAAGGGTCCTCTACCCAACACTTGCCTGCGCAACATGCCATGTCATGCACTCATTCCGTGCGGTCGAGGGCGGCGCAGACAGGTTGGGTAAGGGGGAGAACGTCTAGTACGGTAGCCCGCGCAAGGAACGCGTGAAGACCCTGATGCGCACGAGCACATTTTGTTAGGTGGCTGTGCACATTCCACGTGGATGACCCCAGTGGCGATGCAATAATGTGCTGTACAGTTTTAGACGCCACTTTCATTTCCCCTTCCCGCGTCCCTCGTTATCCGCTATACGACGACCTGCCTTGAAATATCCATTGAGCCCACTAAGGTAGGGCAACACTTGTAGTATGTCTGAGTATGCGCTGACAAACTCTTTTTGTAGAGGTCAATTGGGAGGCACTAGTTTTTCACGCATCCCCAAATTCCGTGAGTGGACGCTGGACACACGGTTCAGGCGCTCGTCTGACACCGAGCCAGACATACACCTAATCTATCAAAATGGGAGCCACTCGTGCTGAGAAGGAGAAGTACTTCGTCAAGCTCCGGGAGCTTATGGAGACTTACCGTGCGTGAACTGCCGCTTCCGAGGTTCGCAGGTATTGATGAGCCGTGCAGCCTCCATCTTCGTTGTCAACGTCGACAACGTCGGGTCGAACCAGATGCATCAGATCCGTGTCTCTCTCCGAGGCAAGGGTGTCGTGCTGATGGGCAAGAACACCATGGTCCGCCGCGCTCTGCGTTCCATTCTGTCCGAGATGCCTGCCTACGAGCGTCTCCTTCCCCACGTCAGGGGCAACATCGGCTTCGTCTTCACGTCTGGTGACCTGAAGGACATCCGCGAGTCCATCATCGCCAACCGTGTCCGCGCCCCTGCGCGTGCCGGTGCCCTCGCCAACGTTGATGTCGTTGTCCCGGCTGGCAACACCGGCATGGAGCCCGGCAAGACCTCTTTCTTCCAGGCTCTGTCGATCCCCACCAAGATTGCCCGTGGTACCATTGAAATCGTCGCCGACATCAAGGTTGTCACTTCCGGTACCCGTGTCGGCTCCTCCGAGGCGACCCTGCTCAACATGTTGAACATCTCGCCCTTCACCTACGGCATGACCGTGCTCCAGATCTACGACCAGGGCACTTGCTTCCACCCCGATGTCCTCGACGTCGACGAGAAGGACCTCCTTGACAAGTTCCTGTCTGGTATCAAGACGATCGCCTCCATCTCGCTCGCCCTCCACTACCCGACCATCGTCTCCGTCGTGCACTCTCTTGTCAACTCCTACAAGAACATCCTGGCCGTCTCGCTTGCCACCGACTACACGTTTGAGGGCTCCGCGAAGGTGAGTCTCGCCAGCAGTTACTTCTATTTTCGGGCGATGTTTCTTCCATATACACTGAAAATACCTACTGTCTACGGACATGAGGATTTTATTGTTCCATCTCTGACGAATCATGTCTTGTTCTTGCTTTGTGAACAACCGCTTACCCCACTATCCAGGTCAAGGAGTACCTCGAGAACCCCGACGCTTTCGCTGCTGCTGCCCCTGTGGCTGCTGCTGCCGAGGAGACGACCGCCGCCGCCGCCGAGGAGGAGGAAGCTGCCCCTGCGGAGGAGGCGGAGGAGTCCGACGATGATATGGGCTTCGGTCTCTTCGACTAAGCTGCATGTATCTTACGCTCTGTTCCATACGTCCCTTTAATGGCATCTCATGGAAACGCAATATATTGTGAGAAACTGTTATTCAGTCCTTGTGAAGTAGGTGAGCACGGGTACCAGTTAAAGAGCGTTCTAGAGGGAAACCTGGCGCCTGCGGAATTCAATGTTCCTAGGCTTCTGAGGCGAGATGATCATGGTGGTGTAGTTATGGGGTGGGACATGGTCGATCTTGAGCTCCAGCTTCCGAACGAGCATGGCAAGAATGGTCTCAAGCTGCACATATGCGAACTGCGAATCAGTTTAGTACGGTCCAATCATCAGAGCGAGAGGATGGACGCACCTGTTCACCGATGCACCTATGCCTGCCGGAACCGAAGGGCTGATACGGGCTGTCGGTTCCCTTGCTGATCATCCCGAATCCATAGTCAACCTTCTCGCCCGTCTCGGTATAGTCCCTGTAAAGCTGCGCCGCTAAACTTCCAGCCTCGGTCCAACGAGATGGATCCCACTCCAGCGGCTTTCGCCAGATACCAGGATCGACTTGAGATATGCAGGGCGCTGCGAGGACGTAGTTTCCTTTGGGAATGACAAGTGTTCGGTCTTCCGAGGCATTGCCAAGTGAATATGGAACGGGCATATCAGACACGACCTTGCGCTGCAGAGTGTGTAAGTATCATTCGGGAATCACGGTCCGCGAAGCTCGACGTACCATCAGACTATGCAGCGGTGGGTGCAGGCGGAGCGTCTCCCGAATGATTGAATCAAGGATCGGCAGCCCTTTCAGCTCCTCATACGTGGGCGAGCGGAGAGAACCATCGCCATTGGAGAAATGTTCCACCTGCTCCTCGTACAATGCTTGCTGGATATCCTGACGGTGTGCAATATGCAGAAGGCACCAGGAAACGGTGGCCGAGCTGGTATGCTGTCCTGCCATGAGCAGAGCAATCATCATATGGGCTATCTCCTTGTCGGATACTGGCCGGCCGTCCTTGTATCTCTGGTCCTTCAGAGCCGCGAGCATGTCGTAATCGGTCTGATAAGAACGTTAGTACGCTCCAAACGTGATGAAGATTATAACGCACCTCTTCTGACGGTTTCTCGCGTCGCTGTCGAAGAATATTGAGGTAGAAATCGGTCATTGCTTTCCGAGCCTTGTTGCGCCTCAGGTTGTTCGGCAACGGAATGTTTGGGGCGATCATGTTGAGGGGCGTGAAACCACCGTCTAGGTCTTCGTACATCTGGGCGAAGCTCTTTTTCATCTGGCTTCGAACCTCCTTTCCTTGCAAAGTGCGGGAGGCTGTCAGGATGGTAAGCTGTGCCATCGAGTGATAGGCATCGAAGGAGCCCCAGACGTCGTTGTCGCTTGCGTTGTACGCCGAGAATGAAGAATCGGTGTTCAGGAACATCTCCACTTCCTCTTCGATCATGCCCACATAAGCACGGAAGTTCTCTGTGGTCAGGCCGAATTTGACGAATCGCTTCTGCTCCATCAAGACGTGGTTCGGAACGTCAAAGACGACATCCTCGCCAAACACCGGGGTTGTCAGATTCTGCTGAGAAAATGAGCAACAGAAAAAAGGGCTGTTTGATACGCGGAACTCGCAGTGTAGGCTTCCTCGGCATTCACTTGCGACAACTTCCCGCCCATGATCATGTTATTGCCCTTCGTCCCGAGGGCAACCGTGACGCGTCGGCCAAGCAGCACGAAGGTGAAAACATCGCCATACTAACACAACATCGACACTAGCGTTAGCAACACCTCGGCCGACATATGAAGACATAACGTACCTTTTCTCTCATCGCAAAGAAGAACTTGTACGGGTCCATGCCGTAGGAGACCGTCGAGCCGATGAAGGGCAAGATATGGAACACGACCGGTGGTCGGTTCGCATCTCTAAGGAATGGCTGCCCAACAGCTCAGTTAATGGGTCTCGCACTGACGAGGAAATGACTCACCAGCTGCTTGACCACATTCCAAACGATGGCGAGCGCGGGGACGGCGAGGAACAAGACAACGCCGAGGGAGAGCCAGTGAACTCCTGCCAAAATCCCAAAGAGGGAGTCAATGAGCCCCGGCATAGCGACCAAATCCAGCGGAAAGGGGGATTTTTCTGGAGCATCCCCATCCCCCTACGACCCATATTTATGCTGCCCACATCTGCGAGTGCGGAGAAGCAAGGTTGGCCCGGTTAGGAGCGCGGGAGCATTTGAGGGACGGAGGCCGGTCGGTCAGCGGCGCCCTGTGTCAGCAGGCTGATGTCACGCAGCCAAGGGTTTACACTGTTGCATCTGCGGGGCGCCGTCAGTGATACGATTGTCCTTATGTGGAATTTTGGAACGGACCAAGGCAGGTTCGGCCACCTGGTATATGCCAAATGTATCATTTCCCAGACGGTGCGGACTTGCCTGGACACACATTCGGAGCATTATCTGCGGGGGGTATGCATATGGTCATTCCAGTCACTCGTCCAAACTATTGACAAATGACAATCTATGAAACTACTCAAAACGAAGTCCGCAAAGGGGAGTCCTTGGCAGCAGCGACGAAATTAAAACAAAAGCAAGAAGGACGGAGGAGAGATCTCGATTAATGGCCCAGGATATTTGCGTTTTGACCCAAAGAGAGAGGTTCAGTGGTTCTACAGTCCCATCCCCATCCCCAGTGTCAGTGCCAGTGCTTACAGCTGGCGCCGGCGGAAGGAGATCTGGCGCGGCTTCTGCGGGGTGGTGATCATGGTCTGGTAGTTGTGCGGGGGCACCTTGTCGATCTTGAGCTCGAGGTGGCGTACGATGAGGGAGAGGAGTGTGCCGAGCTGAACGTAAGCAAACTGCTCGCCGATGCAGCGATGGCGGCCTGAGCCGAACGGCTGGTACGGGCTCTCAGTGCCCTTTGAGACCATTCCGAACCCGTAGTCGACCTTTTCGCCCGTCTCGGTGTACTCTTTGTACATTGCTGCTGCCTCCGAGTTGGGGTCTGTCCACCGGGACGGCTCCCACTCGAAGGAGTCCTTCCAGATCGCCGGGTCGACCTGGGAGATGCAGGGCGCGGCGAGGACAAAGTTTCCCTTGGGGATGATGAGCGATTTGTCCTCGGAGGCGTTGCCCAGGGAGGGCGGGACGGGGATGTCGGAGATGACCTTGCGGATCAGGCTGTGCAGGGGCGGGTGGACGCGGAGGGTCTCGCGGATGATCGAGTCGAGCACGGGCAGGTCCTTGAGCTCCTCGAACGTGGGCGAGCGGAGCGTGCCGTCCGGCGCGGAAAAGTGCTTGACCTGCTCGTCGTACATGGCCTGCTGGACACCGGCGTTGTTGGCAATGTGCAGAAGGCACCACGACATGGTCGCGGAGCTGGTGTGCTGGCCGGCCATGAGGAGGGCAATCATGATGTGGGCGATCTCGCGGTCTCCGAGCGGGCGACCGTCCTTGTACGACTGGTTCATGAGCGCAGCGAGCATGTCGTATTCGACCTCGTCAGACTGCTTCTCACGGCGCTTCTGCAGGATGCTGAGGTAGAAATCGCTCATCGCCTTCTGGGCCTTGTCGCGCCTGCGGTAGCTAGGCAGCGGGAGGTTCGGGAACATAAAGTTGAGCGGGGTGAATCCGCCGTCGAGGTCCATATACAGGTGTGCAAAGGTCTTGTCCATCTGCGCGCGCACTTCGGTGCCCTGCAGCGTGCGCGATGCAGTGAGGATGGTAAGCTCGCTCATCTGCTCGAACGCGTCAAATGTGCCCCAGTCGTCCTTGCCGCCCGCGCGGAATGCCGCAAACTCGGGCTCGGTCGCGAGGAAGTGGTCCAGCTCGTCCTCGATCATGCCGACGTAGGCGCGGAAGTTGTCCGTGTTCAGCCCAAACTTGACAAACCGCTTTTGCTCCATGAGCACGTGGTTCGGCACGTCGTACACGACCCCTTCGCCAAAGACGGGCGTGGTGAGATGCTGCGCTCGTTGAGCTGTTGCACATGAGACATATGCGGAAATGAGACGCACCGTATAGGCCATCTCGGCGTTGACCTGCGACAGCTTTCCGCCCATAATCAGGTTGGTGCCCTTGGTGCCCAGGGCAACCGTCATGCGGCGACCGAGGAGGACGAACGTAAACACGTCGCCGTGCTGCATATCCGTAAGTATGACGTATAATGAAAGGCGGCGACGTCGCGCACCTTTTCCCGCATCGCGAAGAAAAACTTGTATGGGTCCATGCCGTATGCGACAGCTGAGCCGATGAAAGGCACGAGGTGGAAGACGGTGGGGGGCTGGGATGGGTCGCGCGGGAGGAGCTATTTGCATTATTGTCAGGTGTGTCTTGTCTGAAACACGAAAGGAGAACGCACGACTTGGCGAGCGACATTGAGGACTACTGCGAGGAGGGGGAAGCCGATGAAGAGGGTGAATAGGACGAGGGGCCAGTTGGGGCTCGCCAGCAGAGGCTGGACGGTGTCCCAGAGAGAGGACATGGTCGGTGTAGGAGAGAGGGGGAGGAGGGGAGAGGGACGTGTAGAGAGAGAAGGAGGCTATATGCAAATCCCCGAAAAGAAGGGTACCCGCTCGGTTGGGGAGGAAGCACGCGGGCGGGCGGGACGGGGAAGACCCTCGCGGTGGGACGAGGATGAGGGTCCGGCTCCCGCAGGCGTAAGCGGCGCGGTTGGCTGATCAGAGTGTCGTAAGACCCTTGGTGGGAGCCTCGAGCCTCGTCGAATGATGCACCATATCTGGACAGGCAGTTTCCAATAATGGTTAGCATGATACATCGGGGGCGGTCCTGTTCTGGTGGCTGTTTCCTGGTGAGCTCGGGAGAGACTGGAAATAGGCCATGCATTCCGAGAGGGTATACGCATTACATTCATCGACTCGGTAAATATGCACCGTCTCTACGCCGCCCTCCTCCAAACCTGCGCAACAGGCCACTCCCACGCATACGCCAGCGACAGCACCGCCGTCACAGGCGCCACACATGTCCTCCAAACGACCGCCTTAGCCGCGACTCTCCACTTGCTCGCCCTTGCCCTCCCCCGCAGCGCACACAGCACGTAGTAAGGCAAGTCAGCGACTGCCAGTTCAGCGAGGTTCAGCGGCGCCGGCAGGCGGTAGCCCGTGCGCTCCTCCCGCCCCGGGAGATAGGAGTAGTCGATCATCGCCCTGACGAAACCGCGCTGTGCGTCCTCGTTCTCGCGCTGCTCTCCGCGCGCGGCGAGCTCGACAGTCGCGAATTCTATTAGCCATATGTACCCCGCGAGAGCGAGGATGACCGCTACGAGGCAGGCGATGCGGGTTTCGTAGGGCGCTACTTCTGCCGCGTATTCGAATGTTGCACGGAGGAGGAGGTACGGGTGCCAGGGGTCGCCGTTCAGCGCTAGTGCGAGGGCGAAGATTGAGGCGAGGACGAGGGGGAGGAAGTAGAGGATGCTGGGGATCAGCGCGCGCGAGAGGAGGTACTCGAATCGCGTGCTTGTGGCGATCACTTGCTTGTTTACGAAGAGGAGGATTGGGGAGGGGTGCAGCGGGAGGTGGAAGGAGATTAGCGAGACTGCTATTGAGGAGAGGAGGAGGAGGAATGAGAGGTGCGAGGGCTGCGGTGGAGTGGGGAGGGCGGTGACAAGGGTGAGCAGGGAGAGGAGCCGGAAGAGGGAGGGGTGCCAGGGGAGCTCGAGCGACGTGCAGAGCGTGAAGAGCGTCCAGAGGATCGAGGGGACGCCCCAGTGCGCAGTGGGGGAGGGGTAGAGGCTGATCCAGATGGCTAGCAGGAGGTGGGCGATGCGCAGACACAGTGCGTGCAGGTGGAGGAGTCTGGGAGCAACGTCAGACTAAGCTGAGATGCGAATGCTGAGGGCGTTACCGTGGAGTGGAGAACGAGTCTAGCCATGTGAGGAAACGGACGGCGGAGAAGAGCGCTGCGGGCTCGGCTGCGGCGAAGAATGGCTGCAGCCCGCTCCCCCACGTCGTGTGGAAGGACAGCTGGATGAGCTCATGACTCCCGAAGGACGCGGGCACGGACATCAGCGGCAGGAAGTCGATGACTGTCGCCTGTCAGTACAGTACGTGCCTTGCCCTCCAAGAGCATCGTACCTCTGCTATACGGCGCCGGCGCCACGCTCTCCCACAGCACGCGCTCCGCCTCGCCCTCCCCATCCTTGAGCCAGAGCTCCCATGCATCTCCTAGGAGCGCCTCGACCCGCGCAGACAATTCCCGCGTGCGCTCCTTCGCCTCCCACGTATCGCGCGTGCTCTTCCCCTTGACGTTCTCCTCCAGCTCACGCGTGCGCTTCAGCTTGCTCAAGAGCGCGACGAGCACGAGGGCGGTATCCGACGCGCTCGGGTGCGAGGAGACGTTGAAGTGCTCCAGCAGGCCCGGGAGGGAGGTGACGAGCAGGTTCGGGATTTCCAGGGAGCGCTCAGGGGCTGAGGGAGGTGCACCGGCGCCGTTCGTGCTGGACGCTGGGATGGCGTTGTACGATGGCTGGACTGCGGATGGGAGCAAGGGGGACGTCGGGGATGCCATCTCTCACACACCAGGTCGCCGGAGCTGGGCAGGTAGATAAGCAGTAAAGGACAGCACGAGTCGTATTAAAGATCCATGGGAATAAGGCAGAGCAGCTCCGGCAGAAGGAAGCGCGCTTTGCGACTGGGAGGGAACGTGCCACCGCCGGGCGCGCGCTGGGCCCTGAAGGGGGCCAGTGGCTGTGCTCTTCGTCGGCCAAGAGAGCGGTGCACAGTCCGGTCACTTCTCACTGAATGTCGTGCTTCCCCCCTTCGCCATCTCTGCTGAGTGAACTACACGATGAGCTCCCTGCTGTGGTCCTTGCAGTCCCTCCAGGAAAAGGCAAAGGACGCCATCTACGCGCTGTCCTCCTGCATTTGCCGCGAGCAGGCGAGCCTCAAGATCAATGGACGGACGTTCAAGCTCCTCAAGGTCCTCGGCGAGGGCGGGTTCTCCTTTGTCTACCTTGGTGAGTATGACGGTAGGCATGTGGATGAGACGATCTGATTGGGTGTGCAGCGCAGGATGAGACGAGCGGGCGGATGTTCGCGCTCAAGAAGATTCGGTGCCCGACTGGCGCGGAGGGGGTGAGGGAAGCGATGAGGGAGGTCGAGGCGTACCGGCGCTTCAGGTGGGTTGTGTGCTTCATGGGGAGAGAGATGTCCTGAGCCGTTGTATCAGGCACCCAAACATCATTCGCATACTGGTGAGCTACACGCACATTCTTCGCGGGCAGTGCGCTCAGGTCGCATAAGGACTCTGCGGTAGTGCAAGACCGAGACGGCGATGGGCAGATCGTCTACCTCTTCCTTCCCTACTACAAGCGTGGAAACCTGCAAGACCAGATCAACAGCAACACGATCAACGGGACGCGATTCTCGGAGCTGGAGATGTGCAAGCTCTTCCGGGGCACGTGCCTGGCCGTGCGGGCAATGCACGACTACCGGCCGTCGAAGGAGACTGTGCCCCCCGCCGCGCCCCCCGCAGGGCCTAGCACGCAGGTCCTCCCGCGTCCGCAAGGCGAGCAGGAGGAGGAGGAGCGGGATGAGCACGAGGGCCAGGGGTTCGCCTACGACGCACGGGACAGCGTGCCCCTCATGATTAAGCGGACGGTGGACGATGAGGACGTCGTGTTTGATGGGGATCAGGAGCTGAGGAATGAGGAGAATGAGAACGAGAATGAGAATGCGAATGGGGGGCCGGCGGAGAATGGGGATGCGCAGGAGGGGCAGGGGGCCATTGTCCCCTATGCGCATAGGGATATCAAGCCGGGGTATGTGCAGCCTTTGCAAAGTAACGCCGCTGATCACGGCATAGGAACGTCATGGTCGCTGACGATGGAACAACACCGATTCTTATGGACTTTGGCTCGACCATCCGCGCGCGGATACCGATCAAGACGCGTCAGCAAGCGCTGGTGCAGCAGGATCTCGCCGCCGAGCAGTCGACCATGCCCTACCGCGCGCCAGAGCTGTTCGACGTCAAGACGAACCACACTCTGACCGAGTCGGTCGACGTGTGGTCGCTCGGGTGCACCCTGTTCGCGCTCGCGTACAATCACAGCCCGTTCGAGACGAACGCGACGACCGAGCAGGGGGGAAGCATGGCCATGGCCGTCATGGGCGGCGTGTATAAGCACCCGCTGGGATACCAGTATAGCCAGGGGTTCAGGAACTTGATCGATGCCATGCTCAAGGTGAACCCGGAGGAGAGGCCGGATATCCACCAGGTGTGCATTCCCTACTCTTGCTGAGGTGGGTCGCTGACGGCACGAAGGTAATCGAGATGACCGACAAGGTCATCGCCTCTCTGTCCGCCTGAACGGCCAAAAGCAAGCCCACCAGCAGCGGGCGCGCGCAGCAGAGAGGGATACTGGGGATCGGGGATCTATCGAACGAACGAACGGACAATTCCTGCGCATGTTGTTACCCCCGAGCCTGGCTTCGCGCTTGGCTAATGTTACATATTATCGCATCTCTATGTGTGTAGTGTCTCGTGGTATCGTAAGTGATAGGTATGTGATGCCCCTTGCACTGGGATCAGGCCGTGGGCGTTTTTGTCTTCCGTTTCTTCGACTTCTTCTGCCCCTCTGCTTCTGCTAGATGCTTGCGTTTTGTAGCAGGCTTCGTTGGCGAATCAACCTCAGAGCTGGCGATTTCCGCCTGCTTTGGCTTTGCCTTCACCACCTTCGCCGTCTCTTCCTTACGGACATCGACTTTTGCGTGGGTTACCTCCCCGTCCTGCTCCCCTGCCTTCGCAGCCTCTCCCCCCTTCGCCTTAAGCAACGCCGCCCTGCGCATCTTCCTATTAGGCGTCTTTGGAACCTTGGGTTTATTCTGCCTGATTTCAGGTATGCTTCCCACAACGGGGTGTTGACGAGCCTTTCGCTTTGGCTTGACGACGGCCTTGTCGGGAGGGTGGGGGAGATTCTCGTCCATCTTCTGCACGATCACGCTCGCGTCCACCGTGTCCATCGCTTCTCCCTTCTTTCGTGCTTCCGCAATGTAGATCTGGAAGCGCTTTAGCCTGCGTTTGTGGCTCTGCGATGAGAAAAGTCAGTACAGGCACACGACCTTATATCTGGACAGCGCACCAATGCGTTAATGTGTAGGTTAGCGGCATTCTCCGACGCCAGGATCTTGCCGGGGCATATAACGCACCCCTGTCCCTTTGCGGTCGCAAGAAAGTCGTACAGAGGTGATTTCAGTGCTTGGTCGATAGGCATCGGCGGGATTAGGTCGCCAAGACTTTCTGAGACGAGTTAGACCGGGCTAGAAAGGAAAGGTGGAATCGCACATACCAATCTCATCCTCCTCGTCTTCATGATCACTTTCTTGTGCATCTCTTAGACTGATCTCAAGCTCTGCACTATTGTCTTCCCCATCGACAGAGGCCTCAGAATCATCCCCTTGGTCGTCAGACTCTTCAGAGTCGGATTCGTCAGAGTCGGTGTCGTTCAAGCCAAGGATCTCCTTTTCTTCCTCGGTGATGCCTAGCTTGTCCTCTCTCTCATGCCTTTCGATGCGTTTTGCGATCCTTTTGTACATGCTGCGCGTGGGGGGTGAAGCAGATTGATTTTGGTACTATGTGTTGCACGACTGGCTCATCGGCATTCAAAGAGTGGCGTCGAAAAGTCAGGGTCCGTGAAAATAATTGAAAGCACGTGGCGCCAGAGGGGACTTTCAGTTGCCCCGTATCGTCTCAAAAATCGACGCGAACAGCGAGCTCGCCTCCAGTACGGCGTCCGGCTACCCACCATGAACTGCATCGCCGGCCCATCACGAGTCATTACTCGTGGACCTCTCAGAGCACTCCGGCATGCCTCGTCGGCATCAGCACAGACGGCACCTTCATTGCCAACCAATTTCGGCCAATTCCTACCACGAGAACATCCCGGCGCTGCAGGAGAACATCACACCCCTCAGGATATCCTCAAGGCTGCCGCTCAAGGTCCAAGTCCCGGATGGTCATGGAAGCCACCGCCAGACCGACGAGGTGCCTCGGAGAAAAGGGCGTTAGAGAAACTCGTACGACAACAACACACTCCACATCCACACCCCAAGCAAATCGAATTCGAGAATGCGCGCGCGCCGATGGATGAATTCGGTGATGGGTCTCTAGACAATGAAGGTCTAGAGTCAGTCCCACTGGGATCAATTATCGAGCTTCGCAGGTACGCCTTTCAGTCCCCCCGAAGGCTGTTGCTGAATACATCTTGGTTCGTAGATCGCGCGGTGCGGTGTACCTGGCTTGTCTCATTGGTCGTGTAATGGGCCTCGACACGAGCAAAACCCTTCTTCGCAGCCTCTCTCCGTCGGGGTTTGTTTTGACACACTCGCTCCACGACATATATTTCACTGTCCCCTCGTACTTTCCAAAGGCTTTGGTGAACGCATGTGGGTTCGGCGAATTGCCCACGAACAGAGTGGAAGAAAACTCGAGGCTTGCGATCATCCGCCGGTTGTCAGAGCTCTCCAGGGATGTGGAGAAGACGCTCATCGCGATCAAGCCTCGAGCCGCGTCTCTGCACAAGAGTTTTCGAGCAGCAGATCCAGATGCATGGGCAGCCTTGTCCGTCATCGACGCGGCGCGGTTCATCGACCGCACCAACCCCAGCAAAATGCCTGCTACTCGCACGATCTTTGCAACGCACAAGTACATGTTCAATGATGCCACGCGGTTCCTCATGGATCCTTTGCGGCATCGTGTCAGTCAAGCGTTCAATGTGCGCCCTGAGAGCGATGTGGATGCAATCGTGAAGACGAGAGACTGGATCCTCAACGATGACCCAATACTTCAGAGATTTATCGAGAGGGCAGGCTCAGTCATACGGGAATCTCGGTCCATTCGAAGAACATCTGGGCCAATCGAGCCGATAAAGACCCCGTCACCCACTCTGCCATTATTCTCCGCCAGCGACAAGAAGATTATTCGGGCACTACAAATTAGTGTTGAACGCACTCGCTTCGTTCAGGATGATCCATTGGAGCTTTCTGGTGAAGCTATCGTCAAACAAACCGGTCTGTTCGAAGATTTGCCGGAACATCGTGAGGCTCTCAGCCTGTTTCTCTCGGAGCTCGGTATCTACACTCCTTGGAAGGACTTCACCGAGAACCGTATCCTTGTACCGCGACGAACCAAGGAACAAGCAGAGGCATTCGAGGAGGACGGGCGACAGATGCTCAAGCTGCACGAGGAGAGGAAGAACATAGTTGGACCTGAGGCACCCCTGGACCTCTGTCGACATGACCACTGCAATTTCATCCGGCACGATTTCGGCCAACTTCCGGTTTATGTCATTGATGACCCTACGGCGGAGGAGCTGGACGACGGAATTTCATCCGAGTCCATACCCGGGTCGGACGACTTGCGCATCCACATCCATATCGCCGATCCGACGAGGCTGCTTCATCCAGACAACGTCTTCTCCCGAGAGGCCCGCAACAGAGCAGGAACCGTCTACTTTGTCGATCACACTATTCCGATGCTGCCGGGCACTCTCGTCAACGCCGGGATGACTCTGCAGCCCGGCGGGCCGCTCCACACATTGACGTTCAGCGCACGAGTCGATCCGTCCGGTGACCTGTCCGACATAGAAATCCGACCGGGCCTCATCCACAACGTCACGCGAATAACGTATGATGAGATCGAGGCCGGGCTTGGGAGTGGTCCTCCTTACAATTCCGACTTGTGCAGGCTACTGTCAGCAGACTCCGAGGCGCCTGCGACCCACTCGCCTAATCCTGCTCTACCCACGGACGCTCTGCAACAACTCCAGACAGCAGCTAAGTGGATGCAGCAACGGCGGATGTCTCGCGACTGGTTCTTCCGGTCGTCGCCCTCGGCGGAAATCGACCTGGAAACTCGAGACCTGCCTGGCAACCCGCCCCTGCCCGCGTCACCGACGCTGTGGCACGGGTTCCCCAAGGCAAAGATTCAACACGTCGTCGGGGTGGGTCCCTCGCACGCGCTCGTCGCAGAGTACATGATGGCTTGTGCGCGGATGGCGGGCAAGTGGGCGTACGAGCGCGGCATCCCGCTCATTTACCGCGGGTCCGAGTCGCCCATCGCGCCGGGCCCCGACGCGGTGGCGGAGGCGCTGACGCTGCGGGACGAGGCCAACATGGTGGACGAGAAGGTGTTTGCCCGGCTGGGAATCGTGGCTGTGCCGGCCAAGGTGGGCGTGGAGCCAATGCGGCACTTTTCCATGGGCGTGTCGCGCAAGGAGGGCGGGTACGCGCGCGTCACGTCCCCCCTGCGACGGTACTCGGACCTGGTGAACCACTGGATGATCAAGGCGGCGCTGCGGGACCCGAGCCTGCGGTTACTGCCATACAGCAAGGCTGAGCTGGCGGCGATCGCGACGGAGCTGCACTACCGCGAGACGATGCTTGCGCGGCAAATGAGGGCGAACCGTAGGCTGTGGTTATGCCGTTTCGTGTTCCAGGCGCTGGCGACGGACGAGTACCCAGAGGCGCGCGACATGCTGCGCACGTCTATCTCTGCTGTCGTGATCGATACGGTGCAGGTAGACGTTAGCGGCAAACCGCATGAAATGGAGATCTCTATTCTGGACCTGGGCGAGAAGGGCGTGCTGAACAGCCTGACTCGGGAACAGGGGAACAGGCTCTCCGCAGGCGACGAGATCAAGGTGAGGGTGAGTCACGTGTTGCTCGAGAGCGTGCCGAGGATCTACTGCGACCTGGTGGAGGAGTAGGCGGGGCGGCGATTCCCGATTACCGATTGTGCCCAGAGTCGAGTCCGGGCGGCTTTGCTTAGAAATACAGGATGCATCCCCACTTAGATATATACTAATGTAGCTGTAGTTACATTTTTTTTTTCTGCCACCAAGGCTGCTGGCATGATTACGGATGAGCGAGCCCAGGGGCGGGTGGGAGATTGCTCAATGAATACGAGGGATAAGCTGGGGCGATTTCCGGAATAGGCAAGGAAGGCGATGGGGATGCTGATGGATGCTCCGACCGTGCGTGGCTCGGTCGTTCCCGGTTCCCGGCTCCCGGCTGGGGGCGCACGTTCGTACAGCACAGCGACGGGTGAGGAGAGGGCGCAGGGGTGATGGTGAGCCGCATTGGATTGTTACAGGCAAAGATTAGAGAAGAAATCACTATCGCGGGTTGGGCCTCCTTCCAGACGCGTCTATCAGGGCGGCCAGAGCTGAGCCAAGAATGGCATGACATCATCATGAGCGTCTCGACGGAATTTAACCCTCGCACGTGGTCTCGCGGTCAAGAGGACACTCGCACATTTATGGGCCGAACAGCGCCGCGCCCACCTCCAACCTACTTTGGGCGGCGAGGCTGAGAGTCGCTCTCTTCTCCCCCTTCTCATCGCCCCATCCAGCCCATCGTGCCCGTTGACAACGCACCCCTTCCTCATCCGCGCCCTCGACAAGGACACGCACGTCCCTGTCCCGGCATCCCCCGCGCCCACCTGCCCCTTCCCCGCACCCCCGCCGGCAGCATAAAATCCGCGCCCAGCCCAGCCAGTCCGCAATGTCCAACTCCCAGCTCCCCCAGCCGCACGACCCCACAATGCCCGTGCTCAACGTCGAGCAGGGCCAGCGTCTCATCGTCGTCTCGAACCGTCTCCCCGTCACCATCTCCAAAGATGCAAAGGGCGAGTACCACTTCAAGATGTCCTCTGGCGGGCTCGTCTCCGCCCTCTCCGGCTGCAAGAAGACCATGAGCTTCACTTGGATCGGCTGGCCGGGCTTCTTCATCCCCCTCAAGGACCGCGCCATCGTCGACAAGCGCCTCATGGATGAGTACTCCTGCCAGGCAGTATACCTCGACGACGACGTCGCGGACCGGCACTACAACGGGTTCGCAAACTCGATCCTCTGGCCGCTCCTGCACTACCACCCGGGCGAGATGAGCTTCGACGAGGCCAACTGGCTCGCATACCGCCAGGCCAACATGCAGTTTGCAGAGGTCGTCCGAGACCAGGTCCGCCCGGGCGACATGGTCTGGGTACAGGACTACCACCTCATGCTCATGCCCATGATGCTCCGCAACATGCTCCAGGGTGGCAAGGCGGGTCATATCACCAGCGAGGAGTTGCCACGCATTATGGAGGGCGTGCACCACGCGCCGGCGGAGACGGGCAACAACGGCCAGGGCCCAAAGAACATCAAGATTGGCTTCTTCCTGCACACGCCTTTCCCGAGTAGCGAGATTTACCGGTGCGCATACATCTCCCTTACTCATATAGAGCTCATCCTGACACGTTGCAGCATCCTGCCCGTCCGCCGCGAGATCCTCCTCGGCGTGCTGCACTGCGACCTGATCGGCTTCCACACGTACGACTATGCGCGGCACTTCCTCTCCTCGTGCACGCGCATCCTCGGCCTCGCGACGATGCCGAACGGCGTCGAGTTCGAGGGCCGCTACGCGCACGTTGGCACCTTCCCGATCGGCATCGACCCGGAGCAGTTTATTGACGTAAGCTTGTGTAATGCGTCGATAGGCGGAGGCTGACGAACAATACAGAATCTCAGGAAACCAAAGGTTGAGGCGCGTATTGCCGAGCTCGAGCAGCGCTTCAAGGGCGTCAAGGTCATTGTGGGCGTGGACCGGTTGGACTATATCAAGGGCATGCCGCAGAAGCTACATGCGCTCGAGATGTTCTTGAACGACCACCCCGAGTGGATTGGCAAGGTGCGTCGGAGTGCTTAGCTTCCTGCGCATATATTCATGCGCTCCCAGGTTGTGCTGGTCCAACTCGCCGTGCCTTCCCGTCAAGACGTCGAGGAGTACCAAAACCTGCGATCGACCGTAAATGAGCTCGTTGGGCGCATCAACGGCCGCTTCGGCACGGTCGAGTTCATGCCGATCCACTTTATGCACAAGTCGCTGCCATTCGACGAGCTGTGCGCGCTGTATGCGCTCTCGGACGTCTGCCTCGTCTCCTCCACGCGCGACGGGATGAACCTCGTGTCGTACGAGTACATCGCGTGCCAGCAGCAGCGCCAGGGCGTGCTCATCATCTCCGAGTTTGCGGGCGCGGCGCAGAGCCTGAACGGGAGCTTGGTCGTCAACCCCTGGGATCCCAGGCAGGTCGCGGACGCCATATACGACGCGGTTACCATGGACGCAGAGACGCGTGCGGAGAACCACAAGAAGCTGTTCAAGGTGCGTGCCTTTTGCCCTGTTAAGGCTGTTCATATACTGACGTGACGGGGCGTGCAGTACGTGTGGAAGTACTCGGCCGCATACTGGGGCACGTCGTTCGTGACCGAGATGAACGCAATAAAACAAGACGACCCGAAGCGGCTCGAGCTCGGGCAGCTGGAGAACGGCGAGCTCGAGATGGAGCGGGAGGGCACCAAGCTGGAGCACGGCGCTGATGCATAGCCCTGGCTTTTCACGCTCCCTTTCGTCACCTCCGCAGCAGTTTGCATTTTAATACTGTACTGCCGGGCTCGACGACGGGGAGATTTTCGTAACACGATCAGTCAGTGCGATGGTTCGGTCTTGGTTTCATGTTGCGGAGGCGGTGGATGTGGGCAGCAGCAGGGAGGGAGCAGGAGGGGAGGGGAGGGGAGGGGACGCTGTATTCCTACATTATTAGCTTGACAATAGATATCATGTGCATTCGATGAACTTGGATGGGCACTCGAGAAGGGAGCAAGGGAAGAAGCGATTACGTACGCGTCACTCAGCGTAACTCAGGGACCACCTCCTCCGCATTCATCGCCCTTTCCCCTCCATATCGACTCCCTCCCGGACCGCACTCCCTCAGACCAGAGCGGCATGTCCTCCCCACCAACGAGCACGCTCATCCCCTCCCTTCTCCAAACCTCCAAATCCGCTCTCCAGACCGGTCAAGCCCTATGCACGCGGGCGCACGCCCGGTCTTTGCAGTCCGCAAGCTGGGCAGTGGAGGCCTTGGCGAAGGACGCGAGGGCGCGGTGGGGGAGGGAGGCGTGCGAGAGGATGCTGAGAGAGGCTGAGGGGATTGTTGTGGCGCTGGGGGGGAGGAGGGGGAGGGTTTTGGAGGAGATTAGGGTGGGTGTCTTTCTGTGCTGTTCTGGGCTATGCGGCTTGCTGCACCGAGATGGTTTCCGGCTGGTGCTCTGGCCGGACTGCTTTCCGTGCTAGGAGGAACAAGGGCTGACGGATTTGGACAGAGATGGGATATCATGCGTGACGAAGCTACTGAAGCGCTCGATTCGCAGCTCGATAGGCTTTCGCAGGTTGGCGTGCCGAGGGGCATGTGGGCGGCGCGTTCTGGGGAGGAGGAGGGGGTGGACCCGTTTGACGAGGATGGCAGCCAGGGGGATGCGGAGGATGCGGGTGGTGAGGATGGGTTACTGGTGAGGAGCGGATTGAGGGATGGGAGCGGGGAGCGGAAGGGCACAGACAAGGGGAGAGAGGCAGGGGAGCGGAGCAGGAGGAACCTGAGGGACTTTGTGGATGAGCGGGAAGTTGACGAGCTTATGGACCGGATGGAGCAGGATAGGACTGTGCTCGACGTGCGTCTCTCCCCTGCTGCCGGCGAGCGAGAGGAGCTAAGCAAGCTGATGATTTACAGGAAGCGCTCCGGAGCCCAGATGTGCCGACCCCGCACGCGCTCACCTCCGCCATCGCCCACCTGCGGGGCTCCCTCCCCCCACCCCGCCCCTCGCACACGCACACGATCCATGCGCTGCTCGCGCAGCAAGAAGAGCTCACATCGACCATGTCCATCGCGCTCGAGTCGCTGACGCTGCACTATGAACAAATGCAGCATGCGGCATCTGATGTGCGCGCTGGGATCGCGCTGGAGAGGGAGGACGTGGATGTGCTGGTGAGGGATACGCAGGAGGTGGGGCCGATTTTGGAGGAGCTGGAGTTGGCTACTGGGCAGGTTGAGCAGGTGGGGGAGCGGCTGAGGGAGGCGGGGAAGGTGCAGGGAGGGCAGGTGCTTGATGCGGCGTGCGAGGGGCTGGAGAATCTCAGAAAGGGGATGCAGGACTTGGCGGGACATATCGCGCACATTGAGGTGCTTCCCTCTTCCACCCCCTCTCTCCATGCTGGAAGAAGCTGATGGGATGGGCAATGTAGGAAACGACCACAGCGGTCCTGCCGATGCTCAACGCCCATCTCGCGGGGGTGAATTCCCTGCAAGCGCACTTTGGAGAAGTGGAGCGGGCGTACGAGCAGCTTGTGCTCGAGCTCGCACGGCGCGGGGCTGCCAAGGCACGCGCGGAGAGGCTGATCGAGGAGTTGGAAATGCAGTTGGAGGGGTGGTACGCTGGTGCGCTCCCTTCCCTTCCCTTTTGGTTTTGTGCTAGGAGGGGCTGACGAACAGGCAGAGGAGTCGAGAGAGAGGGAAGCGTTCTTGGAGGAAACGGGGGAATGGCTGCCCCCTGGCTTGTGTCCCGCGGTGGGGGATGCGCCGGAGAGGTGGGTGGTGAGGGCGCTGGAGGGGGGTGGGGGTGGGGGGCTGGCGGTGAGTGCGGTTTAGAGCTTTTGGGGGGTGGGCGCTTATGGAGGTGATGTAGAGGCACGCACTGGAGGGAACGTGATGGATCTGCCTCTTGACTGATTGTAAGGAGGACAAGGAGGTGCAGTACTGGACTGTACGTGCACGTGCGGTTATCCGGGATACTGCTGGACGCTCGCTCGCTCTGCGACTCCGAACCTGTCAGGTGCAGTGTGTGCCCCACTGAACGAAAGCACGGGTACAGTGCATGTTCATGTTCATCATCGGCGCTTGCGGGGACGCGAGATGCCGCTCAAGCTCGCGTGACTGTCAGGAACGTCATCTTCATTCCACACTGTATGGACTGGGGGAGAGGGGGATGTATACTACTAGTTTCCCCTGATCTAGCCACAGAATAAATGAATGAAGTGTAGCATCTTCACTTCTCAACTGCTCAACTAGGAGTCATTCATTCCCCTCGGCACGTGCCAGTAGTGCTCGGAAGCAGCCGCGGGGGGATCAAAACGGGAACAAAGCGGGACCAACCTCGCTGTTTCTTGTCCTTTCAACGATCCGGACAAGCAACCCACTTCCGTCACCGCACGGTCCACGCAAGGCACGCACTGGCACTGTACCCGTACCCGTACTGGATAACCGACGATTCCGAGGGTTGATCAACGGACCGATTCAGTACTAGCGCAAGCGTTGCTAGCTGCATTGTTGGACCATCTCACCCTGCCCTTCAAGAGTACTGTACGCGTAACCCCTGCCCGGAAGCCCCTTATCGGATCCATCCGCGTCCCTGTCAACACAACGAACGGCACGAGGCACAAACTCGAGCAGAGACACCGTGACATCTGCATTCCCGCTAACGGCTCTTCTCCAACGCTAGCACGAGCACAGGTGTATCCTCACCCGGCTGTTGCTTCCCCCCCATCTCCGGTCGCCCCGAGTCGACACATTCTGTAGGCGAGCTCTCTATCTCCGCTCTGCTCGGTCGATCCCGTTCATCTTCCCCGCCCTCCCCGCCCTCGCTCGCACCCGCACTCTCCCCGGGCTCACCTCGCCCGCCTTCCCATCTTCTCTCCCCGGACTCAGCTCGCTCGCTCCCCCGCACCATGGCCTACCCACACGCCTACCTCCCCCCCGGCTACCCCTCCCTAATCCCCCAACCCGCGTTCCACACCGTCGTACATCCGCAGCATCGGGCCCACCCACAGGCACAGCAGCTGCAGCAGCATCAGCAGCAGGTCATGTACCATCAACAGCAAGTACAACTGCAGGCCCAGGCCCAGGCTCAGGCGCAGCAGCTGCAGGAGAAGGAGAGGGAGAGGGAGGAGCGGGGGGACGAAGTGGGCCAGGAGGGAGACGAGGCAGAGGGAGAGACAGGTGCTGAGGGGGAACAGGCTGAGGAGGCAGAGGCGGATAATACGGCAGAGACGATCGCACCCGAGGCGCTGCAGGCCGATGCGGACGTTCCCGTGCCTAGCACCACCCCTCCCCAGCCGTCCGCCTCTGTCCCAAACCCCAACCCCAATCCCGCCGACCCCGCCGCTCCCACCACCACCGCTCCCACCACTGCAGTAGCAGCCACAGCCGCCGCAGGCACAGACGCAGCAGACAACTCCTCCCCCGACAGCAGCAAGAAACGCAAGCCCACCAAGCCCCGCGCGCCGCGCGACAGGAAACGCCGCAAGCTCTCCCCCACGCTCGGCAACGCGCTCACAGGGAGCGCGGGCATGTCCCTCTCCTCCGCTGGGATGGCAGCAGCGGGGGGGATGGGGATGATGCCCTCCTCCGCTGCTGCTGCTGCTGCGCAGATGGGCCAGATGGGACCGATGGCACAGGGTTATCCCGCCCACCCCTATTTCGCCCCGTTCTGGATCGACCCGGCTCAATACGCCCCTCCTCCCCAGCAGCAACAACAGCAGCAGCAGCAACAGCAACAGCAGCCAGCAATGCAGCCGCACGAGCACCCCGCCCCCCACCCCGCGACCAGGGAAGCAGTTACGGGCGGCAAGGATGTGCCCAGGGCTGTGGAGGACTTTAGGAAGAAGGCCATAAGAGCGTGCACGACGTTTTATGATGCTGCTAATGATCTCATTGTGCGTTCCTCTCTCTCCCTCTCCCTCTCCCTCTCTCTGTGCTCTCCCTGCTCTCCTGCTCTCCTTGCTCTCCTTGCTCTCCTTGCTCTCCTTGCTCTGCACTGAGAGATGCTCTGCGCTGAGAGGCCTGTTGACCCTATTGATGATTCTGATTCTGACCCCCACACGCAGTCCCACACCGCCCCACACGTCCTCTCCCACGCCTTCCCCAGCACGGGCCCCACCGCCCTCCAAGTGCTAAACGACATGCGCCAAGTCTGCGACTCGTTCCTCTCCCTCGCCTCGGGCGCCGCCCCTGTCCCAACTTCCAATCCAGCGTACAGCACGCCGATGACGATGGCGCCCGCCTCGGCCTTCCCAGGCGGACCACCAGGCATGGCAAGCGTAACGAACGCGACTGCCGCGGCTGCAGTGCCGAGCGTGAGCAGGAGCAGGCCCAGGGCGGAATATAGGGGTTACGCGGCTGCGCAGGCCGAGGCTGCGGGGCGGGCAGGCACCGCGGGCCAGGTGTCCCCTACGCAAGTCGCGCGTCCCTCGAGCACTAGCACGCCAAAGCAGACCCCGACGCTCACGTCTGCTTCTACCGCGGCGACGAATAGCGGTTCTCTCCCCTCTGCTACCGTCCCCGCCGGCACTGCAGCCGGCCCAGCCACCCAATCGCCCAAGCAGCACACCCTTGGCGCCTGGTCCCCCGCCGAAGTCACAAAGCTCAAAACGCTCATCGAGCAAGCTCGCCGGGCCCTCCTCCCTCCCGGTGTGCAAGTTGGCACTCCTGCCGCCGCGGCCGTGGAGCTGACGGACAAGAGCTGGGATTGGGTCGTTTTATCTTTTGGCCCGGCGAGGAGCAGGCATCAGGTGATGAGCAAGGCGAAGAACCTTGGGTTGAGGGGCGGGGGGACGCCGAAAGTCGGCAGCGGTGGGGGGAAGAAGCAGCAGCAGCAGCAGAAGGAGAGAGAGCAGGCGCTGGCAGCGGTCGACGCGGTTGTAGCGGCTGCCCAGGCGGCGGGGATGGAGCTGGACGATACGGCGGCAGGGGAGAGTGAGGAGAGCCGGCTTGTCCGGCAATTGCAGGCGCCCCAGCCGCTCGACCTGCAGGCACAGTCGCTCCTCGCCGCCCAAGCTCAGCCTACCCAGCAAACACAGGCACAGGCGCAGAGTCATTATGCGGCCGCCGCGGCCGGTGTATACGCCGATTACCGCCCCAGCTCCCAGCAGGATTATCGCGCGCAGCAGCAGACGCAGGAGTATCGCCCTGCCTCGCAGCAGGATTACCGTTCCGCCTCGCAGACGGCCTCGCAGACCCAAACCCAAGCGCATACCCAGGCGCAAGCGCAGGGGCAGAGCGCGGAGTACCGTCCCGGCACGCAAGCGAGCTCGGACTACTCTGCCTACTCGCAGCAGGCGCAGGGGCTGCATTCCAGTCCGCTCTCGGGCAGCTTGCACGCCTCCCCGCTCTCTGCGCACGCGGCGGGCCCGCAGGCCGCGCAGCGTATGCCTACCCTCCCCCTCGCACAGGCCAATGGGAAGCGTGACCTGAGGGATCTGAGGGACTTTGGAAGGGAGATCCAGCAGCTGCCCACGCCTACGCCTACGCAGGCGCAGTCCCATAGCCAGAGTCATACGCCCGTGCAGGTGCCACAACAGGTCGTGCACCATCAGCAGCAGGCGCGCGAGCACCATACGCAGCAGCAGCAGCAGTACGCGCACCAGCAGCAAGCGACGGCACATACCCAGCAGCAGCAGCAGCATGCGCAACATACCCAGCAGCATACCCAGCAGCAGCAGACGCAGCAGCAGTACCAGCAGCAGTATCAGTACCCGGCCGTTGCGACATCAATGATGCCGAACTCCTCCGTTAACATGGTCCCCCGGTACCCGTCGTATTACCATGGATACCAACAATATCCCGAATCTCAGCAACGCTAATTCGTTTCGAAACCATATGACTCGTGTAATCCTTTGCGTCTATCGCGGTACCTTGTAATCCGACTGGCATGCCTAGCTCTACGCGCCTCGCATATCGCTTTTACGTGCCCTTTGCTGCCCATAATTCGGGTTGCCATACATACGCAAAAGGGTAACTTATTATAGCTTGCAGGGTACTATGTATAATACAAAAATGCTATGGCGGGGGCATACCACGCTCGGCCATGATCTGTCTCGAGAATGCCTCCCGGCACTGATAATGTGTCACTTCGCCTCTGCGACCGATGTCAGTAGCCGTTGCGCGTATGGCGGATAGTCGACTAACCTTGGGGAATGAACGGCAATGACGCTGCTGCCAAGCCGCTTTTTGCATTGTGGACATCTGCACAGCACTCAGTCGAGGGACTTTGCGGCATACGCGCATACCCACATTCGCAAGTCGCCCACAACGACTTTTCGCTCCTGCAGCTTGACAAGCTCAAAGGCAACCGCGTCGCCTCTCGACTTGCGTACCTCCCGTTCCAGCCTGGCCCACTTTCGCTCGTCCTTGAGCGCACGACTCAGGAACCGACTGACATCCTGCACAGACATGAGAGGCGGCAAAAGCTCCAGTGTGGGTATGGGTTCCAGCTGCACAGAATGATGCGCAATGAGTGCCAATGCCGGAGCGATCAACGGCTTGAAACCAGGCTCAGGTGCCAAATAGAGCTTGAGAAGGACTAGGAACAACTCGGGGTGCGTTCCCTGCATGCGCTTGCAGTACTGCTCCGCCTTGTGATAGTCCTCGAGTCGGTTCACGTATATCTGCAGTGCTCCCTCATGCCTCCCCAGCTTACCGAGCAACAGTGCTCGAGCTTCATAAAGATCTGCAAAGACGTCTGAGCAATCTCTGAGCAAATACACGCGTGATGCATACCGTTCTGAGGAAGACGCGCAAGTAACCGGTCTGGCCGATATTTGTCGGAAGACTGTATAAAGTTGAGCAGCTTCCGATATGCATCTGGGTTTATTTAGTTGAATGAATTTTGGTGCCGAAGAAATGCCTCATACCGGCGTTGGTCGGAGCCTTCTCAAGGTACAAGTCCACCAGAAGCTCGTGCAGGGCCCAGCTGTCTTCTCCCCGTGTTGTGATCTGCTCCAGATATTGGATACAGGTATCGTGCGAAGGATCGATTCTTTGTAGATACCGCGCAACTTCGTCCCTCGGAAGCGTATCGACTTCGCTCAAATCTGCGGTGAAAATCTTGCTGCGTATTAGAACGTTGATTGATAAGACGCTCGTTTTCACACACCTCGAGCGCCTTGGTTGGTGAAGCTTTGAACACCCATTCGGCGGAGCTGAATATCACGTCCAAATGCTGCACGCCCAGCCGCTGCAGATAGCGGATCGTAGGGCCAACCTTCTCTTCCTCATCATCGTCCTCTTCTTCAGAAAGCCTGCTCCAAGGGTTATTTCTGGCTACGCGCAATCAAACCTGAGTACGCACTCGTGCAATAAATGAAGTGCGCTCTCATGAAGCTTCTTCCCCCGGTATAATGCAATGAGCTCGTCGTATTTCTGTGCGATGTTTCAGACCAATTTCTTGAATTACTATTGCAACTCACCTTGCGAGCTTTTAGCTCCGTTTCGACCTCGCTCACTTCACACCAGTTCGGGTCCAGTCGGCACAATGATCCCACGAGACCAGGTCTTACAGCCAGATAGCTCTTGAGCAGCGCTCCGTCGACGATCTGGGCTACTCGCAGTAGCTGGGTAGGCTCGAGTTGCTCGATAGGAACGGACGGTATGGTCTGCAAGTCCGACACGGGGTCACTGAATAATGATGTCCAGGCGAGTTTGGCCATGACGTCCGCATGCTTTGCGAACGCCCCAATGACCTTCTGTCGACGATCGGGAAGATAACGCAGCAATGCCTCCAAAGATCTCCGGTGGTCATCTGTCCGGTGGTTTTAGAATGACGTTGAAGAGTGCCATGACTGATCTCACCTGGCCCCTTTCGTGGTGTCGTCTTGGCCGATGGGGGTGCCGCTTTGACGGAGGAAGCGTCGCTCTGGGCGCTCTCGGTTCTTGTTCTTGATCCACCCATGAATCCTTCCAGCCCTCCAACTAGCCACATTGACTTCTTTGCCTCTTTCTTCGTCGTGTTTACACTGGATAGCGAAGCTGAATCCGGATCTTTCTCTTTCTCCTCTTCTTCTTCGGGGAACAATGACCCCTTCCCTCCAAAGAGCCTAATCCAGTCCTTTTGATGTACCGACAGCCGACCGGAAATCTCTTCAGGATACAGTGCCAACACCAGCGCCGGGGTCGTCTCGAGTTCTAGGAAGAGGTTCGTGGCCTGATTGAACTTGGTTTCCGAGAATAATTGTACGGCGCGCAACGACTGGGCTAGCCTTCGTGAAGATTCCTTCACAAAAGTCAGCATGACCAAGTAATCTGCGTACACGACGACTGACTTGCTCGGGGCCGGCCGGCACCTCATCCAATAATGCCAACGCCTTCTCATACGCATATGCTTCGATGAGCTCATCGAATTTCTGAGTCCAAGACTCCATCTTGATGGTCCAAACAGTGTTAAGAGCGGCAGTGCAACGTATAATTCGAGCGCTGTTTGCGCCGGCACGTAGACGGGAATCTAGTGCATTCGGTATGCCCTTCTGAGTGTAATACCTAGGTGGCCGTCCGATGACGAGGTGTGGGGATGACGGGGGGCTGTGCAATGCCTCCGCCTCCCAAACTTAGGGCCGGTTTAATTACCATCGGATTATCGATGCCTTGGCATCAAAATTCAGACGACAAATCACACTTCGAGAAGCAACAATAAAAGGTGCAACTTTTTTTTTTTGATGGAGCACTTGATGGAGCACGACAACTCTGGGAAAGGTGCTCGGCTGCTCACAGACCAAAGCGGGATGCCCGGTACTTCCGGGGGAGCACGACCGCTTTCAGACGAGAATAAAATCGACATGATGCCACCTATCCTCCATCACTGCAGCATGTGGACGTGGACAGCCAAAGCCAATGGCCAGCGAGTACGATATCTCGCAGGGCACCTTTCCATAGCAGTGCTAACCCTCGCTGCTGCTATTCGCTCGCAGCGGTCCAGGGCGCGCGCCTGTCCCTGAAGTGCCCGAATGGGGACCCCGAGCTTGCCTTCCCCATTCAAAGGCAATTTCGGTCCGAGCGCCTCTGACAGCTCATTCACGTTCGGCACGCGACAGACTCCCCAGGGGTAGGATTGATGGAGCATGTGGTCGCAACGATAACCCTGAGCCCCTGTCAAAAAGTTTGGTGGGACGTGACCGGCGCTATCTCCGGCGCTCCATTACTGCCCTTTCGAACAAATGCGCCTTTCGTTTTCCACGTAGACCATATTGACCTTCTACAGACAGATACAGCAAGGGATATATTCTCCGCCTCGAATTAGCTCTATTACTGGCCATCTGGATTATCGTAATAACACCAGTTTGTCGAGTAAAACACGCCTATGGGACCGAAGATAAAAATGGAGATATTCATGAATTGACGGTAGAGGGAGTCGCGAAGTGCATAGTGAGAGGTGACCAAGGGCGTCGAGCAAATCGCCTCTGCATGAACCCCAATAAAACAGCTTAATAACCGGACACTCTGCGAGGTACTTATTAGCATTCGGAATATTTCAATTTGAGAGCAGACTCACTCCTCAGCTTCAGCGGTCGCGGTCCCGTGACCCTTCCCGTTGCCCTCCTCAAGCTCGTGAAGTGGCATCATCTCGCGCCTCGGGCTGCCACGCAGGCTGGGCTGGACGGCGTCACCGAACGCATAAGCGTCCTCACCGTGAATCGCGTCGTCACCGATCAAGAGCTCGGCGTCAGACATGCGCAGATTTATCCGGCACACGTGTTTGATGAAAAGGCAGATGATGGAGGTCATGACGAGATTCAGGCCGATGATGAACAGCGCGCCGACGAGCTGCAGCCAGACCTGCTTCCAGTTGCCCTCGATGGCACCACCGGGATTGGTGATCGCAAACGCCGCGCAGCCCTCCGCGGTCGCGAACAGACCGGTTGCCATGCCGCCGACAACACCGGCACACAAATGGGTGTGGTAGACGCCGAGCGTGTCATCGACGTAGGTCCAAGGGAAGAACTTCTTGCCCAAGTAGTTCATGGAGAACCATGGGATCGAGCCGGACAGTGCGCCGATGATGATTGCGCCCCAGCCAGCAACGACACCAGCAGCGGGTGTGATCGCGACCAGACCGGTGATCATGCCCTGCACAGCGCCAATCACGGCGGGCTTCTTGAAGAAGATGAGGTCGAGGGAGGTCCAAACGAGCAGACTCATGGCGGTCGCAATGTTCGTGTTGAGCACGGCTGCACCGGCATCGGCGCTGGCGGCATAAGGATCACCACCGTTGAAGCCGTTCCAGCCCGTCCACAGGATACCCGCACCCACAAGCGCCAGGAGGACGTTGTTGGGGCGGAAGTCCTCGCGGTCTTGAGGGAGACGAGGGCCGACCCAGTAGGCCGCAACGAAACCGGCGGTACCCGACGACACGTGAATGACGTAGCCTCCGGAATAATCGATGACACCACGCTGTGCGAGGAATCCACCGCCCCAAAGGGAGAAGGCGCCAACGGTGTAGGAGAAGGTGAGCCAAAGCGGGACGAAGAGCATCCATGCCTTGAAGTTCATGCGGCCGAGGAGCGCGCCGGCCAAAAGAATAAGGGTGATGGCAGCGAAGACAAACTGGAAATACACCATCGTGGACATTGGGTAGTTGGCCGTGATACCGGATGTTGGGAAGAGAGCTTGGATGAGCTCATTGTCAATCGTCTGGATAGGACCGGGTGTGCCGACGAAGGGAGCAGCGCCCCACTGCTCTCCAAAGCCCATCTTGTACGCCCAGAGAACCCAGCAGATGAGAACCGCCGCGAATGCGTAAAACGCCATGAAGGCACTGGATGGGTTGCAACGTCAGTGATATTGATAAACCGTCGATTCGCGATCTCACCTGTTAACTGCATCACTTGTTAATAAGGGTCGTGAACGAGTAATTGCATGTCACTCACCAGCCCACTTGCGCTTCACGAGACCAGCGTACATAACAACCAGACCTGGAATCGACTGAAGGCCGACGAGCGTCGCAGCGGTCAGCTGCCACGCATTGTCGCCCGTGTCGAGCCAGTCGGGCGTGGTATAGTTGTAGGCGGACATGGTGGAAGGTGGGTGTAGGGGACGGAAGGCGAAAGGAGTGGGACACCTAAGCCAGCTGCAGGACTATGGGCTCAGTTAGACGACTGCGTTCCAAACTCGACGAGGTCGATGCTGTAAGAGAAGACGATGAGCAAACGGTATTCATAGCTGGCAAAGAAGGGGTTTAGAGCGTACCTGGGGACGAGAAGGGCGTACCGCGCGGTCGAGCGGAAGACAAACGTGCCTTGGGGGGCATTCTCGTATTTATAGGACTCGAACAGAGTGATATCTGTCAGATTCACGGCTGTTCCACACGGACATTCGCAAATGGAGGCGAGTAATCGTACGAACTCCCGAAAACTGCTTGGCCGATCCAAAAATCCGATTTCACGGATCCCTACTGGCTGTAGATAGCGACCAGACTGCCTAAAATGCCTAAAATAGAATTCAGATTTTTGTTTCCGCGCAAAGGAGGACTCAGATAAGCCTCGGTGCTCTCTCCAATGGCACCCTTTCGTGCCTCCCGCCACGTCGATTCATTGGGCAAGACAAACAGGCTGTGATGCCGGCGGGTGCCTGTGGTCATGCGGTCCTCGGAGTCCAAAAATAGAGACTCACCCATATCCTGCTCGAGTGCCGCCGTCGACATCTTGGTCTTGGCAGCCACTCTCTTCTTCTCTTACTTTAAGTGGCCATTCTTCTTATTTCGGATGGCGCAGCCGGTGCGCCTGCTTCCCGGCGCGTGCCATCCGTATTACCCACGTCAGGGCTTGGCAATGCCGAGATGGCATCCATCACAAACAAGGGGCACACCTATCTTGAATCGCATGTGTCCCGGCGGCTGTCCAAAGTTTCGGGCGAACTTGTCAGGGGCTCGTCTGACTCAGGGTCCCATTTCATTACGGATTCGATCGCCAAACACAGCCAGTAAGTCCGAGGCGGAAATAGTGGAAAGGAAAGGTGGAGCGGAACCGAGCGCTACTCGTCAAAGCCTGTGAGGTCAATGTCGAACATGAAATGCTACCAATATTTTAGAAAACAAGCCATTTCCCAAACGATGTGCCTACCTTGTAGATGCTCATTACTTTAACCACCCATGCTTCCAGATGGAATATCTTTTTGTTGCCTTGCCTCATACGATGTTCCTGCTCCGCGGATCAACGTCAGTGCTTAAAGGTTGATCGTTCAGGGAGCGTACATAGAATGCAGCCCAGTGCATGATGTCAGCCTTAAGTGCCTCGTCCACCTGCTCCACAACACGATCCGCCAGTGTCTGATGGTGGGGTAAACAGTCTAATCGTCAATCAGCCTAAACATTGCGCACCTTGATGATAAGCGAAGGCGGGATGCAGTGCGAAATCAGCTCATATAGTTTCGCCCGCACGTCTAGGATGCGCTGTGCGCTCTGCTCCGCCACGATGAGGTCGGCCACTTTCGTGCAGTACGTCTCCCAGTCTGGCTTGGCAATCTCCAGCTTCTCCGCATTTAAGTCTGGACTGCCAAGGAATAAGTCTTGGCAACCATAGATTACGATAAGGTGATGACGCACTGCTGCATTTTTAGCGCCTCCAGCACAAGTAGCGCCCGTCTCAGGTTGCCGGTCGCTTCGGCCACAATGCCGGACGCCACCTCGGGAGGCAGGTCGAAGCGCTCTTTCTTTGCCACATACGCCAGAACGCTCTCCATCTGCCAATAAAGATAAGCAAGGGCATTATGGTGAAGAGTCCCGATAACGCACCTCTTCTGGCGTGGGCGCGGCTACACGCACAAGCAGACAACGACTCTTGATCGGCGCAATCAGCTTGCTTGTGCTGTTCGCTACGAGTATAATACGCAGATTTGACATGTACTTCTCCATAGTTCTGCGGAGGGCCGCTTGCGCGTCACGTGACAATTGATCCGCCTCATTGATAACGACGACTGAACGCAAAATGTGAACACGTCCGAGTAAAGCAGGTGACAATCTCACCTTTGAACCGCTGCTTCGCATTTAAGTCTACCTGCTGTGTTTGTGCAATCTCTTTCAAGATTTCCTGGATGACTTGTCGATCATATGTGCCGACATCACTGTGGGAAGCATTAGACACCATGCATAGAGTAATGCGAACATTCTACCTAGGCGTTAACTCCAGATGGTAGTTACTCATCACCACGTTCACATCCAGCTTCCGCTTTGAGGGTGTCAAAAAGACACGTTGCTCGATTTTCAGCTATATGCGGTGTCAGGATGACCCTCTTTGCTCCACTCATTGGACGCACTTTCTCCGCACCCGCCCCAAACAGCTCACGTAGCACACAAGCTACACGCGTCTTTTTTCCAGCGCCAGATGGGCCATAGAACAGCATGTGCGGAAAGTCGCCGGATCCGGCCTAATTCATCATTCAGTAAGGTTCAAGTCGCAGCAGGCCAAGACGGACCAACGAGCGCAACCTCGCCGAAAGCTCAGGGTGATAGTGCAGGTCCTCCAGCGATCGGGGCCGATACTAAGATAGCACTCGATTAGCATATTCCCACTTCCCTCGCCATTTGTGTACCTTGTCAACCCAGAGAGACATGGTGAAGGTAGATGAGGGAGTGGTCGTCGGAGACTAGGCAATGTCGTAGTGGCGCGACGCGCTCATCAGGGACGCGTCAGGCGCGTCACTGCCAGGTGGTGACTGGAACTTTGACCACACAGCCATCTAAAATTCAGAATGGTGCTAGAAACTCCACTGCTTTCCCCCTTTACACGACTGGCCCTTCATGTCAGGCTATAGCCAACATGATGCCGAACTTCTGCAGCTTGCAGAGCACCTGATGCGTTCCGAAATGGCTAATAACGACCCGTCTCACGATGTGCATCACGTCCTGCGCGTCCGCAACACCGCGCTGCGTCTAGCCAGGTCTATGCCCGCCTCCATGACTGTAAACATCTGGATGGTGGACATGGCTGCACTTCTTCATGACATTAACGATCACAAATACGCGACGTCTGCGTCCGGGACGACTGGGTTGGCCGACATCTACGATAAGATGAACACAGCACGGGCAGCAACGCTGAAGCGGATAATCGACAACGTCAGCTGGAGTAAAGAGAAGCGAAAACGTGCGGACGGCACTTGGAGCGAATGGGAAGAAGGCTGCGTGGAATTGCGTTGCGTCCAGGATGCTGATAGGCTGGATGCCATTGGGGCTTTCGGTAAGTCTTAATACCCATCTGGAAGGCATGTCGCTAAATATCAACAGGCATCATGCGTTGTGCAGCGTTTTCTGCGATCACAAACCGACCATTATACGTTGCAGGAAATGAAGATACCGCGATTGCCCACTTCCACGACAAACTGCTGAAAATCGCTGGAAGTCTCAAGGTTCCGAAGCATTCCACAGATTTGTCTATCAAATGCTTACAGGATATTCAGACGGAGATGGGAAAGCAACTGGGGGTGAAGCGGCATCAGGCGGTACGCTCTGAAACGTCTCCCGTCAGAGGACCAGGTCTAACTTACTCGCAGATGCTTGATTTCCTTGCCGCAGTAGACGACGAAACCAGAGAAACGAGCTCGCTCGAATAACGTATCCACAACTTGTATGAAATGCGTAGTCGGACTGCATGTCACCGTAACCTATTCGCAGGAATCAGTCGCGCTGTCTGGCCCAAGGCGTTGTCTGCTGGCATATTCTTCGTGCAACTCCTGAAACGCGCAAGTTAATGCCCGAGGCGGCGAGCACTCGAAATGCATACCTTGAGCGCATCCTCCGAAAGCAAGTCTTTCGCCTGCCATATCTGGGTAAAGGTTTGTGCCTACCCTGCACGAACGTGACTGACCGCGTACCGTAGGTCTTATGCCACTGGGATGCTTGGTATAGAGCCCAATATGCGTGTATATGTCGGGCTTGGCATTGACTGGGGTGACGCCAAGCTTTCGGATGAGGACTTCGAGGACCTTCCATTGGGTCATAAAACGCGCTCCAAGCCAGAATATAAGTGCTCACCTCGGTGGCTGCTTCCTTGTCATATATATTGGGGAGATACAGGCAGATCAAGTGGTGCGGGCCTGTGTCATCCTGTCTTACGGTGGACACTTTCGCTTCGCAGGCGACCGTCTCAGCGAGCTCGCCTTCCACAAGAGACTTCGCGATCGTGGCCCAAACCCTGGCAAACGTCAAAGAGGCGGCGCACAGCAGACGTAACACACCAACCGATCGATCGATTGTCGATGAACAAAGAAGAGCCATTTGCCGCATGTTGTCCCTTTCTCCCGACACAATTGCTCCAGGTCTGCAAGGGCCTGTGTTCGCACCTCTGTCTGTAGATCTCGCTTGCCTCGCACATTGACATCTCCGTTCGAATGCCAAGGTATATTACGATCTCTCTGCGTCACCGGTATATTTACCCCACAGGAACGGGGCGGTCAATGATAGAACATGCCTGGATTTCCACGACCTTGTTTGTGGCGGCTTTCACTGTAAAGCTGTGAGCTTCATCTTCGGACATTGAGATGACACTTACAGATCAAGATTCCCGCACCCACTATGCTTCGATACCATTGTTGATTAACGGCTGGGACTCTTTCTACCCAAATCCACGGTTTCTCGCCGTCATCCTTGGTTTTGCTGGGCTTGTACTAGGGATGGGGTTGAGCAAGCGAGCAATTGGGTACCGACAAGGGCACACACCTTCGCCAAGAACTCGTCGATCGACAACTCATGCTCGGGCGTCCAGCTGTAGATATACTCGTCGGAGGTTTCAGAGTCAACGTCCATCCTATCACCCTCCATTTTATTGTCGAGCCTGTCCGGTAATACAGTATCAATCAAGACCCAAGAGGTGGGTGTCAACTCATCGAGTATTCCGAGACTAATGCATCATTGCTGTGCGAGAGCGTCCCAAGTATAGGAACGGAAGAATTGGAAGTTGATGGAAGAAACATGGCACCTCTCGGTCCCTTTCTCTCCTTGTTACGTTTCTTGCATGCAGCCCTGCTCGTACAGTGCACGCGTTGTTCCAGACACCAAACATAAACCTGTCAAATCAAACAGACGTGAAACATTTGCCTCTTCGCCAAGCATGCTACCAGGGAGCTCATAAGCCATATGAGCTGATGAACGCGGAGTTCACCATGTGTGCAGTTACGCGACTGATGAAAGCGCTCTTGCGTGGAAATCTGGTCGCTATCTACAGCCAGTAGGGATCCGTGAAATCGGATTTTGGGATCGGCCAAGCAGTTTTCGGGAGTTCGTACGATTACTCGCCTCCATTTGCGAATGTCCGTGTGGAACAGCCGTGAATCTGACAGATATCACTCTGTTCGAGTCCTATAAATACGAGAATGCCCCCCAAGGCACGTTTGTCTTCCGCTCGACCGCGCGGTACGCCCTTCTCGTCCCCAGGTACGCTCTAAACCCATTGTTTACCAGCCCCAGAGTGACCTTGCTCAGCGTCGGCCCTCCGTCGATCCCATCACCTGGCGCGCTTTACAATCGCCTCGTAAAGCACAGGTGGTGCTGCTGAACCGTATTCAGTTGGTTGTCTGCGTCTTGTCCTTGTTTGATGAGGCAATAAACATGTGGGCATGCCTGACAGCGGTCCATGGGTACTATCAGCACTTCAGCCCCCTCAGTAGTGCACAGTGTTCATGCCTTCGCAGCGGGTTTGATTTTCTGGGTACGGGAGCCTTGGGTCCACACCGTAGGCATTGGAGAGGTTGGCAACTGGTGCTATGCAGACGTCCGACCCCGAGTCCATAGGAGTCATAGGCTCATTCCTCCCGGGGCCAGGAACGAAACACGAGGGTGGTAGCAGGTTTCTTCACACATTACTGGATACAACTGTACACTGATGCAGAACGGGACTCGCATCACTAAGCTAGTTGTCGTACTTCGTCTTCGCTGCTTTGATTTTGCCAAGCCTGCTGGCCCCTGGTTTCTGTCCAGCGGTGGAACTTGTTGGTGCCATCGGTGCCATCCTCGCCGGTTTCTTGACCAGCTCTGCACCACCTTCATCACCGTCTTCTTCATACTCCGTTTCCGAGTCTTCCTGCTTCTTCGACGTCGGTATCTTGGCAGGTGCGCTAGTGATCTTTGCCTTTTTGGCAGGTTTCTCGTCTTCATCGTCATCCTCAAACTCGTCCTTGCGCTTGGTTGGCGCCTTTTTGGTCGGTGTGGGCTTGCTGGTCTCCGTTTCGTCATCATCAAATGGATCGTCCCGCTTGGTTGCGGCCTTTGGCTTGACTGATCTCGAGGCACTCTGCCCAGCAGTGTATTCGTCGCGCAATTTCTGTTCCGGGCTGAGATGACATGACCAGGGCGAGAAATACATCAATGCATACCTGCATTTCTTCCTCCGAAAGTAACTCTTTCACTTGCCATACCTTTATCATACGTAAGCGCACTGCCAAAGAGACGGCCTGTCCAAGCCTACCGTAGACCGTACGCCGCTGGGATGCTTGCTATCGATTCCGATATGGGTATACAAGTCCGCCTTCGCACTTCCTGGTGTGAGTCCGACTTTGCCGACTAGTACCTTCAGCACCTGCTTTCTGTTTTAGCGCGGCATTAGAAATGGCAGCGTTGGAATTCACCTCCGTAGCAGCGGCCTTGTCATACAGGTCTGGAAGATACAGGCAGATGAGATGTTGCGCTCGCTCGTCCGCCGTGGGCTTTGACGTTGAAACCTTGGCCAGCCAAGCGGGTGTCTTCCCCAGGTCCCCTTTGACAAGCGAGCTGGCGATTCTGGACCACATTCTGCGGCCGTTTCAGCAGTGTTCACGATTGGATCAGAAACGAACTGAACCCATCAACTGATTCAGGCTGCGCAAAGAACATCCATTTCCCGGTGGTAACTCCTTTCTCCTGCGCGAGTTTCTTGAGGTCGGCCGTCAATGTTGCCTGCACTTCCTCCCGAAGCTCCTTTTTGCTCCGAGCACCGGTCTTCTTGTTAGATCGCGTAGGGATGCTAGCATCATTCTACGACGGGTCTGTCAGTGTCTCATAAATGAAGCAAGACTGAGAAACGTACATTGATCGCCTCGACCCTGGCGGTCGCTGCCTCTACTATCCCTTGTATGAGCTGAAGCCCTCCATACTCCAGCCAAACACTCACACATGCTTGCCGCCTCCTCAATCGCCTCAACCAAATCGGCGCCCACTTTCCCAGGGCTGCCTCCATCCTTATGAACCCAGATCCACGGCTTGGTGCCGTCATCCTGGACCATGCTGGGCTTGTACTGCGCGCAGGTCAGCGGTGCTCACAGGGCGGCAGCAGGAAACGCACCTTGGACAAGAACTGGTCCAGCGATAGCTCATGCTTCGACGTCCAGCTGTAGACATACTCCTGAGGCGCTTCGACTTCTGTGTCCATTCTTCGCGCTCGAATTGGTGGTTTCTGCGACAAGGGAACTGGAAATGCGGGGAATGAAGATGTGACTGGAATGTGATCTCTCGCGCGCGTCACGCGTCTCCCGTCCCTGACCGGCTTCCACCCTGACGACCACTTCCTGCCCTTCCTGCTTCCTACTTCCCTTCTCTCCGTCTTTATTTTCGGCAACCTATCTATCCGCTGGCCGGGTCTGACCTCGCCCCACGTAGTATGTGATGAAGTTCCGTGCGGCAGTCACGAATGTGAAGCATTTCTACCGTGCGTCTCCTCTGCAGCTTCATGTATGCGCGCCTGTTTACATGTCGCGGTGGCAAGAGGTCGCACAGAGCATCGAGAAGGTCGCTAAGAAATGCATCATACGGCTGTCGCCGGCAAGCATCGAGATCATATGCCCGAATGGGAACGAGGAGGGGGTTCAGGTGTGGTCGTACGTCCCCTCGTATTACGTTTCCCAGTCCGACTAACGTTCTTGCAGAAAGATCAATCAGGCACGTCCTCCGCTGGTCGTCCACGGTCGACTTCTGAACAACGCAATAGGAGGATCTATTCTCTGACTACCGCGTGCAGTCCAACGCAGCGGACACGATCTGTGCGGAGATCGCGACCGACGCGCTCGTGCAGGTGCTCCGAGACCTCGCGTCGAGCGGGAAAGTCGAGACGCGGGAGACGGTGATGAAGCTTGCGAAGAAAGGGACAGACGCAGTGTTCACGTTCGAGACGCGGGACCATGTGCGTCCGACAGAGCCTAAACGTGAGTGAATCGGTGTGTTGATGTAGAGGCAGGATCAGACCTGGGCGAAAGGGCTTACCGTCTCGCACTCGGTGAGGGTGCAGATGATCCGCCCTGTCGAGATGGAGAAGGTCAAGGAACCACTGTGTCCCGACCCGGATGTGCGCATATATGCCCCTCTCTTTCGCTCCACTGCTCATTGTAGGCAGGTGCATATCGTAACACCACCGCTGAAGGAGATGCGTGTCGTGCTCGACCGGTTGAAGGCATACAGCAGCAAGATCCGCTTCTCGGCAAACAATAGCGGCGAGCTGACTCTTTCGGCCGAGACGGACGATGGGGAAGAGCTCAAGACAACATGGACGGATCTGGTACATCCTACTATCGGTGCGACTCGTTTGATGTGGGAGAAAACGCTCCTCTTACGTTGCTTGGCAGAGGCGGGCGAAGATGCACCTCCCCGAGAGGCGCCAGATCTAGGGCAGCACTTTGGCGCGCTCATGTCGGCTGCCAGCCTGCTGAAATTCATGAACACAGCTGTGATCACTCCCACGACGTGTATAGCCTGTCCGTACCTGCCTGCCGGTCTGGCGAGACTTTCACTAACGTGCCCTCAGGTATATGTGAGAACCACTGCCTGATCATGTACGTGTATATCGGCGAGGTATTGGAGCAGAACGGGATCTTGACGTTCTACCTGCCTGCGCGGCTGACGGGGGATGAGGACTGAGGGTGAAGCGGTTGAAAGGGAAGTCGTCCTTCCTGGTCTCTGTGTCGATATTTAAGGGGTATTCTAGTCCGTTATGTGCATTATGCCGATCATGTGAATGACGTGAATCAATCAATATACCCACCGTTAACGTCCTTCCGAGTGCCTGGGCCAGAAGTCACTGCTCCCGAAGCGTCCCTGGGCAACGGAGCTACAATGACGCATTGTCAGTGGCACTGCTCATGACACCATGCCACGCGAGGCCCTGAATGCCTCCGGTCATGTTGAACATGGCTTCCGCCCGGCCGCCCACTGCCTGCAGGCGTGCGTATATTTGGCATTACCCGCTAGTGACCTCCTTTCCCGCACCGCGCAGCCCTTTCTCTCCCTTTCTCCCCCCTCCCTTCCCCTTCCCCTTCCCCCTCCCTTCTCCAACGTCCGTTAACTGGGAATGGCGAACAGTGTGTTCGCCACCGCACGGCGGTGCGTGTACGGTGCGTCCCCATTCCAACATCATCTCAGATTCCACTGACATTCCGCAAATGGGAAATAGTGATTCTCTTCGCACTCGCAGCAGTCGAGCTCGGGCTCGCCGCGAACCTTACGAACCTCTTCCTTTCCACACATCGTGCGTTCCTGTGCCTCCCCCGTTGCTGAGCTGCACTGATTTTGAACTCTGTGTCGGGAATCAGACGACTTCTTCATTTTCTCCCTCGTACCTTCAAGCTACACGATCCTCGTCATCCTTGGCCTGTACGCCTCCTCTCCCCTCTAACTACCCCTCCCCGCTGACGCTGGCCCCATACAGACTGGCGAAATCCCGCCCGTCAATAGATCTCGTCCTGATCGTCATCGCCGACATCCTCTGGCTCGCCCTGGGCGCCTACTCCCAGGATGTCCTGGGAAGCGTGCAGTGTGACGCCTTGGGCGGGCAGACAATTTTCACATCACTCGGGGGCACGTGTGCGTCTTCATTTCTTGGTTGAGGGAGTGCAGTGCTGATTGCAGTGGGTAGACTCGAGCCAGTCGTACTGCTACCAGATGAAGGCGATCGAGGCGGTCGCCTGGGCAGAGTTTGGGCTGTGTGCGTCCCTCTTCCTTCCCCTGTAGCGTGTCCCTTGCTAACACACGCGCCAGTCCTCATCACATTCTTCACCATCCTCGCCGTCTCCCTCACCGTAGCCGCGCGTGGCCAGAACGTATGGGCGATGGAGTGCGTCGTCCCTCTCCCCCACTTTTCTCAACCTGCAGCTGAGCTAACGCCCGAACAGCATCGACGATCTCGAATGGTTCGGCGGTTATGGCGGCGGGTACGGCGGCGCACCCTACCAATACGGGCACGTCGGCAACTACCCGCAGTACTACGCCAACGGCGGTGGGGGCACGCTCGCCCAGGGCAACTACTATGGCCAGCCGGTCGTCGTCCAGCAGCCGGGGAGGAATATCCTCGTCCAACAAGGGCCGAACGGGCCGAACGTCCAGGAGCTTCCCGCGAGTGGGGGAATGGCGATGGGGACGGCCTCCAGCCGGAGCAGGCGGGTGTGAGCCAGCACACGATAGACGTCATTCAGGGACAAAATGGAGAAAGAAAAATACACCACGACGCTCAAGAGGATGTCGGAACCGGACGCTTTTCGTCCGGCTACCATACCTACTTTTCTGATTTATGCCAGCAAGAATGCCTCCCACGTATCTCACCCACTTTTACCACCATTTCAACGATGTATGACCAATCATGCACTTACCTCCATTTCACCCTTCAGGTCAGGTTGTCTTACATAGTCCGTTTCACGCAGCTACGCCTTCGATACGATTAACATCTCGATATGACGCGTGTTGTAATAGTACAGTACATGTATATAGCGTCGAGGGTGCGCCAATGATATTTTGCGTAGAATGGTATACAGCCGGCGGCGCGGTCCAGTGGAGCGCTCACCGATGCATAACGACGAACGGGTCCGTGGCGCCATGCTCCAGCACTGTCATACCCACATCCCGCATTCCTGCGAGGTAGCCGATCAGCTTGTTGCTCTCGTGGTCGGCCGTCAGGAACGTCTCGGCCAGGTCGTACCGCCCGTCAGCAACGATGTTGGCGAGGTCGAACGTCCACCGCAGAGCCCTATACCCGAGCGGTCAGTATCAACGTTTGTGGACTGTAGGAGTCAAGTACGCACTCTGCTACATCATCCTTGGCTGCATACAAAACCCGGTGCAGACGCATAACCAGCTCAGGGATATACAGCTGGCGCAGGCGTCGTACTTGACGTGGCCGCTCAGGCAGCGCCGGGTCCTCTCTCAACACCTCAAGCCACCTCATTGTCAGAATCGAAAGAGTGAGATCCCTGGCATCGGTCACCGCGGCCTGTCCGGAGTCAGTCAATACGAAGGCAACAGCACAAGAGACGATGTACTGTGTAGGATCTTTGGCGATCAACCTTGGCAAGACGGGTCCTGGAGGAACACAGGTGTCAGAACGCTCCAACACAATGTCAGACGGATGCCTACGCGGGCAGGTTGGTTCTATCCTCGAATGGCTTGCAGCTCTCCAGGGCTTCGAGACATCCCACAAAGTTGCGAAGTTGATACTGCTCCGCAGACTCGTAGTCGATCGCTGCGCCCTCTCTCTGCGGCCTCTGGATTTCTACAGGTAGGCGTCTCACTAGCTGCCGCGCGGCATGCAGTCGCCCGTTCACTGTCACAAAGATTAACAACCTGCGACCTCGACCAGACTTGGAATGCGTACGTAAGAACCACCGAAGAAGGGCGTTTGCATGCGTCAGGGCCGGGGCATAGGTAGACTTGTCGAAGAGAAGCCAATCCATAGCGTTTACGAGAGACCCCTCAGCTTGGGACAAAGGTTGGTCAAGATGTGTGAAACCTGGTTCCGGATCGTCGAAACTGGTGGATGACTGTTGAGTTGTGTCAACTGAGTTCATGCGGAAGTTGTAAAGGCACCGACGGAGTGGATGAGCTCTCCAAAGATTGAGTCGACCGTACGCACTGCAACTATGGTGTACGAAAGGCCGTTTTGGGTGGTACGGCGGAGCGCCTCAGCACGACGCTCGGTAGGCGCGTTGTTCATGCCTGTCACACTGCAAGTCAGTACGGGACATGTCGCGAAACCCTGTAGCATACGTTTCAGGAACTGCGCGTAGCTAGTCTCTCCGTCTGTCACATTCACGTCGTTGACCTCGCCAATGACACCAGCGTATAGCGCCACAAGGTCCGGCTCGTTGATTCGTTCCAACTTGTTGCAAAATTCCTGCAAAATGTTGGCTTCGGTCGGCCGCATATCTGGGCCAACGGCATCGGACCATCGCAGGAACAAAGCAAGATGCGCAAAGAAGCAAATGAGCTGATTGCGGAGAGGCTCTGATGCTGGAAGGGCATCCAACGCTAGTCGTTCGTCAAAGTCGCGAAGCAGGTTCTCGACCGCGTCCAGAATAATGTGTTTCTGGGTTATTCGGAAGGGATGCAGGGGTTCGTCACTGTTGGGGTCAATCCACTGCGGTTTCGGACATGGACGGAAGGAACGCACCCGACAGTCTCCTCTTGTTCCACCTCCTCAAACAGCAGATCCATGTTATCTGTTACCCTTTCCAAGCCTTCTAACGGCATGTCGTTCGCAATGCCTCCTTTCTTTATCCACCAGCTATCGCTCTCGAGTAGCCCTGCATCGACCGCTTGCTCCAGCCGGCTGTGTATCCGACACCACAAGTGGTCTTCCCATGACTTGCACACTTCTTTTATGCTCTTGACATCTCCTACCATCGCACCATAGACAGCGCGCTCATATGGGTCGAGTGAAGGCGTTTTGGCGAGTTTGAAACAGGTTTTCTTCCACAGCATGCGATGACGGTTTCCACCAGTAGGGGTCTCCACGTCCATATTCTTGTAGTTGGATAGAGAAAACGTGGTGTAGGCTTTGCCGCCAATGAGGGATGCAGCACGCCATGGTTGAGCCGCTTGTCGGCATGTCTCCAGTGCTCGTTCTGAGTCGTTCATCCGTATACATTGGAAAACATTTCGCATCAGGCTGCGATCAAATGCCTAATAACCAAATCGTAAGCAAAAATGGTTTTCCAGCTGGGTGCTAATGGAACGCACAGCGTCATCGCCCTCCATCACTAGACCTCTCAAGGTTGCGTCAGGATCCATGCCTGGACCTTTCGGTCCCCCAACCCGACTTCTCTGGTTTTCTCGCATTGTCGTGTTCGGCCAGTATCCCTTTCGGTACGGAAGATCGTCTGGATCAGGGGCGGTTGCGCCAAGCCAGGTGCGGACAAGCTCGAGCTCGCGTAGGGTGGGAGAAGATAGCAAGGCGCCTGCAAGTTCTGCGGGAGTTGTGTACGGGTTGACTTGGAGAAGTTGTTCCATGGTCTGTGGCTCATCGTTGTCGAGTTGCAGTCGATACCTTTCAGGTCTAATTAGACGAAAGTATTCGCAGGAAGATTGGAACAACGCACGGGTACAGCTCCTTGATCAGGAGCCAGGTGTCGGACTCCAACTTCCATGCCAACCTCTCCTCATCGGTCATATCGGTTTCATCACGACTAAACCCACCAATATCACTTCAGCACGCATACCACAGTGTTCACCTTTGATACGCACGAGAATAATCCGCAGAGATGCTCAAACTGGGCTGCAAATCCCTCAGGGCCAAGCAACGTTTCTTTGTCTACCCGTTCTGGTCTGACATCGGGGCGGAATGAGCGCACGATCTCGGCGAAGTTTTCGAAATAGGAGGGTCCGGAGGGACCAGAATCAATGTCTGAGAACGGTGTTAGTCTGTCATAGAATATCCTTGCTGCAGTCGTTGCTCACCCATCCGATTTTACGCCTAAGAAATGCTGCTTCAAATGGACGGTGGACGCGCGGTGGCGAGCAGGCGCGACTGAGGGTCCGCCGAACTCACCACGTGGCACTTCAACGAACAAAGAGCGCTGCCTTGCATCTCCTCTGTTCTCTGAGCAACCTGAGCCTCATAACAAATGCTTTCTCTACTATTCACTCAAGCAAGTGGGACCAGAAATATTTTGGCCCCAACTTTCCAGCTTCGAACTGCCAGTGCACCATGGGTGCGCGCTCACCAGACGCCAGAAGGCGCCCTCAGTCCGGCTGTCGCAATCTCGCAGATCACACATCTGGTAGACGCTTTCATATGCATATTTCGGGGCACGTGGCCAAGCTAGTATCATGATGAACAGATACTTCCTTCCTACTTCCACTTCCATCGTCGGTAACCTCGGCGGTGGGAACAAGGGGAGTGATCACGTGACGGAATAGTGTTGTAGTTTCCCAACAACTTCGAATGCCAGAAATTGGATCTCTCCATGCATTAAGCGATTAACATACGAATGCCATGGCTAGAATAGAACAAAGTTTCGGTCCCCAGAAGGATGTGGCCCCAACGAACGGCCCCGCAGCCGTCGACGGCCTGAGCTGCCACCAGTAGAGCAGCAAGACGAGGAGTGCTGTGTAGGACACTGCAAGCATCCCCACAAGGCGACACGATTCGCTCCAAGGCGTCGACACGTTAACATCGCCGGTATATTCCCTGTCGCGCTTCTTCCTCCCTATCATGAGAATAACGTCAGCATGGGTTCACACCAACTCATGCCGAGCAAATGGAGCGAAAGATGAAGGTAGAAGAGCTCCCAAGTGCCGGATGATTAAATTGCTAGGGAAGCCAGGTTGGCGACAATGATCCGAGGTTGCGCAATTCCGACAAGCGGCAGGGACAATGTTACGAAACGAGGAGCAAGGTCACACGCACCTGTACTCAAACATGACCTGCGTCGCGACAAAGAGGCATCCGATAGCAAAGAGCATGAAGGCGACTCCGTTCCAGGAACCAATCAACTGCGACCAGAGGTATTCAGTGCCATCGACCCCGAGGACGAATCCGACCAGGTTGGCGGACATCATCATGAGGATGCTGAGTGCTCCGCCCAGCGCGGCCACGTGTCGGAACCACCATTCCTTTCCGAACTGACCATGTTAGCCTATCGAAGCAACGTTGGCGCATGCGCTTACTTTGGAATACGGCAAGAGCTGCCGGGCTGAGAGCTCCGGAATGAGGAAGATCACCACTAGCCAACCCCAGGTGAGCAGCTTGAAGGATAGGTCGTGCCACAGCGCCACAAAGGTGAACACCAGTAAGGAAGCCAGGAGCGCCCGCTGGGAACCGCCCAGCGGGATGTAAATATAGCTGCAGAGGAGCGTGAGCGAGGCGATTCTTTCCCGGGTATCAGATGCCCGTACCGTACGATCCAGAGATTGTAGCTGCGGTGCCAGGAGCGCCAGAAGCCCAGCGCAGAGTAGTTGTTCGCCATGCAGCGGACCATGTTCTCGGGTGGATCCACACCGTCCGCAAGCGCCCAGAGGCGAAAGAAGCGCCACGGGATCAGTAGCTAGGCGCCGAATCAGCGGGCATCGCTCCACGGTAGCGAGGAAGCATACATACCTTTAGCCAGACGACGATAAGGTTCCAGAACCCGATCAGGGCCAGCTCGACCGGGGTGCTGCCTTGCCACGCGTGGGCGTCCTTGATTGCGACGACCGGGAGGGTGTGGAGGATGAATTCCATGGTCACGAGACAGAATATGAATCGGTACAGGTACTTTTTGACAAACTCCAAGCTTGTGTCAGGGGGGGGGGCGCTCTTCATCTGAACGCGCGGCTGGGGTCAGCCTGGTCACATGGAGGAAACCAGGAACATACCTGGTGCAGATAGTCATTAAAGGTGATGATAGGGCCTGCAATGTACAGCGGCGGGTATAGGATGTAGGCGAGGTAGTTGCCAAGGGTATACGATGCGAGGGTATGGGGTTGCGAGACCCTGGTCTTGGAGTCGAGCAGGGTCGAGGAAGCCTCGCCGGGCTGTGAGAAGTTTGCCCATCGCCAATCCAGGTTGAACGAGATGATGCGCAGCATGGTGATGTTGAAGGAGACATGCCATCGCGGATAGAAGCCCTTCCAAGCGTCCAGCGGCGAGAGAGATGTGTGTATGGCGGCGAAGGAGTAGCCCTCGTAGATCTCGTTCGAGAAGAGAACCAGTGCGCAAAAGGCCCAGGTGTAGACGACGAGCAGCGCGCTCCGCGGCGGTATCAGTTTGACGATGGAGTAATTCGTTAGCAACAGAGCGTATATCTTGATGATGGACGTTCCGTGTAACGCCGACAGCAAGAGGAAGGAGGCGAGGAGGTGGAACGAGATTTGGTGGCTTCGACCCTGAGGCTGGCTAGGAACCAGGTACCGGGCATAGGTCCCGCGCAGGAAGAAGTACGCCCCTGCCAGCCCCAGAAGCGCGGGAATATTTGAGCGAAACGACCGGTATTGCGCATCAGAGTCATCCTTTGGAAATAGAAATAATAATATATGTGAGCTTGTTGCGCACAGCGAGGCACGGCGAGAAAAAGGTACCGACCACGAGCAGGCCCCGAATATACGAATCGGACAGGAGCGGACGGAACAGCGGGTAGTTTGGGTTCCTGGCTGTTTAGGAGTCTAAGACAAGCGACACGGAAATGCGCAAGAAGCGGTCATCGGCTCTTACGTGTGTTGAGATACGCCCAGGGGATGTATGGCATCCACGGAACCACGAGAATGAAACATATCGCGTAGAAGATGAACTCGGGCGTGCGCCACCGTGGAGGACCTGGGGTGTAATTGGCGGGTACTTTTGAGGCGGGGACGCGGACCGTCAGATCTGTTATCGAGGCGTGTCCGGGCGGTCCGGGTTTGATGTCCGCGCGCATAGATGTGGAAGCGAGTGTGGGCAGCTCGACTGAGTTTAATGCCATGCAACACCACAACGAGCCGCGGTTTCGTTTTCGGCCTGTTTGGTGCAGAGAGAGACGTCCTGTTGGAGCGCAGCCGGCGTGTCCGACGACAGCGGAAGCAGAAGACGGTTAAATGCGGCAGAATCGTGGCGCGTTGGTAATCCTATTGGTCCCGAGTGGAGGCTACTTGATGGTCCAGGCCGAATTGAATCATGGAGCATTGGACGCCCCACAGCAGAGACAACAGGAGGGGAGTGGGCGAGAAGAAGATGGAGAAGAAGCACGGCTGGTAATAACGGTAGGGACTGTTCCTGACCTTATTAGTACCGTGACCACAATGGTTTTGTATGTCCAGGGTTTTGTGCCCTATGGCAAAGTGCTCGGCGATCCGAAAGCACCGGCCGAGAAGCCGGCGGATTGCAAGCGGATGCAAAAGAGGGAAGGTGATTTTCGGTTCTGTTGGGCGCGGGCGCATGGGCATGACAATATGATGGATCATCCTTCGCTCGGATACTGTTGGGCGCGGCGATCGTGCGATTCCTCGCTCCATAGCACTGACGTGTGGATCGAGACCACAAGGCCCTTTGGAAGCAACGCGCTCGCTCAGCCCCCAACCCTGCCGGAACAGCGGAGGACCGCACGCTGCACACGGCCTTCCCGGCCCATTCCTCATCTGGCCTTGCCCAGTCAGTCAGTACGAAGTGGTCACACCGGCCATCCAAGACATCCGCACGCACAAGTTCCGTCATCACGACGTCGTGGGCGGACGAAGGGGGAGCGTGGGTGGACTGGATTGATTGAGCGAATAAGCCTGGGAACAAGGGGCGACTGGGCCCGCGCCCGCACATGATAGTATGCCCGCCCAGACGCACGATGCTGTTCACGCGTCCTCGCCTTCGCCCTCGGCCAGCTCCACTCTACGCAACTCACGCTCCTTCCCGGCGGTCAAGAAGAAGAAGCACGCCCCTCGCCCTACTCGCCCCGCCGGCTCCTCCTCCCCTACGCGTCCTCAAAATACAGCCATCCTCCAGGCACACGCGTCGTCGGCGCCGTCCTCGACCCCCGCTGTCAACCTCGCAAATCTCCATCCACGGTTTATCGCCGACAATTCACCCACCCCGACTGCTCCCGACGTGCTCCTCCCCGAACAAGTCCATATCCAGGGTCAGCTTCCTTTACGTTCCTCCGTCGGCGCCGCGTCGCTCACTCCCCTGCTCATAATATAACAGACCTCGCAGAGTTTGATCCTGCCTCTTTCGGCCTTGGATTCAGTCCCACCGGCGCTTTATACGCCCCGTACTTTGACGCTTTCCCCGATCAAATCCCCCCGCCCTCCTTGCCGCTCCCCGTTGCGGCCTTGCTCCCGCCGCCGGCACCGACCGATCGGGTCACGTTCAGCATGAGCGAGCCGCCCACCGACTCTGGCGAACAGGACGAGCAACGCTCTGGACAAGACCCGGCGCATATATCCTTCCCGCTCACACTGCAAAACGCGACATCCGCGTCTAATTCGCCTCGGAGCGCGTCCGGCCCCCTCCCACCTCAACCGCCGGCTCCCCCACCGCCGACATTCACCCTGCCCCCACTCCCCCCCGGCCTTATCTCCACCGATGCGCATGGACGACCCTACCCGCTCCTCCCGCCGTCGGCCTACGACCCCCTCCCGCCTTCGCGCAAACGCACGCGATCGCCGTCCGAGTCGTCGACCTCTGAGCAGCGGGGCTACGCCGACCTCCCCTTCCCCGACGCCTCGCCCTCCCAGCTGGTAGCAGAGAGCAGCGGCCGGCCCCGGCGGGCGTCCCTCCCCACTCGCTCGGGGACGAGGGTCCAGCTCGCGTGCGTAGCCTGGTGAGTCGGACCCTGAATGACGTCGTCTATCCACATCTTCTCACCCCCGTTGCCTGCTTCTTTCCTCCCCGCCCGCAGCCGGAACAGGAAAATAAAGTGTAACGGCGAGAAGCCCATTTGCGAGAATTGCGTGCGACGAGGGACGATATGCGAGTATGATGCGCAGCCGAGACGGAGGGGACCGGACAAGAAGCCCGGCGGGAGGGTGAGGAAGAAGGAGCTCGCGGCCGCCCAGGCGCAGGCAATCGCAGAGGGTCGCCCGCCGCCGCTCGCGTCGCCTGACAACGAGCCAGACAGCCCAAAGAGGCGCCGGAGAGCGGATACCGGACCGAGGGAGGGTATGGTCCCCGGCCTCCCGCTCCCACCTTACCCGTACGGACCCCCGCACCCTGCGTATGCCGACCCCCGCTTTGCTGGCATGTATGGCGGACCACCGCCCCCGCCACCCCCGCCGCATATGGAGTATGGGTATGGACCACCCCCGCAGTACTTGTACCCGCCGAGAGACGCCATGGGCTGGCTACCCCCGCCGTTTGAGGGAGAGATGCATCGGCAGGAGAGCGCGAGGAGGGAGTCGGGGAGGGACCCGGATCCGGTGGAACGCTCGGGCGGGCAGGCGGCTGCTGAAGAGGAGACGCGGCGGGAGGCAGCGGCGGGACAGGCGGGGGTTGAACAGAGTGACCCGGCAGAGCCAGCGCGGCGAGAAGAAAGGGAAGAAAGGGAGGTGCAGGGTGCAGACCCTCAGACTTCTGCCTCGGGAACTGCCGGCATGGGTGCGGAGGCTGGCACTACTGCCGGAGAGGACAAGGGCAAAGGACGGGAGACGGATATGCCCGACATGACCCTGGGCCTCATTGCCGATCCCGGTGCCGACGCCGATGGTGGCACGATGTAGCTTTGCGAAGGTTCAAGCAGGCATCGGGGTGGTCACCGGCTCTATTCCCCGTGAACAAACTCCCACTTTGCGAACCAGTCTCTTTGTAATCATGCATTGAAGAGAAGCATCCAAAGCGAGGCATCCGACTGTTGTAACCCTGTAGTTCCGCATAGCATGTAATGGAGGGGGGACAACGAAATGAAATGAACATGTATGCAACGCGCGTTGCGCATTACCGCATTTGGCCTGCACCGTGACGGCCCGTCAGGGATCGATCAGGCCTGTGCACATTTCTGGTCGCCCCACCGCACCTTGCGCACGTTCGAACTTGAATTTCATCCGCCCATGGCCAGCTCTCGCACATAGCCGTCGTCCCCTCCGAACGTTCGCGTGAACAAAAAGAAAGAAAGAAATGCCGCACCACAACCCCGTCCTGGACCACGCGCTGCGCACGCCCGCGTTCGTAAAGCTCGCGGGGAAACGGGTCGTGCTCGCGTCCAACAGCCCGCGCAGGCGCGAGATACTCCGTGTCGTCGTGCGCCCCCTTTTGCTCCTCCTTCCGGTCGTGTGCGCCTTCTGACAGCAGCGCGTAGGGACTGGAGCCAGAGGTCGTTCCCTCGACGTTCGCGGAGGACCTGGGGCATGCGGGGTTCGAAAGCCCGTACGAGTACCCCGTTGCGACTGCTACGCACAAGGTTTGGCCCTACTCTCTCTGCGTTTTCGAGGAGGTTGACATACGTACGCGTAGGCGGTGGAGGTCTATGAGCGGCTCGTCGTGCGTTCCTTCTTTTCGCTGCTGGGCGGGTGGATCGCTCTGACAGCGACTTTCGTTGTTGTAGAAAGAGGATCCTGAAGACCCGCCAGATCTGGTCATCGCGGGTAGGCCGCTCTCCTCTACAGCATCCCGTTCGCACGCGGCTCATGCAGCCCAAACCCACAGCGGACACAGTCGTCCTTTCCTCCGTGACGATGTCCGCGCCCGGCGCGTCGGGCGCCGTGACAGTGAGCGGCGGCGGCGGGGCGGGGCAGCCGATGCCGGAGATACTCGAGAAGCCCTCGTCGCAGGCTGACAACCTGCGGATGCTGCTCGATCTCAATGGACAGAAATGCGAGGTCGTCACGGGCGTCACTATCGGTGCGCCGTCTTGCGCTGCGCTGTGCGGCTTAGACGTGCGTGTGGGCTGATGCAGGCACACAGTATACCCCGTGCTCGTCGCACCTGGTTATGTTATAAAGTACGCTCGCGTCTGTACCCCGGAGGCTGCGGCGGCTGATGATGATGATGTTAGATCAATCGACGAGCGCTCGCTCGTCCATTTCGCGGACAGCCCGATCCACCTGCTGGAAGCGTACGTAGACAGCAAGGAGGGCTTGGATCGCGCAGGCGGGTTCGCAGTGCAGGTGCGTTTCGTTCACCCCTTCACGACTCACGGCTCACGCGCTCTGGATTTGCAGGGCCTGGGCGGGCTGCTGGTAGCGAGGATCGAGGGTGACTATAATAACGTCGTTGGTTTCCCGGCGACGTCATTCTTCCATTGGCTCGAGGCTCTGATTGATGAGGATGAGGAGTTCCTGGAGTGACGGGCTTGAGGTCGCGGCGGCTGGGTTGTGGGCAGGGACAGAGCGTGGGTGATACACATGTTAATGCGGATTTGATCAGGCTACTTGCGACCTCTGTGACAGCACGCAGCGCACAAGGAGCCGTAGAGGGCCCGAGCGCGGCTGAGGACAGGCCGAAGGATACACTCTCACGCTCTCGACATCTCCACACCCACCGCAGCTCGTCGGAGGTCCGTGTGTAGTTCATCGGCTAAACCCTGGGCATGGACCCTCTATGCATTCCACCCTCCCAAATCCGACCTTCCCCGCAGCATGTCGAATAACGTCGACCCTGAACAACTGTCCTTTTCTGGAATATTGACGTATCGAGCTGCTGCTGCGGCCCGCTTGGATGTATCTTCTGCGAGGCCGGAGCGAGTCCCTTTCCATTGTCTGATAAGAAGAAGGCAGTGTCCTGCGGCGTGTCCTCTCCCGCAGTATTGTCCCAGGTGACTCACATCCCTCCGAGCTGGAGTCATTAACCACCAAGGGCCGCGCTTACCCAACGTCTCTTCAACGGCTTAGCTCATCCGAGGCACAGCCGCCGCGCCGTAAGCTTGCGCGTCCGCTCGGCGCGGCTTGTCCTTGAGCGCTCTTCCTGGACCCCTGCTGATTGGCCGATGGGGGTCTCACCCTCTGCACTGTCACGGTACTGTCTGCTTGCGCTGCCTCATTCTTCAAAGGGGAAAGAAGGGGAGACAGAAGCACGCTTTCCACGTACCACGGGCAGACAGGCTAGCAGCGGCGCAGCATCGTCGGGGTTGATATACACACACCCGGGAGCCTGACGTCGATCCTGACTCGTCATCCTGCCCTGCTCCTGTACAGTACAGCACACTCCCACTCCCCTGCCCTGCTCTCCCCCGGGCGCCCGAACAAGACTGTACAGTCTCCCCTTCCTTCCCTCCTCCTAGGCCAACAGGCTAGCGGCTAGCAATGTCCCGCCCCGGCCTCGCCCCCATCCCCCTCCTCCTACGGCGGCACGCCCGCTGCCCCGCTTCCCTCACCGCCATCACCTGCTCCCTCCTCAAGCGCCACCTCCCCCTCCCTCTCCCCGCCCTCACCAGGCATATCTCCACCTCCTCCCGCGCCCTCCAGCCCCGTTTCCAGCTGCACCCGACCACAAAGGACCTACTAGTCCGCTCTGGCCTCCAGCTCGCCGGCAAGCGCGTAGGAGAACAGAGGAAACATTATGTAGCGCCCACGGGGGCGTTTGTCGACGGAAGGCTGTTTCACGCTACCCAGGCAAGGCACGCTCCTCCTTTGCTCCTCTGGCTCGTCGCACTGCTCAAGGTGCGCCCGCATCTCCCTGCATCTCCCGTTGCCAGCTAACGCGCAAAGCAGTCCTCAGCAACGCTCAACGCCGCTGCAACCGTAGGCAGGCTCACACTCTCCCTCCTCCCATGGGCATGGTTCCGCGAGCGCATGGCAACCCGCGCAATCCGTCTCGCGCAGGAACATCCGGATATGGCAGCTGCGCATCCTCGCTGGGCTGGGCTGGTCGCGCAGAGCTCACGCTGGCTCGGCGCGATGCGCTGGACGGTGTGGGTACTCGCGATCACCCCCGTCGCGCTTATTGCCATCACGTGCATTGCGAGCACCGAGAGGACGCCCATTTCTGGGAGGTACGTCGCGTGTATGCTGCATGTCCGGGAGCAGAGGTGCTGACTGCACGGCTGTGTGTAGATGGCGCATGATAATGCTCTCCCCTGAGGAGGAGGAGCAAATCCACAAGGATCTGAAGGGGTACGGCTGGTACACGAGCGTGATCAAGCAGATGACCGAGGCCTCCAGCACGGGTGACATCCCCAAGATCCTGAACCCTACCGACTGGCGCTGGCGCTGGGTCGAGGACACGCTCCGCCGGCTCGAGGCAGGAATAAACGTCATCCCTGCCTCGTCGACCGACGCGCCCAGTGCAGCAGCAGAACGGTACTACTTGACCGCGCACGAGAAGCCGGGGCCCGTCCCGCCCCCAGCGAGGTACCCGCTCCTCCCCCGCCCGCGCATCTCCCAGCTCGTGCACGCCCTGCCCCCTTCGGTCGAAGCTGACCCGGATGCGGAAGCCCGGCGCGCCGCAGACCCAGAGAACCACACGCACCACTTGGCCCCGCACGCCCAGCTCGGACCACCATACAACATCCTCCTCGTCGACAAGCCCGAGTGCAACGCCTTCTCGCACGGGTACGGGCCTGCCGGCGCGGGCGGGATCGTCCTCTACACAGGGTTCCTGGACGAGATCCTCACGCATAACCGGGTCTTGCCTAAGCCTCTCCCGCCCCCGCCGGCGCACGCAGACCAGGGACTCTGGAGCTCCCTAATGGGCGTCCTTACCCCCCCCCCCGCTCCCCCGCGCTCCCCGCGCCAACAACAGGCCAGACAGAGGAACTGGCAGTCGTGCTCGCGCACGAGCTCTCCCACCTCATCCTCTGCCACCACCTCGAGTCCCTCTCCTCCTCCCTAATCGTCACCCCAACGCTGTTCGCGATGCTCGGCGATGTGGGCCGAACAATCCTCTTCCCGCTCACGATGTTCTTTGGTCCGTTCCTGAACGACGCTATTGCCAAGATGTTCCAGGTGGGGCATACGCAGGTCATGAAGAGCCAGTTGGAGTGCACGACCAAGGTCTTGGAAGTCGAGGCGGACGCCGTTTCCGCTCGGTAAGTCCTCCCCTCTTCCCTTCGAAGCATCGCTGACGCGCATGCGCATGGCAGACTGCTAGCATACGCAGGGTACGACCCGCGCAGCGCTGTGCGGTTCTGGGAGTCCCGGCTGGGGTCAGACGACCTCAGCTGCAGTGGCAGCAGCAGCAGCGGCGGCGGCAGCGGGAACGGGAACCCCCCCTCATCGAGGCGACACGGGTTTGAGGGCAAGGACCATCCGCTGAGCGAGGAGAGGCTCGTTGAGCTCAAGGCTGAGCTCGCTCGCTGGGAACGGTGGAATAGCAGGGCTACTGCTACTGCTGCTGCAGCCGCGGCTGCGCCTGCGCCGGCATAGGCTTGCCTGAACAAAATTGGGCCGGCTTGGGCGTGGCAAACAGCAAAAGCAAAGCTTGGATGATAATGCGCGAGGGGACGTTTTTTTTGGTATACCCTAGGCTCGGTTCTCGGGAATGGAAGCGCTTCTGAAGTGTAAGATTATGATCGGTCATTTCGTTCGTTCGTTGCTTTTTTCTTTTCGCGCTCTACACTGTATAATCAACATGACTGTTTCATTAACTTAGAGAAATTGCGGGCTTTGTGAGGGGTGGGTGTAGCGCCTGTCCGGTGCGACGAAGATTTACAAGCAAACCAAAGGAAAGAAATTAGGAACCCGGCCTTTTCTTTTTTCCATACATAGCGTACACACACTCCTTGATCTCTACTCCACTCCATCTGGTGTAACATAGGATTCTCCAAACTCCCACTAAATGGAATAACTTAGACCAGACACCGTCTACTCTAGCGCTGGCTCCGTGTGCGGCTCTTCGCGCTTCTTGAACACGCCCGTGGCCATGTGCGCCAGCTCGGGGCCTTCGCGGATGAACGCCTGCTGCGTGTTAGTACGGGCTGGCTGCGGGCTGGGGGGAAGGTGCAAAGACGTACGAGGACAACCTCGACGGCGATGAGCGCGATGATGATGAGCTCCATCGAGTGGGCCGAGGTGTCGGTCAGGAGTTGCCGGAGCGTCTCTTGCGTCTGCGCAGGGTGTTAATCTATGAGCTTGAGGCGGCCGGAACTAGCATACCTCTGCAGCGTAGGTGATCTTGTCGTTGAGCACCCTCATCCTGTGTCTGATCTCCAATGCCTTGTTAACAGAGTCAAAGTATCCTGCGCGAGCGTCAGCCTCCAACCGTGCAGAGCGAAAAGGGAAAATGTTATTGACATACCCTCGAGCTCCGGTTCGGCCCAATAGAAATCCGGCGTCTCGCCAAAGCTCTCCCCGCGGAGGTTGAGCGACTGGCGGAATCGGAGCAGCTCGCCCATCTTGCGGATTAGATCCTTCCTGCGCATGTTGGGATGCCCGTGCTCTGCGAGCGTGTCCGCCAGCCCGGAGGTCGATAGCAGGTAGTGGTCCAGCGAGGACTCGAGTGCGGAGAGTGCCGAGGAGCGTGCGAGCGCCTGCGAGAAGCTGTACCGCGCGAGCAGGTTGCTGTCTGTCGAGGAGCCGCCAAGGATGATCAGGTCGCCCTGCAGGCGGGTTTGCCTGAGCACATGTCAGCACAAGCCTGGTATGTGGTGGAAGGGACGCACTCGTTCGGGTCGGCGACAAAGTCCAGTTCCTCCGTTTCCACCTTCCTGAGCGGGCCGACCTCGACGCCCTTGACGCTGCTGATGACCTCCTTGCCGAACCGGATCGCCTCGTCCTCATCCAGCCCCCAGCAAACGTAGCTCCCATTCTTGAAGACGAATGCCTCTGCGCCGCCCCACTGGGGGATCCAGATGGCCTCCTCGAACCCGTCCTCGGGGAGAGGGAGCATCTTCCACCCAGCGGGGAGGGTCGCGCCTAGCCGGGAGAGCACATACCGCTCTGCAGTCGAGACGGTGAAGACGGGGCGGATTTGGGGTGCTGCCCGGGTGCGGATGGGCGCAGAGTCCTTCGCACCTCGTCGGAGGGAGGCGGTGGGCTTGGCCTTGGATTTGGGCTTGTCGGACGGTTTCTGCCGCTCGGGTTCGGGCTCGGGTTCGGGCTGCACCTCTGTAGCGATGTCGACAGTTTGTGCCTTGGGAGAGGGCTTCTCCGCTGCGAGAGAACGCGACTTTGTGGAGAGGTAGCGCGGGCAGGTGCCGAATCCGTGCAGAGGGAGAGGCAGCGGCCGCGGCCGCCATGTCGACGGACCCGCAGCAGTACGTACGGCGCCAGTGAACTGTCGAAGGAGGAGACGCTGCATATTCGACGAGGAATGAGAGAGGAGGAAAGAGAGGAAGAAAGTTGTTAGGCTAGGGGTAGCAGATTATTTCAGACCGTGACGACTTTGGGCCGGCGCCGGCAATTCTGCTTGGCATAGCCGGCGTGACCAACCACTTCGAACAAACATGCTCTGATGCAATTCTCATCTATAATAGTCGTCTGAGTGAAAGTGCTTGGACGGCGTGTGAACACCATTCGGGGCTGATCTGCAAAGGTTATTGCTCCCAGTCTTTGTAGGTGTTTCAATGTCTCAACTGAGATATCGCATGTACACAACGCATCGAGTCGCTCAACCACAGAATGACCGCGAACGAGCGTGCAGAGGAAGGATTTCTAGTGAATTCCCTGAATATGTACAATTTCATTTCCCCTCAACGCTGGTTTTCACCTTCCATTCGGTCCAGCCTCCCTTTCGTCCCGTGAGGCACCAAGCGCAGCACGAGTATTTAGTGAGCATGAGCAGCGCCGTGGTCCCCGACTTCCTCGAGCTGAGGGCGGAGATCATGGAGCTGGTAGACTATGAAGAGCAGGTCGGATTCTGACTGAAAAGAGCAGACAAGAAGAGCACGTACCACAACCGCACTCTGGGCAACGCGCTTTGCCCGCCTGGATGGACGCCGCCAGCCAGAGGGTGTCATGCGAATCTGCGGGGAAGCCCGTGCAGCCAACAATACGCTCGTCGCTCTGCCCAGCTCGTCAGCCCACGCCGCAGCGCCGAACAGGCACAGCACGCACAAGAGTGTCAACGAGCACAGGGTCGGCCATCGTGCCCATGCGCGTCATCTCCAGCGGGCTCTGGTCAAACACGTCGATGCCCTCGATCTGACCGAGCATCTGGAGGCGCTCGAGACCCGTCGCCTGGTCCACGTCCGTCGGCACCTGCCCGGGCCCGCTCCCCTCGCCGTGCAGCGCCGTGGGGGGCTGGGCGTGCCCGTGGTCGTCGGACTTGCGCAGAGCGGTAGTGGAGAGTGTGCGGAGGGCGGGGGCCGCACGCAGCACGCGCGGGGTCATCCGCGGGGCGGCCGTGACGGCGCGGGCGCGGAGGAGGGAGAACATTGTTGGTTGTTGAGGAGGTGGTCGACGGGCGGGGTGGGGAGGTCGCTGCCTGATGTGACAACGGAGAGGAAGACGCGGGTGCAATTCACCCTGTGGGAGGCTTTCCATTCCGGGAGAATTCGGAGATCCCTTGCTTCTCCAATTGGCCACCAACGCCCTGGCTATTGTTGTAATACCGAAAGCGAACGCGAACTTGGCGCAGTGGTAAGGGGAAGCCTCGGGTGACGGAGCGCAGGGATTCATTGAACAATCGCATGTTCGATATTATGCTGAGCAAACTTGTCTTGTTCACCACCTCTTCCATACGCGGCCCAAAATACAACTTCAAATTCCTTCTTAAAGCTTCATAGCAATACAGCCGTTCACACCCAAAGCTAACTCGAGCAACTGCACTGGAAACCCAGGAATTGCTTGCTTCCAACGCCGCAGAACCTGCGTTCTTCCCTCGTCTCCTCATCCAACTCCTCATCTGCCGTCTCCAGCTCGTCCTCAGCACCCCAAGGCTCGAACGGCCTGCTGGCCATATCCAACACCTTCATGAGCAGCGGCCTACTTCCTTCCGCATCCTCTTGAGCCCGCTTGATGACCTCTTCCAGTACCCATTGGCGCAGCACGAACCGCGGGTTTGCGAGGCGCATATATTCCTTCCGCTCGGCATCGGTGCCTTTCTCTTGACCAAGTCGCTCGGAATAGATCTTGAGCCATTCCTGCCATGTCTGGCGTGCCTGGAAGGAGCACGAGGAGTCGAGGAGGCGGTCGAGTACTGCATCCGGGGACGAGGGCTTGAAGTCGCCGAGAGCACGGAATGTAGAGTGGAAGTCCATGGAATGGGTGTCCATTAAATCCAAGTACGGCCGGATGATCCTGTCTGGATCTGAAGACACTTGTTCCTTCAGTCCGAGCCGCTTTCGCAAAAGGCTCCAATGCTCTTCCTCGAACACTTTCATGCCCTCTGCCTCCACGTGCTTCATCGCATCCATGCCTTCCTCCTTCCATGCCTCGATCGTCTCTTCATCGGCACCGTCTGCCCAGCCTTCCTTGACTGCACCGCCGGATTCAACCTCGGCGCCAACCAGAGGAGCAATCGCTTCCTTCAGTGCTCGGACAGCGAAAACGCTGGAGAAAATTAAGCGTCAAGAATCAACATGAGTTCGCTTTGATGCTCACAGCATGGTTGGCTGCAGGCGATATGCATATCGTCCTTCTTGGTCGGTATGGTTACAGATATGATGCGGATCATATATGTCCATGAAAGCATACGGTCCATAATCGATGGTCAAACCGAGGACCGAAATATTATCTGTGTTCATAACGCCATGCTACAAAACCGTTCAATGATGCCTCCCACAAAATCCCTCCCAAACACGCACCATGAACCCATAAGCCTGCCAGGCAGCACCCATCCTCATGTTCCGCTTCGCGACCTCCCTGACCATGTCGTGCGTGCTCTGTACACCAAGCAGTCGCTTCGTCCACTCCGTGAGCCTCCTCATCCCTTCCCAGCCTTTCTCGAGCTTCCCTCCACCGCCGAACAAGAACACCTGATTTGGCCCATTGCACGCTTCGAAATTCCCGATTCTCAGGAAGCTCGGGGCGACGCGAGAGCATATGGCAGCAGTTTCCATCCTCTCCCTCTCGACGGGCACCTCGGGGAGCCCAACGAGGGAGAGCGAACGGCTTGTCGGGATGCCAAGCGCATGCATCGCTTCGGCACCCAAGAACTCCCTGATGCTGCTCCGGAGGACGGCGAGCCCATCGGCCGTCCGCGAGAATGGCGTCCGACCCGCACCCTTCAGCTGGAGCTCCCACACCTGCCCCTCCGCGTTTGGAGACGTATTCGGCGTTTCGAGGATAGAGATTGCCCGCCCGTCGCCGAGCTGGCCGGCCCAGTTGCCGAATTGGTGCCCGCAGTATCGAAGGGACCACGGTGCGTATGCCTTCTCCGGATCATCCGAATTGTTCGCGAGCACGTTCCGCCCACCGAGAACGGAGGTGAGCTCGTCCCGCACGGCGTGCGGCGCGGGTTCGTCTTGCTGTGTTGTAGTGTTTGAAGCCAACTTAGGAGTGCCCAGCAGCTCGAACGCGTCGCCTACGTCCAGGCTCGGGAAGCAGTCCCTCAGACACGCCTTCGAGAGCGCAAGTAGCTGTAGCGGTCCTTCCTGTGGCTTCTTCGACTTCCACAGCTTGAGTTCGCCCTCTTCAGACGCCTTCTCAGCCGGTTCCGTCGCCTCGCGTCCGCTCAGCCAATCCTCGATCCACTGCCCATCCTTGTCCTTCTCCTCGTCTGGCACTTGTATGCGAAACGGAAAGGGTATCGGTAAGGGTGATACATGTGAGAAGTGCGAGTTGCCCGGGAGGATGCGCGAGCGACGTTGGGCGGACGGGTACGCGAGCTGGACGTCGTGCAGCTTCTTGGGCGACGCGAGGAGGGGGTCTGATGTGAGGTTGTGTTGCAAGCTCAGATGAGGAGGTGCCAAGGGTAGAGAGGCAATGGGGAGCAGCTTCGTGGACGACATCCTGGACCGGGTTGAGCGCATACAGCCTGGGCGGTCTGCTAGCTGGCCATGGGCGACTTTGTAATACACAACGCGGCCGTCCCTGGTCCCTTGGAGTATTTGACGTCATGAAGTCTTCGGCTACAAGTCCAGCTGTCCTGCAGCAGGGTATGCGCTGAATACTTATTCTTTATTCTCTCATATATAACATTAATGATACAACAGTGGTTGACATGGTACACATGCATTGAGAGATGGAAAATGAGATTATGAGAACGTTCGAGCGCGGCGCAACAGCTATTCCTCCTGATGAAACAACCTAAACCTTCGGTGTTTTCCTTCTTTCCTCCAGTCAGCGCCTTCCTGAACAGATTCCTCCTCCTGACGCCTCTTCAAGCCAAGACCCGCTCTCCCGCTCCTCCCGTTTGCCGCAATCGGCTCCGAGAGCGCATTTGAGCCGGTGGTACCAAGCGTCATTCCAGGCGCCCAGCCTTGCTTCTGCAGCATCGCGTGACCGATATTCGAACTTGCGAGTGGCTGGGAAGGTGCAGACGTAATTTCAGGGGGAGTCGGAGGAAATGCAGAAGGCGAGGAGGTACCGCTCGATGGTCGAGGTTCAGGATGTAGCCGACGACGCTTGGCAGAACGATCGATATATGCGGCTTGCGATGTGGAGGTCGAAGGAGCAGGCAAGGAAGAGAGCAGGGCGTTCTTCAAGCTCGACATGCCGTGCTTGTGCGCGACCTTCTTTTCTTGCACGGTCAACGTCTGTCCATACGCGTTGCTGGAGCTGGTCGACTTTGGTTTGCTCTTCTGTTGCCATAACGATATCTCGTTCTCGTCGGTAAGAAAGCAGTGGTCGCAGGAGAGGCCGTCCGGATGTATGTGAATCTGAAAGGCAGTGCTGCCAATGCCAACAACGTCGAAATGTTTGAGTGTTCTTGGCTGGCTAGCAACGCGCGGAGGCGAGAGTCGGACAGGCGCATCTGACACAGCTGGCTGGACGAACGTCCCGTGCACAGAGCCCATGTCGACGACGGCCCAGCCCAGTCCTGCGTCCCAGAAGAGGTTCGCATGGAACTTCGATACCGGCATCTCCCTCAAGCGTAGCCGTGGGCCAGGTGCAGAGTCACGTCCTATTGAGCATCCATCGGCATAGTGAATAACGGCGACGGTCTTGCTCTTGAGGAACGAGTGTCCAGAAGTGGAGAGAACGACAAGCCGTAAGTCAGCAGCTGCCAGAGGGGAACGCTCGGCCGGCTTGTGTATTGAAGGCGGATTACTCGGTCCAGCGACGGGGAGATCATCAGATGGACCGGGCCACTCATACTCCGGCCTGTAGCCCTTGAAGCTCGGCTCGCTCTGCTCTTCCTCGGAGAGTTCGCCAGACTCACGCTCTTCTTCGGCGGAGGCGTCAGAACCATCGGATAGTTCGTCCACGACGGACCAATCCGATCGCTGTGGTGCAGGATGCTTGAGGGACGACATTATAAAGTTCGCTCCGTTATGTGCTACCACGACCCGCACGCCGTTGTTGTCGAAGCGTGGCGCCTGAAAGGCCGACGTATTCCAAAGTGTTCCTTGAGCTCATACCGACGAGTGCTAACACCGACAGTTCTCCCGGGAGAGCTTAACTCCGTGAGCGGCTGCCCCGCGATAACGGTGCTTCGTATGTGCTCGTCAACTTTAATCCGCCCTCTACGGCATTCCGAAAATTTGGGGCCAACGTGGTCACCCGAGCCTGGGAATCTCCCAGGCTGCTAAATATGGATGCTACATCCGACGAAGCCCCGGAGTCGCGTTCGAGGAATCTCAGGATGTGGAGGTCGGCGCGACAACGGCCTCGCAGTATAAACGCTGGCCCGGTGCCCTGCAGCCCAGCAGCGTCTCTACGGGCTTTCCCTCCTTCTTGACCATCTGCACTTTGACCTGACTCCTTCTGACGCCGTGCGTCTGATCTCCCATCACTCCGTCGCTGTTATCTGACAACTGACCATCAGAAGGAATACCGCCATGTCTCAAGCTCCTGTCCAGTACGTGCGCCTCGGCAAGAGCGGCTTGCGTGTCTCGGTTCCCATCGTGGGGTGTATGAGCTTTGGAAGCCATTTGTGGTCCGATTGGGTCCTGGACGAGGATAAGGCGCTCCCGCTGCTCAAGGCGGCTTGGGACCGAGGGGTCACCACGCTCGATACAGCCAACGTGTACTCGAACGGTGAGAGCGAGAAAGTCATTGCCAAGTTTATCAAGACGGTACGACAACTCGCGCGTTTCGGGGCTCCGCACTGATAGCCTGTCGTAGTACAACATCCCGCGCTCCAAGCTCGTCATCCTCTCAAAGTAGGTCAAATTGCATGCTGGATGGTAGAGAATGTACTCACTCTTCCTGCAGAGCGTTCTTTCTCGCAGCCGAAGGCCATCCTGAGTTGTTCACGGGGAAGCATCCTGAACTTATGTGAGTCGCTGGATCGCCAGATCTTGCCTGAGCGAGGACTGACGATGGCATCAGCAACACGCGGGACTATGTGAACCAGAGCGGCCTCTCTCGTGAGGCGCTCTTCAACCAGGTCGAGGCTTCGCTCAAGCGCCTCGAGACGGACTACATCGACCTCCTCCAGATCCACCGTTATGACCCCAACACGCCTGCGGAGGAGACGATGGCCGCGCTGAACGACCTCGTCCGTTCCGGCAAGGTGCGCTACATCGGCGCGTCGTCAATGTACGCGTGGCAGTTCAGCGAGTACAACTACGTCTCGGAGAAGAACGGCTGGACGCAATTCGTCTCGATGCAGAACCACTACCACCTGCTGTACCGCGAGGAGGAACGCGAGATGATCCCCTACTGTAACTACAAGGGGATCGGCTTGATCCCCTGGGCGCCGCTCGCCGAGGGTCATCTCGCCCGCCCGGTGGATGTCGCCCGGCACGACCAGGAAAAGACGAGCCGTACGGATACGGCTGTGTTCAAGCGCAGCCTCAGCGACTCGGACAAGGTCATCATTGGGCGTGTCGAGGAGCTGGCGAAGAAGAAGAACGTCAAGATGGCCCAGATCGCCCTGGCCTGGATCAACACCAAGGTCGCCAGCCCGATCATCGGTATGAGCTCGCCCGCACGCCTCGAGGATGCCATCCCCGTCGGGATTACCCTGTCGCCCGAGGAGATCAAGTACCTCGAGGAACCATATGGCCCCAAGAAGATTGAGGGCCACGCGTAGACGGTCGTTAAATCAGTGATACAATAAAAGATGACAATCAGATCATAAGTAGCTACACGTCTTCCGGTTCCCAGTCTTCATAGAATTGCCTTGCCCCTTCAACCGGGGGTATGTGCTGGGGCCGGCGCTTCACGAAGTATTCTGCTCGTGGCTGTATCCGCTCCAACCTACGCCACCTCGTAAGACAAGCTCAGAAACTACGCGCACGGGCATACCCATTCTCAATAAGTCCCACTCGGACGTTCCTATGCAGCTTCCCGTCTTTCTTGAACACAGTCCAAAGCGTACAGCCGCAACGTGAGCAGAAAGCCTTAGTCTTGGGGTTGCCGCTCGTTGTGTTCGTTATAATCCATGACTTCTCCAAATTATCGGGATCGCTGATTTTCATCACCTCCTCTCCGAATTCGGCGTTCTGCCAGTCTATCGAATGAGTCACAACTTGAATAGGGTGAGGGGGCTCTTGCCGTCTGCTTCCATCCGCTTGCATTCTTCCTACAATCAAGGCAATAGCAAGTGTTGACATCGCAAGGCTCCTCGGTCATCGTGAAAGTTACTCCGCCACAGAGGCATGAGCCAGTATATAAAGGTGTGGTCATTATATCCGATGTGACTTGTGGGGTAATAGGAGTCAGGTGGACGACCGGGGCAAGGGAGCGACCCTTGAAACGCGCCCTGTCGCTTTCGTGTCGCTCGCTGTTCTCATCTACAGCTAACTATCCACCACCTCCCCACGCGCAATGTCCTCTCAGCAGCGTTATCCTTCCTCTCTCTCGCGCACACCTATTAGCGCTGCCCAGTCTCCCCCTCCATCCCCGAGTGCTTCCCACACATCCGCGCGACCGGCAACACCGCCAGTAAAGTCACCAGATGCCAACTCTCCTGCGCGACGTTCACCACTCCCGCGCAAGGTCTCTGCGGGAGGCGGCGGCGCGAGAGATCTACTAAGGAAACACTACGGACTTGGCTTGGCGTCTGCGAATGCTAGCGTGTCGAGCTTTGGCCTCCCTGGGAAAGACAAGGAGAAGGAGAAGGATCAGCCGAAGATGGACCCGATGGATATTGACAGCCCGGCTTTCGATGCACACATGTACTACTCGACATTGATATCGACGAGCTCGCTACCTGTGCTGTTAGCCAAGGAGAACGAGCTGATGAGCGAAATCAAGACGCTCGATGGAGAGAGGCAGAGTTTGGTGTACAACCATCATCATGAATTGATCGCGGCGAGCGACACCATCAAAGCCGTACGTCGCTCCCCGCACTTCTTCGTGATTGGATCTGACCCTGCGCAAATTAGATGAAGAAACGCGCTGAGGGCCTGGATTCCTCGCTTGACACACTCAAGGCAGCCTTTTCCGAGATTTCGCGCCTGGGCGCAGAGTTATCGACGTCGGACCGGGAACGCAAAGAGGGCAATGCATAAACAGGTGTCTAGAAGGATATACGTGCATGGTCATGACATCTCCACATCTTCGTCCTCGTCATCAAGCTCCTCATCGTCATCCACCCACTCGTCATCCTCTTCCGCGTTGCCCAATGTAGCCTCCTCGTCCGGTGGTGTAGCATGGACCCCAAGCGCCTCGAGTTCTCTTAGCAGCTCCTGTACATGCTGCAACAACTGCTCGTCCGGATGCTGCTGGTTGGTATGAAGCATCAAGCATGTGTCGAGGCAATCTCGAGCATCGCGCAGCATGTCCTCCTTCGTCATATCCTCCCACGGCTTCCGCACTTCGTCGCCTTGCGACATCAGCCAGAAACACCAGCCCTCGAGGTACCAAGCCTCGACTTCTGTATCATCCATCTCGAGCGTGCGGGATATGGAGGATAGTGCGAGGTCGAACAACTCGAGCTCGAGACAGAGACGGGCGAATGAGAGCAGAGTTGGTGGTGTAGGATGGGATGGGGAATCTGATCCGACGCCTATTAGAAATGCACAATTCAAAGACTCATATAGACGAACCAGCTGCAATCTCCTCCCACATTGACCAGACCTTTCGCACGCACTGCTCGGCATCATCCGGACGCTGTTGACTCATGCGAACGCTGGCAAGTGATAACAAGGCTTCGGTATTGTCCGGGTCTGTGCCCAGCGCTTGTCGAAGAATCTCTTCGCAAGACGCCTCTGCTTCCGGCTCGAAACTGTACCGTAGGTGAGAATGAGAGTGGCACGGATTGATTCCAATACACACCATAAATCCGTCATCCAAATATCCACCATGCTGCAGCATGCCCTCACGACCATCTTCTTCATTTCCCCCTCTTCCTCCTCCAGCATGTCGGAGGTCTTGTCGACTTCCTCTTTCCCCTTTGACCCCATTTTCGCGAGCAGAGCTGAAACAGCAGTCTGATAATGTTGCAAAGCTGCTCGTGCATCATCGTCCGAATACAGTTGAGCCAGGTAGAGATGTGCCGAAGGAGGTGCCGGGACTGGTGCGGTCGATGACGGTGGTACCAGGGAAAGGAAGATCTCCTTCGCTATGTCGACATCCCCGCTCTCCATCTCCACGACACCCTTCAGTTCCCTGGCTTCTACATTGCCTCCTTCCCGCTCCAGCACACGATCGACAAATTGTCGTGCAAGGTCATAATCGCACTGCACGACCAGCTCTTGCGCTTTGGCGATGAGCGCCTCGATGGTGGGTGCGGGTTTCTTGGCCCTCTTCCCTGCACCTTTCGGAGAAATGGAGGCATGGGGTGGTGCCTCAGGCGCGCTCGAAGACATAAGTCGCGTCGAGCGTGTCTTGGTTTTTGTTCGTCCCATGTTGGCTGATTTTGCTGCAGATGAGCGTCGGCCGTAGGGACCAGCAAGCCAAGCAGAGAAAGAATCTGGAGAAAATGATTCCGAGCGCCGGCGCTCCCATTCAGCAGGGCACCTGCTTCGCGTGAGAGTGCGCACCGCATCGGCGCATCGCTATGAACCCAACAGTCTGAGCACCTCACTCGCACGACAGCCCTCAACGCGACCACCATCTTCTGCAATGCCAGAGAATGGTCATCCATTTAGCCTTCTGACAACCCGCTCGCTTCTCTTCATGCTCGTCTTCTCCTGCTTCGCTTTCTACCTCCTGTTCCGAACCCCTGCCGCTGGTGCGCATAGGCAACAGATCGTGCATCATGATCCTGCTGCACCGAGCTATGTAAAGAAGATTGTGGCCGTTGGGGATCTGCATGGGGATTTGAGGAACGCGCAAAAGGTGCTGAGGATGAGCGGAGTGATAGACAGCTTTGGAGACTGGAGCGGTGAGGTGGATACACTGGTGCAGACGGGAGACATCATCGATCGGTGCGTATATGCACATTTGGCAATCATTTTATGTGCCGACTCTCTTGTAGAGGTGACGATACTATATTATTATTCCGATACATGGACACTCTGCGGGGTCAAGCCGCTGCGATGGGAGGAGAGGTTCTGTCGATAATGGGAAATCATGAGTGGATGTAAGCATTATTGGAACTTCTATGACCATCCTGCTCACACAACGGCTTTTGATCAGGAATGTAATAGGTTCGTCATCTCTTCCGTTTCTTCATGACTCTGGCTGATCATTTCTGCAGGAGACTGGAGGTGAAGCGCGTTTCTCAGGGCCTCAAGACCCGATTCTGACCAGCAGCAGATATGTCCTCTCCTCCGAAATCAAAACGTTTGGCAGCGTACAATCGCGACAACGAGCGCTTTCGTCCCAAGGCTGGCTGGGAAGTACATGGTGGTCGAACTACACGCTCACGACTCGTCTACCTCTGCACCCTATGCTAGGCCCACCAAACACAGACTACAGCCCCCTCTCCTCCATCCCTTCCTCCATCTCGCATTCCGCACTTTCTTTCGTACATGGTGGATTATCTCCCTCATTCTCGTCTTTGACGCCCTACCCGAGTCGGCCGAACGCCGTCGCACGGAGTTTGCTCCACAAGTTGCTGACGCGACACCCATCACCCCTGCCGCACCCTCCGAATCCGTACCCTGGTTTGCCCCCGGACGCGACAGAGGAAGAGCACGAGCTGTATGGCGGCGATGGGCCACTGTGGTACAGAGGATGGGCTCTGGGAACTGAGCGAGAGGTGTGCGGCCACGTTGATGACGTGCTCGACAAAATTGGAGCGAGGAGGCTGATCATGGGGCATACGCCTACTTTCACGGTATGTTGTCACGACCTTTATGTAATCGAGGCTGATGACTCCGGAAGAACATCGTGTCTCGTTGTGACGGCAAGATCATCATCATCGATACCGGCATATCACATGCTTATGGTGGTGTGCTTTCTGCACTGGCGATCCATTACACCCTCACTCCCAATTCAACCACCTACGACTTCGAGAGCGGAACGCAGGAATACATCGAACGGGAAGTCGTCAGTGCGGTCTATGAGTGGAAGAACGAGGTGCTCCTGGATGAGCGGAGACCTGTGCGGGGGTGGTGGGAAGGATGGGATTAGTACAATCCGTGACTATACTTTTACGTTGCGCGCACTGCCGTGGTGACTCGTGTTCACCAGGCAACGGCGCAAAGCACTGCATTTTGGACGAGCTCGCTTGAATGACTGTATTGACGCCCGACAATGCCGACACAGGTCTTGGGCGGAGCCTCGTCGGACACCTGCAGATCGTATCTGCGCCGCATTTGCTCCCACATGAAACCGCGCTTAATCTAATCAGACTACTAAGTGGCTGTGTTTTTATCTTACCGCTTCGCCGGCGCGGGTCGTCGCCGCGAGAACGCGTCCGTTCGGCGCCCCCCCTCAGGGTTCGTCCTCCCGTCATCTCGGTGACACTTAATGGTGAGGGCAACGCAAAATGACGTGAAATGCAACACTACGGCGTAGTTCTGCCGTAGGGCTGCGAACCTGTCTGGCCTTTTCATGCCCTTCGGTGCTGTCGGACCTCGTACAAGTCACCTCCACAGACTCCGCACCGTTCAGAACGAAGGAAACCCTTAAATACAAGCGTTGGATTGAAAACTGCGACACCAACCTCCCCGAACACCCTGCCTGCGAATCTGATAACTGAGTCGACATGTCCGGACGACTCTCTCCTGTTGCTTTGGGCGAGCTGGGCACAACAGACCCCTCTTCACTGGACATCGTGAAGGAGGAAGTTGCCGAATCTGCTGCTGAGCCTCATAAGGATGGTCAGCCCGAGCCTGACGAGATTGAGATCCCGGATGGTGGCCTGCAGGCTTGGTGCACTGGTAGGCTTTTCAGCAATGCTCTTCCATTGGCCACTGATAGTGTCCTGGTGTGCAGTGGCTGGTGCCTGGCTCGTCTCACTGTCTACCTTCGGATACATGAACGCATATGGTGTCTATCAAGCATACTACATCGAGACACTACTTCCGTCCTACTCCCCGTCGGCCATCAGCTGGATCGGCAGCGTACAGACCCTGCTGATGCTGGGGATGGGAGGGTTCAGCGGAAAGCTGTTTGACAAGGGCTACTTCCGCGCGCTGATCATACCGGGCACGATCATTTACGTGGGTTGCATCTTCGCGCAGAGCGCTGTGGGAGTGGACAAGTATTACCAGGTTTGCTGTTGCTCGTTGTGGTTGTGGATCACACGTCAGAAACTAATAACCTCGTAGGTCTTCCTTTCCCAGGGTCTCGGACAAGGCCTGGCAACGGGCCTGCTTTACGTGCCTACGATCTCCGTTATCGCGCATCACTTCAGACGTCGCCGTGCAATGGCAATGGGGATGATTGTGATGGGATCATCAACGGGCGGCGTTATCTTCCCCAGTACGCGCGTTCTTTCTCACATGAGGAAGAACGTCGGAGCTGATTTCGAGCCCAGTTATGCTCAACAACGTCCTCCAGCGGTCGAGCTTCGCCTGGACAGTGCGCTCGGCAGGCTTCCTCATCCTTGGATGCCTCGTCGCGGCCAACCTCTTGATGTCGACTCGTCTGCCGCCAGGAAAGGCTAAGGATCAAGCAAATGTCCTCGGGTTCTTCAAGGAGCCGCAATATGTCCTGTTGCTTGCAGGCATCTTCTTCGTATTTTGGGGGATCTCTTTCCCATGTAAAAACTGCTTCTCAGAACTTACCCGGAAACCAGCTGACGAGTATTGCAGTGTTCTACATCCAGCTCTATACCAGCCTGAAGGTGTCTAACCAGACATTCGCATTCTACACAGCAAGTCCTTCTCCTGTGTTCGGCGCCATTAATCTCATCAGACCCCAGATCTCCATAACGAACGTAGGGTCGATGTTCGGGCGGACGCTGCCGAACCTCATCGCGGATCGCACGGGTCCGATGGTGCTGCTGGTTCCTGCCTGCTTCATCACGGGTTCGCTCATATTTGCAATGTTTGGCTGCACCTACGAGGGCGCCATCATCGTCTTCTGCTTATTGTGCGTGTTTTTGCGCACTTGTGAGTGCTGGCTAACGTGAACACTGACCGCGCGCAGCTTTGGTTTCTTCTCCGGCGCATTTATTGGACTCATGGCCCCCGCCGCGGCAAATATATCGCGCAGCGTGAGCGAGATCGGGTGAGCCTCTTCCGTGCTCCTGCGCATTCGTCTGAGAAGACGCACAGTGCGCGCATCGGCATCGGAATGAGCTTGATGGGCCTGGCGGCGCTCTCCGGCACACCTGTTGTGGGCGCCATCATTGGCAGCGGCCCAGACTTTGCATGGTGGAAGGGGATCATCTTCAGCGGGGTGTGTACGCTGTTGTATTGGAAGTGAAAGAGCGCGTGCTGATGAATCTAGGTGTCCGCATTGGCAGGAGGGACGTTCTTGGCCGCGGCGTGGTATGTACAGCCAAGGGGCTTGCATTTACGTGCGACTGGCCATTAGTTTTGTCAGAGTCCGTTGTATCATTCTCATTGGTTACTCGCTATCAGTGATTCGGTTCTCTCCCTTTACGCACACTCTCTTTATCCCGCTTGAGATCGGACTTGCGGCCGTTCACAGGGCATGGGGACATCGCCCGACTAGCGTCTCGGGAGCAGGGGCCGCCGTTCGAGCATATTCATTCGCAGGTATGCATACGATTCCACTCGCGCGCCACAGTGTAAGGGATTAGGGGTTCAGGCCGCCTCACCCACGATCAACACCCCAGGCAGCTCGACTTCCAAACACGGCGAGACAACGTCATGTGGCGGTGCATTTCCATCGATGACGTCCCCGCCCCGCACCAAGGGTCGTCAGGGTCACGGTCCGCCCTTTCCTTGCTCCTTCCACCTTCTTCCACTTTCCTCTCCGGGACGACATGGACAGCGCTGACGTGCACGGCATGTGCAAGTTGGGGCCCCGAAATACATTGACCCCTGCTCCGGCGTCAGGTCCGGTAACAGGATGAAGAGGGTATAAAGAGGGGAGGTGGGGCCCCTGGTCGTGCGCAATCAAATTCAACTTCCTCACTTAGCAACGTCCACAACCAACCAACTCTATACCAACCAAAGCCAGCAAAATGCCGCTCTTCGGACACAAGCGCTCGACCTCCCCCTCCGACGTCGCCGCCGCGCCCACCACCACCGCGGCCGCGAACGACCCCGCTTACGACAACAACACGATCAACACGGGTCGCAGCCGGTCCATCTTCTCTCGCAATCGCAACTCCAACACCAACAACGTCGATGACGTGAACGGGTACAATAATGGCTACAACGGTGCCAATGGTGCCAACGGCACCAACGGTGTGCACCCCGCCCACCAGATCGGCAACCAGAACGGGTATACTGAGGACGAGCCCCGCCGCAGCGGCTCGGGCGGCAGTTTCTTCTCTCGCAGCAGCAGGAACGCCTCCATAGAGTGAGTTATTCCCCATTTACAACATGCTCGAGCAGTAATGCTGACCCTTATCAGCGGCACCCAGAATATGCAGAATATCCCAGCGTCGCTGAACGACGCGCACTCCAAGCTTGACGCTGCCGTCGCCTCCGAGCGCGCGGCCGACGCAGCCCTGCGTGACGCCCGCCTGGCCGTCAAGGATGCACGGGACATGGTCGACCGCATCGAGCGGGAAGCGAGGCGCGAGGCCGACATGGCCTCTCACAAGCTCAGGGAGGTGAGGACGATGCGCAAGACTGCGGGTGGACTGGGCAAGTTCGGCACTGCTTGAGCGCCATACCCGTTCATCAACCGCTCACATATCTACTGTCTCGATATCGATATTCCCACAATCCCCAACCCCACCACTATTGAACGTTCCTGCGAATAAAGCGACCCCCGCCGTCGCACAAGCTCATATACCCGGACACGTTCCAGAAGCTGAAGAGCTCTATATTTTTGCACAATTTGATACGCTTCATTTCCCTGGATACACGGAGATTTCTATGGTACCCAATAGCTCCCTATGCAACACCCATGTGTATGCGATGTAATGACTGTTAATAATGGCTATGAATGAGTCTGTTCTGATAACATACGTGTGGAGTGCTTTAATCCAAAGAGAGATAAGCGCCAATGCCGACGACGGCGATTCAAATGCTGCTTCTTTCCAGGATCAGAACCCGCTCGTGATGTTCCGTGACGCGCACAACAACCCCATTTTCCGCCTTGCGACCCTTCCTCCACTCTACAAAATTGCTGGGCTTTTCGACGGCACTCTATCTTCACCAACTCGGATTTGCTCTATCATGCTGTGGCTGGGCTCATCCACGAGGGTCTCTAAATGGGTTCTTTGTTGGCCGCTGGCAATCTAGCGGTGTGCTAGGACGTTCGAGCAGCGCGGCTGGGCGCTTCCTCCCGGACTTGTGATAATGTCTCATGGCGTCTCATGGCTTCATCCGATTCCCTCCTGGATATAACGGCATGAAGATCTGCACAATGGATGGATTAGATGAGTCCGTCGGCATCATCATACTCTGGTGCTGAGAATACATCACTGTTATCTGCGTCTCTTGCTGGAAGGCGGCTTTGCACCCAAGTCTAGATTCTACCGCTGGTGAAAGAGCCCAACAAAGCCGAGCCTGCGATTTGGATCCTATGCTGTTACTCTAACTCCTGCGCCTCGGGTCGGGTCTGTGATGTTCTGGCAGAACGAAGGACGACATGCTCTCCTTTTTGGGTCAACAGTCGGCGGAAATGTGCGGCGACGTGGATAGCCCATTGTATTGCTCACACTTATTCCAGTGCCTCGCGGGATTAGGCTTTTGATACGGTTTCTGAGGGACTTGGTTAGCTCTCAGCTGTTGTCATATACTCTATCGCTGCTGGGTGGACTGCTGGCATGAGAGTCTTTCCTGCAGAGCACTGCGCAAACTGCCCCGTCAACAGTACCATTTGCCCCTCTCGCTCCCCTCGCATATTGGTGGCCACTGTCCGTCTCCTGTGAGCTACTTGAATGAATAAAGTCAGGAGTCGACCTCTTACAATACCTTGACCACCAGGTCAATGGCTCGGTGCCTCGCTGGCCAGGCGCTCATTCGGCAGCCAGTCGACGATCCCAAGCGAGAACCGCCGGACAAGCCAGCCCAGCCTCTTGGAACATCCTTCTGGTCTAAGGACGTGTTCACCTGGGGGAAGCGAGGGGAAAGCAGTTGGGATCTGCTCGGGGTACTCGCCCGGCAGTCACCGAAGCTTCCCAGAAGCGGACCGCCCGATTTGGTAACATCTTTCCGGCTTGAGAGAACGGCTCGATCTGAACACATTCCCTACAGGACGGCAAGAACATGGGGGGATACAGACCAAGACCAGAGCCGCCCAGCTTGCCACTTCTGAGTATGGGGCTCCATGAGGGACAATGGCCGTCTACCCTGGCACCTCCGAAAGTGTGCAATGCTTGGAGCTCCGCTGAGCAACCGGCTACTGTGTTCAGACCGGTGAAGGTGGGGGAGGAGAACGTCCAAGCGCCACGCAAAGAGCCCGACAAAGGGCGTGCAGTGTATGACGATCCGCTTCAAGGTATGTGACGCGCTGTTGGGAGAGTGACGGTTCTGAAATGCGGCTGAGCAGGAGAAGGGACCGGCGACAAGTCTATCGTGCACTGATCCGCATCGACCTAGCCAAGTTCCGGCGGGGCGGCTGCATCCGCAAGTGTACATGCGCGATATACAGGAACTGAATGTGAAGTGGACCTGATCCCGGTGGGGGTAAGCGTCATGGTCACTTCCACTTCACATCGAGTTCCTCTATATCGCGCATGTATGTTTGTGAGGATGATGCGGCCGTTCTGTCGGCGCTTGTTTTCGACGTTCGGGTGAGTTGGGATGATGGGTTTGTCTGAGGGGAGAAGGAGCGGGAAAGGTCCTAACCGTGGAACACGGAAAGATTGGATAGATATTGAAAACATGCTTTACGTTCTTGTTGCTTGTGACTTGGTTCGGTAGTCTTGGAAATAGTTTATTTCACGCGTTCTCCTCCAGGCGGGCCATGCACACAGGCAACTCGTAGAACGAAGAAACACGAGTCTACAATTAGGGATCTCACATCACAGAGAGTACATAGGAATACAACTCGACGACCACACCCTCCCGCAGCTCAGATACACCGCACCCTTGTCCGCCCGTTATGCCCCATTGGGCGCCGAGCTCCTCAGACTCCTTCGGGGCGTCTCGAACCTGCTCCCATCCCTCCCGTCGACGCTAGGGCTAAACGTGCCTCCGAGGCCGATGGTGGCCGGGCGTGGGCTCGCACTCGTCCCCTCGTGCAGGAGGCCGTTGACCATTGGTCGGTCGGCCTCGGGTGGGGACTCTTCTGCCGGCGGGGGAGGGGGCGGGTTCAGCGCCGTGGGATCGTAGTACAGGTCGGAGGCTTCGTCTACCAGGTACCGCTGGCCAAGGATGTCCCATTGCGGGCCGCGCTCGGCGCGCGCTTGGATGAGGAGCGAGTTCCTGTGGGCTGTTAGTGGGCTTCCGGAGAGGGAGGAGGGGAGAAGCGGGGAGGGCCACGTGGCGGGAAGGGAGGGGGAGGGGAGAGGGACGCACCATTCTGACGCGGACTCTGCAGCTGCTGCGGCCGAAGCGTAGCTCCGACCTGTGGTTGGGGTGGAGGGCGCAGTGATGGGAAGCGGGCCGGGGAGCTGTATGCCGTCTCGTTGTGCCAGCTCGTTTATGACCTGAGCGAGGGCGGGGGAGACGGGGGGCGGGTTCGGGCGGAGGGCGACCATGCGGAGGGAGGGCGCGGAGGCGGAGGCGAAGGGCACGGGCGGTGGGGCCGCGGGGACGGAGATGGGGATGGGGGGGAGGTGACTCTGGAGTGAGGGCGAGGTGAGGACAAGAGGAAGCGTGAGATCAAGCGCGGGCGGAGGCATCGGGGGCCCTTGCCTAAGGGAAGCTGTGAGGGCAGAGGGTGCAGGCGCACTCGCTCCCACGGCGGTCGAGGCCGACGGTCGGCGGTTGCAGTTGTTTCGACCGGGCGAAGCGCACAGAGAGATATGGCGACGGATGGGTCGTGACCGGGCGGGCGCGGGGGCGATGACGGCACCTGCTCCTGCTGGCAGGGAGGGGGGGCTCGGCACGGCGCGGCGGGTTGCTGCGTATGTAATCTCGAGCGATTAGCTGCGAAGGGCGAAAGATCGGGTTGCTGCCCCCTGAAATTCTCGCACAAACCGCACGCTCCTGTCTGGACACTCGGGGTGGGCGGCGCTCTCGGTGCGATGGGGAAGAATGGCAAAACGGGCCCCTGCCCAGCCACATGTCGATCAGACTCACCTCTTTTGCTCCCGTGGCGGGTCTTCTCTTCAAAGGGAAGCACCGCTGTTTTTCGGCCCAATCCGTTTCCAGGCCACCTCCATGCCTTGACATTGCGTCGTCTTCTCGGGGAGATGGAGCTTGATTGGGTGCCCTGATACAGTCGGGCCTGAATCAGACAGGTTACTCATGCTTCTTCCTACACTTCTGCGTGACTTCCATCCCTTCCTCTGTTCCTGGATTGAACCCCAGCCCGCTGTACCCTGAACTGCAGACAGCTATGGTTGACCCGGACAATCATTGCACTTCCATTCCCCATGCCGGGAACGCAGCTGAACGCTCAAGTCCTTTTCTGGAGAGCCCCAGTCCTCTGATCGCTGGTGAGACACAGCCCTGCGGTTGATGACAGAAGGGACCTCTTTCCGTCTGTGCAACATCCAAAGAACTTGTTCAGCCCACTAGCAAGTTGATAAGAGCAGTCAACCGCGTTGCGTGCACACCATGCCGGATTATGGTTCTGACCAGATCACGCTGTTGCGCAGCCTAATTCAGCGGCACATGCCCGGAGGGATTTCATGCGACCGCCGGTGTGACCGGACTCCCATTAATCCCCAGTTGCCAGGGTCCGGCAAGCAACAATTCCCTCGTCTATCTTGCGTACATAGACCAGCTGCAATAGGAGCCCCAGTTCGTACGAGTTACGCACACGGCCCCCGCCCAGGAGCAGGGCGGTGAACATGACGCTCGTGCGCCCTATCGGCAGAGGGTGCCGCGGCGCGCGCGAAGAGCCGACCAAGCCTCGCTGACGCGGGTCAGCCTCCGTGAGATCTGGCAGACCTGGTGAGCAATAACAGCCATCACAGCATCAGCATCAGCATCAGCATCGTCCCCTCTCCTTTTCCCTGTCCTTTCTTTCGAAGCTTTCAGAACCGAAATAATTAGCATGTTCAAGCTCTTTGGGTGAGTTCTCCCGCGCTGCGATGGTGGTTATCGCTCAATGGGAGAGCAGGAACGACGCCGCCGGCGCCAACTTCCACCCCGTCACCTCCGCCTTTCCCCCGGGCGCGCAGTGTGGTCCGCTCGAGCCGCAGGACACCGAGTGGGCGCAGGGCGGTGGGTTTGCGACAGAGACGCAGATCTGGTACAACGTGTTCGACAACGGCGTCTTCGTTTTCTGCCAGATCATCCATTCCTCTGTCGGGTGCGCACTTTGCTTCTCTTTCTGCTTCTGTGGGGAATGGCTGACGTGTGCGTGCGCAGGCTCTGGAGCCCCCAGATCCAGTTCACGTGCAAGGTGTTCGACCCCGCGTCAGGCGAGCAGACGTGGAAGTCGGCAAACGTGTCCAAGTTCACCTGCCCGCCGCCGCCCTCCGGCTCGCGCGTGTACGACAAGCGCAGCGCGCAGTCTGAAAAGTTCCGCGTAATCCACACGCCCGCGACGGAGACGGCGCCCGAGCAGTACAGGGTCGACGCGACGCCGGACAACGGCTTGCAGGTATCGCTTACCGTCCAGCGCCCGCCGACCATCCCCGGGTACAAGCTCGGCGCCGGACCGCGCGGGGGTATGTCGTACTTTGGCGATGAGGAGCGCCCGGACGGGTTCGTCGTACACCGCTTCTGGCCACGCACCGTCTCCTCCGGCGTGGTTATGGTGAACGGCAAGGCGTACGATGCGAAGGGGCACGGGATGTTCGTGCATGCTATTCAGGGCATGCGGCCGAACCTCGTCGCCCAGCGCTGGAAGTTTGGTCTCTTCATTTCTCCCGGGGACGTGCTCGGCGGCGTCAGCGCGCTCCAGATGGAGTTTGAGACGACCGAGGCGTATGGGCGGCGCAAGGTCGAGGGCGAGAAGCTGCAGGGAGAGGTGCAGGTCAACGTCGGCTGCGTCGTTGCGCAGGACAAGCTCGTGCTGGCTACGGGCGAGACGCGCTGGGCGGACGAGCGGGAGGGGGACAAGACGGGCGTGCTGAGCCGCGCGGACTACGAGGTGGCGCTCGATGATGAGACGGGGTACAAGGTGCCCACATCCATCCAGTGGACGTGGAAGGGCCCCGCCGCCGACGGCGACAAGGGCGAGGTCACGGCGAGGATCAAGAGCGAGTTTGGCGCGCCGACGAAGCCGAACGGCCTCCTGGAGAAGGTCGACGTGCTCGGCGAGATGCCGTACATGGTCCGCAAGCTCGTCAACTACGCCGCGGGCGTCAAGCCGTATATCTACCAGGTGCGCTCTCCTTCTCTCATTGCGTTGTGTTGTGCGCACGCTTACGAGGTGTGGGTTGGTAGTACTTCAACCCGGCGACTATCGAGGTCACCCTCCCTGGTAAGGAGCCGCAGACGATCGAAGGCGTCTTGTTCAACGAGGCGAGCTTCATCTCGAACCCGTGAGCTGCTGCAGGGAGGTTTGCCCGAGGAGGGCTGTAATATATACATGCGCATAGAGCGGATGACGGTGATGCAATTGAGGTCGTGATCCTACTCAATGGATACCGTCGTACGGTTACTGCACCGCGACTATGGATGCGACTCGGAAGCGCTGGCGCTGAATTGAACTCTTGAATTGAGCTGAGACATGTGGGCATTTCCATAGTTCTTTCACCACTCCGAACTGTTCAGCATGCGAAGCTCAGAGAGAGTCAAAGCCGTTGTCATTTCATGAAAGACAATGTCATAATAGAGCTTGATGACTTGACGAGCCAGAGAAAGAAAATCGGTGACAAAACGCTGGGAGTCACTTTGAGTGGCGATTTGCCATGCGAGGGCGGAAGCACATGCGGAGGTATTCGGGCAATGCACCTGAAGCCAATGCTCGTCACAGCGGCCCTTATACAGCTTACAACCGGCACATTTCCGCCGTGTGTGCAGACTTTACAGTCTAGCTTAATAGCCCCACTCGCCGTGCTCGCGCTGTTCGAGCCTGTCCTCGAAGCTCTGATCTCGCCGAGTGCTGGTTGCTATTGCTGGAGCACTTCTTATTGTCTCGAACGCCATGGCGGACGCGAAGTGGGCATCGTATCGAGAGCCTCCCCCGGTGACAGGCTATGAGCCAAAGAAGATGCGCAAAGCTCCCCGTGGGGGAGAGGGAGGCTCGACCACTGGTGTGGGATCGTCCCGCAGAGGAGGTTCAACCACGTTGCATGGAGAGGACGAGAACATGGTGGGCAGCATAACGAATGGTGGCGTAGAGCGCGTGCTGACGGTTTTGATGAACAGGATGGACGACCCGGCTCTCGGAGATTCGACGTCCTTAATCGCAGAGGACGGCCGGGAGGTGCTAGCGGGCGGCCGCCACAAGAAGATAGGCAGCATGTCGAGATTATCAAGGATTTTGTGCAACGAAAGTACAATCCTGCAGCGCAATTCCTGGCCTTTGATGTAAGTCAATCAGTCTGTACTTCGGGCGATCCCGTGCTGACAGCACTCTAGGATATCTTTGGTGACCAAATACTGCGCCAAAATGGTCTCACAAAATGGACGGCCAGCGGGACGTCGCAAGACAGACTAGCGGATTCCTTGTGGAAGGCAGCGAGCAGTCTTGATCCTCCCGTGAGTCACCGCGCTCGGGACAGCTTCGCATATACTAATTTTGTTTCAGGTACAAACCATCAGCGCCGCAAGAAACAACATGACTCGCGCACAACTGCAGCGAATACCCCAGTATTTACCTGGCCTGCGGAACCTGTCGCTGAGGGAAAATGAAATTGAGACCATTGGCGACATTACCTCATTCTTCACTCGAGGTCGCGGCGGAGGGCTACGACATCTGCAGGAGATATGGTTGGTTGGGAACCCCGTTCGGGACAAGGCCGAGAAGTTCGACGATCTGGATCAATATTTCTAGTAAGTGCACCGCGAGATGCCGCAGATGTAGCAAAAGTAACGGTATGTTGTAGTAATGTGGCAAACGCCATACGGACTCTGAAAGTCGTAGATGGCCAGCCCATGCCTAGTGCGAGTTGGGATATTGAGGAAAATAGCCATCTGGGACGAGCAGCATGGCCTGATGGGCAACCCTTCGCCGTCAGCTTCCCCGTACCCATGGCTCCAAGCTCTGTTGATGAGCATCTCCGCGACATGATCGGCGGCATCCTCTCTCAGTATGGCATCGGTGACAGTTTTGTATGCATACACGCTTACCAACGGATTTACCCAGATTTTTCGCATTTTACGATAACGACCGCAAAAACTTGATCAACGCATATCACTCCAGCGCAACCTTCTCTGTCTCAACACTTCCAAACACTCCACCTCGCCAGATTCCCAGTGAATACAAGCCAGAGAGGGGCACGCCCGCTAGCTCTGCCCTTCTCAAGAACCTTCAAGGGACAATCGACCGCGGCATGTCTCGAAACCTCAAATATGTCACTAGCGCGCAATCGCGCGAAGTGTCCCTCCATACCGGCCACAGCAGTATATTAGAGCTATTTGACACGCTCCCGCCAAGCAGACATCCGCTTCAGGATGGCAGCAAGTTTGTGTTTGACGCAACGCTTTTACCGGATATGGGCATGGGAGATATGCTAGAAGTATCTGTGCACGGCGAATTCTTGGAACGTAAGCTGCTTTTGGCCCCACATTCTATGATTCCCGCTGACCGCGAACTTTCAGCTATCATGAATGTCGTGTTCTCTTTCAATCGGACAATTATCTTTGTCACTGCTGGTGCAGGATCTACGTGAGTATCATCAGAATTACAGCAATGTTTGGTGCTGAACAAAGCCAGTGCTGAGAAAATCGGAATGAACGTTCTTGTGATGTCCGACATCCTCGCTGTTCGACGACCCTCGCCATCAACCGTCTGGACACCCGGTCCGATAATCTCCCAAGGAGATGAGTGGACCAGGAACAGGTGGCCATCACGAACTAACAATCCGGCGGCGGCTCGTGTGAATGCGCCGGCACGAGCACCTGCACCCGTGCCAGTTCAGCCTGCTCCACAACCCTTGCAGGCCGCTCCGGTACCGAATCCTTTCCAAGCGCCCGCACCCACGGCATTCCAACAACCAGCTCCAACTTCATTCCAACAGCCTCAGCAACCTGCCCCAGGATTTGCTACACCGCAGCCTCAACAGCTGCCTATGCAGCCGCCGCAACCGACTCCAGCCCCTGCCGTACAGCAGCCACCTGCACCCACCCCTGCTGGGCCCGCCGAGATACCACCCGAATTGGAATCATTGGTGAGTGGTGAATGTAAGGTTCTTTGGCCGTATACTGATTCAGGGCAGACGCCGGCTCAACGAGAGTTGGCGATGGCCTTTTCCGGTGTTACTGGTCTCATCATTCCTGCTACATTGTCTGTGCTCGGGGAGAATGGGTGGGACGGAGATGCTGCGTACAGCAAGCTGTTGGAAGTCAAAGTACGCCTCACCGTAATGGCATGTGCTGTTCACCTACTAATCTGAAACTTTAGAGCGCAATTCCGGGCGAGTGGTGGATTGGAGGTGCACCAAATATTTGATGAGAGATGAACCGCGCTCTGTGTGTCGGGTTCGGTGGTGTGACTCTTTTCTCTCAGTTCTCCCTCATGTTACGTCACGACCATGCGAGTCGCTGTTGCCAAGGACATTTGAGATGTTCTCATCGCACGCATTGTCCCTTAGTGATGTGTCACTCCCAGCTGTATTATGTCTCCTTATCGTGCTAAATATGCACTAGTAGTACTACTTTGACGAGACCTGCCTTCAATGCAATGAGCACGTTGTCTCGGTCCACATTTGCGAGGTGGCGTGGGAAGGTCGAATAGCCACCTCCGCCAATGATCGAATCTTGCATACAAAGGCACTCAGGGTGCAACAACCAACCCTGGAGGAAGCCTTCTAGCTTTCCGAGCCCAACTCCCGCACTGCGACCAGCACCTACCTACCCGTCACAGCGTGGTAATTCTTCACCGCATGGAGACAGGACGACGATGAGCAGCGCTGACGATCTGTGATCCCTCTGCTTTCTCTGTTCTCTGCACCGCCATCAAGCCGTTACCCACCCAATGTCCACATCCACCTCAGCGCACAACTCAGACCGAGACGACGAAGGACAAGACCTCGGGCTTGGACTCAATTTCTCCCCAACGCCAGGCGCACGACGCACACTCCAGCCAAAGCAGGCGCTCAAGCTGTACCCAGAAGCTCTCAAGCTTGGTCTCATCCCCTCGCCTTCCTCACCGGATCTGCATGGAGCGTTCGATCTCCCACGACGGTCACCGCTCAGTCCGCTATTGAGCCCGGTCCATTCTCGGTCGAGGACGCTCCCAGGGAGCTACTTCAAGAATGTGGACTACACTCTCGAGCCGTCACCGTTGACGGCAGAGGAGGTGGCGAAGATCCAGCGGTGGATCCTGTGCGTCGCAGTCGTCAACTTTGACCTGGACGTCGGGCCGGTGCTGCATCATGTGTACCCCCCGGTAGACTTCACCGAGCGACAGATGGAAAACATGTGCGTCTGACACCACTGGTGCTCTGGAATGATTGTTGATACTGGTAATAGCGCTTTCTCGGCATTCCCCGATTCTGCGGCCTTCAGCACCGGCTCCGAATCGCATTCTTTCCGTCTCCGCGATCCTCCGTCTTCCTCATCCAACCACCCGCCATCAATCGACGGCTATCTATACGGCTATGCGCTCTTCATGCAGAAGCGGGACCCGCTAATGCGCCGGGGCTACCTGCAGAAGTCGATCGTCTTCCTCAGCCATCATCCGCACGTATCTCTCTTCCTCGAAACGGCCACCAAGCTCGGGCCGATGTACTTCAAGCACGGCAGCCCGATGCTCGAGACGGGGTGCCGGAATATGGCGAGCTGGCCGGATCCGCAGCCGGGTGTGTCGCTGGAGCTGGGCTTTCTGGGCTCGGTGCTCCAGACGGAGCTGCCGTCGTTTGCGGAGGAGCAGCAGTCGGTCGAGACGGCGTCGTTCACGGAAGTGTTCAATCCCCGTACCCATGTGAGTCGTGTTATACATATGATACGACGGGATCTGATGCGCTTCAGATTCTTGCTTCGGTACCTCCCTCACCGCCCGTCGCGGTCTTCAGCGCCGCCATCGCCTCCCTCTGGTCGATCTGGGAATGCGTGGTCCTCGGGGAGCCCCTCCTCGTCTACTCCTCCAGCGCGCGCTCCTGCAGTGATGCCGTCTGGTGGCTGCGCGACCTCATCCGGCCCATCCCCCTCGCGGGCGACTTCAGGCCGTTCTTTACAATCCATGATGCCGACTTTAGGACACTGGTCACCAAGAAGCAGCCTGCGGCGGGTCTCATATTGGGTGTTACGAACCCGTTCTTTGAGACTGCGTGCAAACATTGGCCGCATATTCTCAGTCTGACAAAAGATGGCAGGTGAGTGAAAGTGTGCTCATCCCAAGGCTGAGGGTGTTAACAAATATACCAGTGGACCGCGCGGACGGAAAGGCTGGCATGGGAAAGATAGTGCTCCTTCCCCGAAACCGAATGGAAACGGAAATTCTGGTGTGCCCACGCATGGTGCACTGCTCGGTCCACCACCGGGCTGGCATTCAAAACACAAGCGTTACATTTCGAAAGATCGTGTTCTGCTGAAGAAGCTGGAAGAGGGTATCCAGACGCGCAATTACGACGAATGCTCAAGACTGTTACGCATACATTTCTCACAGCAGACGGAGAAGCTACTCGTCCCGCTCAATCGCTACTTTGGTAGCCTGATACCCACAGATGCGTACGTGATCCAGCTCTGTGAGCTACTCTATCATCTGACGCAACATGCAGATCTACATCATCACCAGATACCCCACTTACTCTCAGACCGTTCAATACCCCCCAATTCTTGGCGTCATTGAAGACGCATGGCTCGCCACTGAAGTTCCGTGTACAGGGCGGCGGGCAACGCGACTTTTACGAGCATTTCCTAAAGTGCAGCAATTTCGGAAGCTGGCTCACCACACGCGTGAATCTGGCACAGAAAGAGATGGACAAGATGGCTGCTGCACGGACATGAGAAATGATAAGCACGCGTCGCGGGCGAGAATGTATTTAGTACGTATAGAGCATTGTATTCTAACGGCACTGTTCTCAATGGCAGGGAAAGCCATGGATACCACTATTCTAAGAAGCCAAACTCGGAGCTTATGTACAACAGAAACTCATATACGGCTGGACTCGCCTTCCGAAAATTGGAGGGAAGTTGCTGGAATATACGCGAAGCGCGCAATACGCAAGCAACACCGATCTCGGAAGCTGAGCGTCATCGTTAGGTCAATCGGTTATGCGCCGTTTTGTGGGCTTGGCTTTTATCAACATCCTTTCATTCAACCGCACATCTGGATAAACTTCCCCTTGCAAGCGCTTCGCTCGGTATCAAGACTCCTCTTCCTGTTCCTTGACTGGCTGTCCTGTGGATTCGGCCGACATTAATTGGCTCACTTCTTCTGGAATTGTGCGCGCCGATCCTTGGATCGTACGGTACAAGTGCTGTCGTGATTGGATGGCTATACTTCGCCTGGAATGGTACGACATAGGTTTGGCGCTGGCATTCGGATCCTCCCCGTGACCGTGGCATTCCGCTGGGCTGGTTCCTCGCTGTCACTCAAGTCAGGCGACACTGCTTCCTCTCAAGCATCTGAACCCCTGACTCTTCTCCGCCGTTCGCGCAAACCCCCATCCTTCTCTCCTGTCTGGGTTGGATTAGCTGATGGAACATCAATTGTGCAGCTCTCCGCTGTTGCTCGCCGTCTGACCTGGCCTGTCGGACCGGTCTAATTCTCCTCTATACTGAGATAGACCGGCATGCCTATAAAACGTCCGCGGTCCACGACCTGTTCCCCGAGACGACGTTGAAGGCCGTACTAAGCTGCAATCATGAGATCGACATCTTTTGCTGCGCTATTATCCGCGTGGTTCTTCTCGTTGGTGCTGTCTGCTCCGGTTGAGACCATCTCGACGGCTCTGGAAACCAGACAAACCGCTCAAAGTGCGCCTCACTGGGTCTTGTATTGGGACGCCGTACGGAGCTGTTTCTGCTCGCGCCGCAACTAGTTGAAACTGCTGTCTTAGTGGGTCACGGGTGAGAATGGACCGCCGTCTCCGTCGGTCATCTCGGTACGTACGCTAGATCTGGGAAGAGTATTCATCTGTCTGATTGGGTAACAGGGCTTCAACGTCTTGTGAGTCCTATTGGTTCTGTCAAGCAGGCGCTATTCTGACCGAGCGAAAGTATCCTGTCTTTCTTGCTCAGTACTGGCCCGGCTGATCAAGCGCTCGAATGGACATACTTGAGCAACGATACCCGCGCTTCTATCAAGGCAGAGTACGAAGCTGCTGGCATCAAGCTCATGGTTTCAGCGTTCGGATCAACGGATACGCCGACCACAGACGGTACTACAGTATTCTTGTCATGCAGGACAGGGGACCAGCTCAATTTATTGCAGGTTACGATGCCGTAACGCTGGCCACCACCATGGCTCAGTGGGTCATCGATTGGGGTTTGGATGGCATTGGTACGCCTCGCCACTAGTTGTTACAACGCCGTCGATGCTTATCTCCGCTTAGACGTTGATTGGGAGGACTTCACGGCTATGAACCTGCAGAACGGTCAAGCGGAATATTGGCTTATAAGCTTTACCGAGACTTTGCGGTCCATGCTGCCCGCCGGGCAATATCTCATCACGCATGCGCGTAAGTGACAGCCAGCTGTGGCCTCCGATAAGTCCTCACGGGTTTTGGCAGCGGTCGCCCCATGGTGCGATGCGCCTGCTTAGGTGCAATACGGTATCGGCTTACAGGTCCCGCAGGTTCAGTGGAGAGATATATCCCACCGGTGCCTATGTCATCGTCAATGAAAATGCTGGATATGCAATCGATTGGTGAATATACTTCCTCAAAATCCTTCAGCTCCTCGCTGATAGTGATTTAAGGTACAATGTGCAGTTCTACAATCAGGTACGCATTTGAAGAGATCCTAGCACTTTTGGAGGCTTTCATTGATATTATTGTGCAGGGTGCCACGGAGTATGCTAATTGCTCAACCTTACTCGATACGTCCTCTACGACATGGCCGTACACAGCTGTTTTCCAGATCAACTATGATGGAGAAGTTCCTTTGGACAAGCTAGTCATAGGTGTAAGCCTCTTGCCGTCTGTGGTCGACCCGTGCTCACTATCGCCCTCTCTTGCAGAAACCTGCAGCACCCAGCGATGCATCAAACGGCTATATGGAAACGTCGCTGCTAGCCACATGTGTGCAACAGGCTATGGACCAGGGCTGGTCAGGTGGAGTTATGACATGGGAGGTGAGTACCCTCTTCAAAGGGCCCGCCGGCCACGCTAACTGACTTCTGGTAACAGTACCCAGATGCAGCGGCCAGCTGGATTGCCACAGTCAGAGCAGATAGCTGGCCGGTTTAACTCTCGCTTGAATGATAGTATATAGGGATTTAGTCGCTTCCTACAGTGCAGCTCTCGTAGTTTGCGCGCTTGGGTTTAGGAGACGTCATTCCAATCTGCTGAAATGATGCTTAACGCCTTGGACCTAAACCAGCTGTTGTTTTCGAGTGTCGCAAGCAGGTGCAAGAATCGCAATCATGTGCCACCAGCGTCGCGCGAGTCTTAAAGGTGGTCCGTTTCTAGGAAAGCATGGGTGAGGGGCGCCTGTTTCGGGGGTAAAAGGGTCGCGCGAGACGCGCATGCATTATCGCGGTTCTCTGTTATCAACCATGCGCCTCATATCTACTGTTAGGGGTTGCTTTGGTTCTTACCTTCTCCTCGGACTGGTCAAGCGAGCCTTTCCTTGTGTCCTCAGGGGATTTCTATGCTAGATTGTACAGCCCGGGCAGGATCAGGAGAACCGCAAAGGATCCGACCGCCCCTTGTCCATCGGGGACACTTGCGTACTGTTCCCGGCATCGGAAGCACTGGCCTTGCTCCTATCGTTGACTCAACATGGGCAGTTAGACGCCCAGTCAGGTTCGTGTCTCCTCCCCTTGGGTATTTGTGAAGTAGCTGGAACCGGATATACCTTATAAAGTTGCACGTTTCATATACTGGAACGCGTGTGCACCAGCTCGAACGAAGCCGCTTCGCTTAATTAACGGCTAATGGATACACTACCCACGTTCATCTGGACCACGTATTGCAAAACTGCGGCATTTCTCTTATCTTCAAGTCGGCCTGTTGGGTGGATGGATGTCAGCCGCGGGCTGGAAGCGGGTCAGTCTGACCTGATTGCTCCTATTGAATGCTTCTGATACATGCGATCAGCTCGACGTGCAGTATGATACTTGGCCGTCTTTGTCTGTAAACCCTCCTATTGTGGTTTATTTTTGAACTGCTCGGGCCGGTATCTCGTTCGTGGGAGAGCTGGATGCGTGATCCTCTGGTACTTAACACCGCCAGTTCCACATCCGATATGCACCGCGGACACGCGCTCACGGTGTTCTCTACGATGTTCTTCTCACTTGCCGCCCATCTGGGTGGTAGAAACCTCAATGGCCTTGCCAACCTCGGACCATGGTGCAGCATCTCGACGGTTCTTCCATGGATCCTCTGCGGGCCAGGATGTATTACGCTGAACGGTCCAGCCTCGAATTGTATGGGCGCCATGGAAGGCATTGAAGACCTGGATGGAGCGTATGGCTTGTGCTTATCCGGGTACATGTCAGCAGTCTCTCAAGGTTATAAATTGGACCATGAAGGACGGTGGCCCCTCAGGACCTCGTATCTCAGTGTCGAACGACAGGTCACCAAGCTGCCATGGTCGCCTTTTCCCGTGCTATCGCGCTGGTTGTCCTGGCCGTGACCGGCGCATTTGCTGCTCCTGTTGAGCATGACGTCCCCGCACTTGTCGCCCGGCAGAGCGCCCAGGCCGCCCCGCACTGGGTAGCGTATTCCGATGAGGTACAGCGTGTTTTGCATTCTGTTGTTCTGTCACTATTGACACCTCTCGTGCGGTGCAGTGGGTCTCTGGGGAAAACGGCCCGCCCGATCCTTCGGTCATTACGGTACGTTTGGTCACGACATTGAGCTGTCACATTGCGCTAATACGGGCTCAGGGGTTCAACGTATTGTTGGTACACAACCGCGTGGCTATACAGAATCTACTCAGTCCTGTCTAGCATTCTGTCCTTCCTGATGACCTCGGGCGCTGCAGACCAGGCCTTGGAGTGGACGACTCTGGACGCAGACACGCGGAGTACCATCAAGGCCGAGTATGTTTCTGCCGGAATCAAGCTTCTTGTCTCGGCGTTCGGCAGCACTGATGCCCCGACCTCCGATGGTTAGGCTGTTTGCAACTCTGGAAGCAAAGGTCTGATGCTTGACACAGGCGAGGATCCGACGACCCTCGCTAACACGATGGCGGCGTGGGTGCAAGAATATGATCTGGACGGCATAGGTATGCCCAATTGTAAACCGTGAGATATGAACTCATGTCTCACTTACGTAGATATTGACTATGAGGACTTCAACGCTTTCAACGCGGGCACCGACGCCGCTGTTAATTGGTTGGTTACCTTCACCCAAACACTGCGAGCTGCTCTTCCCACTGGCCAATATTTAATCACGCATGCTCGTAAGCACACGTAACCGAAGAGTTTCCCTACATTGCTCACGGTCCTCTGCAGCCGTGGCTCCATGGTTCAGCGCGTCCCAGTACCCGGCGGGCAGCTATCTGGATGGTATGTGCGGGTTTGCTGACGAGCTCCTTGTCACACCTCTGACACTTACTCAAGTCGACTCTCAAGCCGGAAGCGACATCGACTGGTACAACATTCAATTCTACAACCAGGCATGCATGCGGGAAGTGTCTTGAGCGGGTACAGTTGCTTAACGTGGTGTTCAGGGCACGACGATGTACACGGACTGTGACGGACTTCTCACCACCTCTGATTCGACGTATCCCGACACGGCGCTGTTCCAGATCAACGCGGCGGGAGTGACGCTCGACAAACTGGTCATCGGAGTGAGCCCGCCCCGTATGCCCTGCAATTTCCGCTGACGAAGCTGCTAGAAACCCGCGAACTCGGCCGACGCTACCACGGGGTACATGGACCCCGGCACGCTCGCGACGTGCGTCGAAACAGCGCAGAGCGACGGCTGGGATGCGGGTGTCATGACTTGGGAGGTGAGACCGTCTCCTCGAACAAGTTGCCGGCTACTATAGCTGAGGTCTGTTAACAGTACCCCGACGCGGCGGCCAGCTGGATCGCTACGGTGCGGGCTGACAGCTGGCCGGTGTGAAGCTTCTTTTTATTTGGGCTTGAGCGGTGATGATCCTGAGTATGCAATTAAGAGTAACAAGAAGATAGTGATTCCAGCAGATGATACGCTCCTTCCAATGTGACGAGATCCACTTTTCAGCCGCTAATCCTGCGGCTGCCCATCCTCGAAGATATCCAATCCGCCCCAGCCGGGGCGGACGACGCGCGCCTTATTCGGGTACTCTGCGGACACCTTTTCGAGCTTATCAAAGTCCTCCTTGTCGAGCTTGAACACGAAAAAGTTGTCCTCGATCCGGGAGGCAGTCACGCTCTTGGCGAGGACGACGTTCTGCAACACGGTGTCAGCACCACAGCAACGTTGAGGGAGAACCACAGGACGCACGCCACGCTGGATTTGCCAGCTGAGCAGGATCCGCCCAGGGCCAACACCGTTCTTCTCGGCAATCTCGACGATCTACATCCCATTAGCAGAGCACCCAGGACGCCGGAAGGAGCGCACCGTCGGGTCCGCCAGCATCTCCTTCGACTTGTCCCCGCTCCCGAGGGGCGAGTACGCCTCGAGGAGCAGGTTGTTCCCATGGGCCCACTAGATCCACACCGTCAGCGCCACACCCCGATCACGATCACACCAGCGCACCTTGACAAGCTCATGCTGCGGCCAGTGAAAGTTCAGCTCCACCTGATTGACAGCAGGGCGGATCTTGGCCTTGGAGATCAGGTCCTTCGTCCTTCCCAGCGTCAGCGTTCAGCTTTCCTCTCCTCCCAAGCCAGAGAAGACGCACTTGCGGATATTGAAATTGCTGATGCCGATATGGCGCGCCTTGCCCTGCGCCGCATTATCTCATCTCAGCACCTCGCCTTTCGCTTCGCTTGCAAGAGGACTCACGCCATCGACAAGCGCCTCCATCGCCCTCCACGTGCTCACATAGTCGTCCGTCAGCGCCCGGTCAACCAGCGTATTCCCATCCGGGCCCTTCGCACGGTCCGTAGGCTTCCCGTCCGCGCCGAGGCCGAATGCGACTGGCCTGCCCGTGAATCAGCCCCTGCCGGCCTGCTGCTGCTGGGAGAAGTTGGGGCACACCAGTGAATCAGGTACAAATCCAGGTACCCCGCATGCAGGTCCTGCGCGGACTTATGGTACCTTTCCGTCCGTGCATCAGCCTTCACTGCCTGAGGAAAAAAGAGGAAAAGACGCACATCTCCTCCACATCCTGCGGCCGGTGATATCCATTCCACAGCTTGCTAGTGATCCACAGCTCCGAGCGGGGGATCCCAGAGTCCTTGATCGCTGCGCCAACTTCTGCCTACATAGTGCGAGGGTTAGCGGGGCCTGGGCCTTTGAGGCGGAATGGGGGAGGGGAGCACCTCGTTGCCGTAGATGTACGCGCTGCGCGATGTCAACCCCCGTAGAGATGGGAAAGGGGGAAAGAGGAGCCCACCAGTCAATATGCCGATATCCCGTCCTGAGCGCGTGCGCAACCGCGTTCCCGACCTGGCCCTGGCCAGACGTCAAGTTAACAACGTCTTCGGACGCCCGCAAACAGAGAGAGAGAGAGAGCACCTTTGGGGCCTGCCAAGTGCCAAATCCCAGCGCGGGGATAGACGCGCCCGTGAAGAGCTTGAAGGAGGACGGGAGGGGGGGCATACTGCTATCGTTGACCAGAGGAGGAAAGGAGAGGAGAGAGGGCGGGGACGGGACGGGGTAGCGGCCTGGCCATTATTTGGCCAAGCCGGGAAGGTTATTTTGCCCGGCCGGAGAGGGTCGCGTTTGCCCGATATGGCAGATGACAAATTGTGGGGGATCGTGAGTGTAACTTCGGGCGTCATCGCCGCGAGGCGGGTAGTTCCCCTTCAGGACCAGCCACCGCGCCTCCCCGTATTCTACGGAAGATGAATGAAGGACATTCTTTGATTGCTTGACTTTTAGTATTAGTACACACTGCCTAGTGTTTCGTTTTTCGTCTTTTCCCCTCGACGCGGCCCAAAGGGGAGATCTACGCGCCTACTCCGCCCTCCACGGGTCAGGCTTTCCGCCCGGCAGGGCGGGATCACGTCCCTGCATCTGGTCTGCCGTGCTCGCGAGGTTCTCCCTCACCCTCGCGCGCAAGTCCTGTGCCTGCCCACGCGCATACTGCGCCTCCCCCGCACCCTCCGTACTCTCGCTCCCGAGCGCTGCGCCGGCGCGCGCACGCACGTCCCCAAAGGCCTTGTCGATCCCCGCATCGACGGTGTTGGGCTGGGAGGAAAGGTAGTTTCCCGACCCCTCGAAGGCAGAGTGCGCCGCGCTCGAGAGGTAGGACGAGGCGCCAGAAAGGTGGTCCTTGACGTACCCCGTGAGCGTCGCTGCCTCCTCCTGCGTCTGCCCGGCTAAGTGCTGTCCCTGCCCCGCGCCTGCCAGCGAGCTGTCCCCGAACGCGTTCCCTACACTCTCCTTGACACTGCCGAGGGCGCTGTCGGTCTTGCCCTCCGTGTGAGAGGGCTGGTGCGAGCCCGTTGCACCCGAGAAGAAGTTGGTTGCGGCGCTGCTGGCCTTCACACAGTCAGCACATAGACTGTATAAGATGAATGGAGGACGCGGACGCACCTGGTTGAAACCGGACTTGATCGAATCAGTGAGGTTTGCGGGCGGCTCATACGGGTGATCCGCGAGGCTTGCAGACTCCCTAGGTCCAGAATCGGAGGAGGACATTCTTTTCGAGTTTGTAGGTTGTTATATAGGGGAGTTTCGTATAGCGGAACTGAAGGTAAGGACTGCTGGGCAGGGGTGGCTTAAGTACCCATGCACGGTGGATCGCCTAGTGGGGCTTGGTGAACTTGAAGGAGGCTCGTGACGCCGGTGACGTCACACGTGGCCAGAACTAAGGGCAGCTTCCTGTGTCGCCCGAGGTCGGCTACAGCGGGGCGGGGCGGGTTGACCCGAGCAAGCGCCCTGACATGCGCTGGGGTGGTCAACCCTTGGCATTCCTCATTCCATAGCAGGTGTGGCAGAGGAAGTTGTGGTAAGAAGGTGGTTGTTACGGAGCCGCAACTTGCGCAACCCCGCACCCCGCACCCTGACATCGATGTCCGCAAATCCGAATCCCCGCGGCCCGCCCCCGCATATCCGGCCGGCGCGCCGATGGAGGTCCCTGACGACCAAGCCGACGCTGGAGGTCGCCCGCTCGCCCTCTGGCATCCCTCGCCCGCCGTCACCGTTTCAATTCCTGACTGGCATGTCAGTGCTCTTCTAACTTTCTCAGCTCATGCCGGCCAGACCACCACCATTGGGAGGGACGGGGAGCAGGCGAGAGGACGAGGACCTGATCCCGCTCACTGGGCAGAGCGCGCCCCCGCCCTCCCCTGCCTTCCCAGCGCACGTACCACAGAGCTGGAGGGAGAGCGAGTCCTACCAGGTGCTCATGCGTATCCCCCTCGCCGGAGTGAGCAGTGCGTACTACTACCTCATGCTACCCAAGGAGGGAGTGTGCTCATCCCGCCCTTCGCCTGGGCAGACATGTTCAGCAGCGCGCTGACCAACCCGGTGGACGTGATCAAAGTGCGACAACAGCTGCGCACCTCCTCCTCCCAGCCAGGCACCTTCTGGGCCATCGGCGCGAACCTCATCCGGGCCGAGGGGCCCCTAGCGCTCACAAAGGGAATGCTGGCAGGTGTGATGCGCGAGAGCATATACGGTACTATCCGGCTGGGAACGTACGAGTTCTGGAAGACGACTTGGAGGCGCGTGAGCGGGGGACGGCTGGAGGAGAAGGGGCTCACGTTGAAGGTCATGAGCGCGCTGACGAGCGCTGTCGTGGGCGCGTGAGTCGCTCCTGCTCGCCTTTGCCGCGAGGGTGCTGACTGCCGCAGGTCTCTGGCAAACCCGACAGATCTGGTGAAGAGTGCGTCTGCCCTGCTTTCCTTTTCAGGCCCCAGCTCCAGCTAACACCCTGCAGTCCGGATGCAAGCACCCTACCCTCCCGGCACGCCCGCGCCGTACCGCAACACCTTTCACGCGTTCGCGACCGTCTACCGGGAAGGGGGCGGCTCGCTCCTGGGTGGCGTGGGCTCTCTCTGGCGCGGGACGACACCGACAGTCGCGAGGGGGATCGTCATCTCTGTAAGCCAGATCGTGGGATATGATCAGTGTAAGCAGACGCTCAAGTATGGCTTTGGGTGGGGGGAGGGGCTGAGGTTGCATTTGGCTGCGAGCTTGTTCGCTGGGTGAGCGCCTTCCCGCCTTCTCCCCCTTAACGGCGATGCTGAGGAGGAAATTGAAAGGTTGTTCTGCTCCATCACCAGCAACCCGGTAGACGTAGTCAAGGTACGCATCATGAACGACAAGACGCGGCAGTATCGTTCCATCGCACACTGCGTGAGCACTATCCTGGCAAACGAGGGCCCGACGGCATTCTACAAGGGGTTCATGATGTGCTGGGCGCGGGTGCGTCCTCTTTCCCTCTTTCAGTGCATTTTCTCACGGAGGGCAACGCTGACTCGACCCCAGCTCGGCAGCCATACGGTCATAACATACCTCATCTTCGAGCGGTTGCGCATGTGGGCGGGCGTGCGGCCGATGTAGAGATAATACAGTACAAGTACAGTACATAATCCATCTTGCATATTCTCTGCCCTGGAAAAAGTTGCACGCAGAATGTAGATGCACATGCACATGCATGCTGACAATGCGGGATTGGGAAGCAGCCTGGTGGATCGCGTCAGGGTTGTGTATAAGCTGACTCACGGGCGGTCCCTTCCAATTCTTTCCACCGCGAGGATATAAGGGCCGGATGCGCTATCGGGGCTTCTGCTCGCCTTCTTCTTTGTTCGCCTGCTAGACTTGAGGCGAGGATCCGGCAGACTGCTGTCTTTCTGCCTGTTTCCCGCCTGTTAGGCTTCTAGCGTACTATCTCGCTAATCACAACATCTCGCTGCCAGCAAATCGTCGGCTCGCTATCAATTGTCAACCTCTGCAGCGCCGATCACACCCATGGACGACAAAGAGCCCGGCATCCCCAGCGCGCCCCCGGAGTCCCAGGCTGTCCTAGAGATCCGGGAGCGCAATCTTGGCCTTGCCTCGGCCTACGAGTCCAAGGTCGCCCTTCTGAACTGGCACATCAGCCACGAAGTCGGCTTTGGCAGGTTTCAGTGGACGCTCACGGCCCTAGCGGCGTTCGGGTGGTTCGTCGACAATGCCTGGTTTCAGTGTGTCTACGTCGCTACGCCCCAGGTGCAGCTCGAGTTCGACGTGGCGTATATCGGATGGGCGAGCCTCTCCCTCTATGCGGGGCTCATCGTCGGCACCTTCGGCTGGGGCGTGGTGTCGGACATCGTTGGGCGCCGCATATGCTTCAATACGACGCTGCTGATAAGCTCGGTATTTGGTCTTGCGGCTGGCGGTGCTAACAAGTACGGATACATTCTTTTCTTGCGGGACGAGGCTGATCGAGGACGGCAGCTATGTGACGTTCTGTGCCTTGCTCGCGTGCACGGGTCTGGGAGTGGGCGGCAACATCCCCGTCGATTCGGCTCTCTATCTCGAGTTTATCCCGGGGTAAGGCTGCACCTACTCTTCACAGCGGACCTGTATCTAACGCCAATGCAGGACTCACCAGTGGATGCTCACGCTGCTCTCGATGTTCTGGAGCCTCGGCACCCTCTTCGTGGCCCTCATCGGCTGGGGATTCATCGCGAGCTACTCCTGTACTGAGCAACCGTGCACACGTGCGAACAACATGGGCTGGCGCTACGTGTAAATGTCTCTTCTCCCCATTTTTGCAGAACGAACGACTAAGTGCCATCAGGTTCTTCGCAACCGGCGCGATCGTCTTCGCCATGTGGGTCATGCGCTTCTTCGTCTATCGTATCCCCGAGAGTCCCAAGTACCTGATCGCGCGCGGACGGGATGCGGAAGCGGTAGCGGTCGTGCACTATATGGCCGAGCAGAATGGGCGTACATGCACCCTCACCTTGGAGAAGTTGCGCACTGCCGCAGGGGAGAGCGTCGATGATCTGAAGTCCAGCAATACGGAAGGTGTCTCTCCGACTGCGAGGATGACGGCGCAGATACTTTGGCATATGGCGAAGCAGAGCGTGGGCCAGTTCAGCATGGAGCATGTCCGGGCGCTGTTCGCGACATGGCGTGTTGCAATCAACACGATCGTCTTGATCTTGATCTGGGGGTTGATCGGCGCTGCGTCCCCGCTGTACAATGCGTTCATCATTGTATTGTCAGGGCTGTTGTTACACGTATAAACCTGAGCTGACCTGCAGACCAGCATCTCTGAGAAAGGCGCAGAGGTCGGTCAATCGAGCATATACACAACGTATCGACAGTATGCGATCACTTCGACGGTCGGCATTCCGGCTGCGATCATCGCCGCTGCCCTGGTCGAGCTTCCTCGGTCGGGCCGGAAGGGGGCGATGGCGCTGTCGACCGCTCTGACTGGGGTGTTCCTCTTCCTCTTCACAACATCGAGGAATCCGGAGGGCATCCTAGGTTGGAACTGTGCTCTGTCCCTGACCCAGGATATCATGTACGGAGTGCTATACGCCTACAGTAAGTCCTCTGCTATACCCGGCTTCCAACGTGCTCAGTCGTTCGTGCAGCCCCCGAGTCCTATCCAGCACCCCAGCGCGGCACCGGCTACGCCTTCTCGATGACCTTCAATCGAATCATGGGCGTGGTCATACTCCTCATCGGGCGTTTCATACCGATCACACCTACCACCCCGGTGTACGTCTCCGCGAGCCTGTTCTTGGTCACTAGCGTGTTCATGCTTCTGCTGCCGATTGAGACAAAGGGCCGGGCAGCGGTCTAGTAGGAGTCAAGTCTTTCTTGAGCGGGGCTGCGGCATCTACTAGTAATCCGACTGTCTTTGGCTCAAGTCCCATGTTCTATTAGTACCTCGTTTGCACTCGCTCGTCAGTTCAGCAGTCGCTAGCGCCAGACAGACACCGCGCCGAAGGTCCAGCTCGCAACAATTTCGCAATGCTCCGTCTTGCCCTGAGAGGCAAAATTTGGTCCAATTAGAGCCCTCGGCTCCGGTACGCTTCCCCATTCGACGCGTCGTGCCTCTTCAGGCCGATCATGATCGTCGGGCAAATTCTCCTTTGAGGCACCGTTCTGATCCTTGATCGCCCGAGATTAGATCCGTCTGGGCGATCAGTTGATGAATTTCAGTCTGCAGGGTTCCCGGTGGGTTGGATACTCCGTGTGGCGGCTCGGAGATTCCCTCCCATCATACTTGGAAGAATTTGGGAATATTGTAACCTGAAGGGAAGATGATTGCTATTTGCTACTAGGTACATTATTGCATGAACGGGCATGAATTCGGGATTACGAGGCTTTGAAGCAGGAACTTGGGCATGTTTGGAGCGTACAACAAAATTAGCGTTCCGAGAAAACCAAATTTCAGAGATCTTGCCGAGGCATGTCAGTGCTTTTGAATTGCAGGGCTATGTCCTTTCGAGCCGTGCTCGCCGAGAAGGACGGAGTAGGCGCAGATCAGTGCAAGCCCGACACCTTTGCCTCACCCCACATGCTGACCCTTCCCTTCCAGTCCTGCGCCCAGAGAGTGAGCTCGCCCCTCGCGCCCGGCCGCCAGCTGCCCAGGAGGGTGATCTCCCTCTCGACCGCGAGCGGGCGCACGGCCCGATAGCGGAAATGGTCGATCCGCCCGCTGGGGGGAAGCTGGAAATTGGCCGCTTCGAGTAGGAGGAGGGCGGTTAGGGGCCCGTGGACTAGCGGGCCGGAGTGTCCCTCTGACCGCGCGTAGGTTGCGTCGTAGTGGATCTTGTGCGCGTTGAACGTGAGCGCGGAGAAGCGGAAGAGGGTCAGCTCGGTGGGCGTGAAGGAGATGGAGAAGTCTGGGTCGGGGAGCTCTGCGGAGTAAGTGAGAAATGGGTCGTTATGGGCTGGGAGGGAACGACATACCCGGATTCGGCTTGTCCTTCACTCGGGCGACCTCGCCTTCCACCGCCGGTGGCTGGAATACATGTGCCCTCCTATCGATGAGCGCGACGCCGTTCCCGTTGCTGATCGTATGCCTCTGCCAAACGAACAGCTTTGGCCGATCCTCCTTGAACCCTTTCTCCTCGACCATATCCACCACGCTCTCGCAGCTCACCGCATCCCCGATCCGCAGCTCGTTGTGAGGCAGCCACGTCATCTCCCCGCCAGCCCACATACGGCGCGACCACGGCAGCGGGGGCGTGAACGCCGGCTCTGTCCCGTCGGGGTTGAGCTGTGACTCCGCCGCGAGCGGGGGGAAGAGAACGAGGTGGTGGCCGGGCTGGAAGGGCGCCCCTTCCCCCGGTGGTGGGGTGTTGTAGATCGGCCCGGAGCGTGTGGGGAGGGTGGCATGCAGCTTGAGTGCGGTGGAGAGTATGATGTTGTCCGTCGCTGTACGGGGGACTTCGAGCACCGATTCGGCCCACGCGGCGACTGCGGCGGCGCTGATGGGGGATGCACCAGAGGGCTCTGACGGGTGGTGCGCGCTGCGTCCGAATACGGGGCGGAGGGCGTTCACCCGCGCGGAATGGGAGAAGAAGGGCGCATAGGGTGTGCGGGGGAGGGGCATCGTTGCTGTTAGTCGATGCAAGGCCAGGAGTGACGGTGACGGTGAAATGATAAATATGTCCCGGGGGAAAGGGGGGATGATCGGGAGTGCGCCCTTCCGCCCTGATCAAAGTCGCTTTCCCGCGCTTGTTATACTCGCTGTGTGGGCGGGCGGGCGTGGAGGGGCGGTCACGCCCCGTGTCCCTCGGATAATATACAGTAATAGGCGGAGGCACGGAGGAGGTGGACGCTCCGTGACGACCAGCGTGCGACGGCGCGAGCAGCGAGCCCCCCTCCATCCCTCCACTCCATCTCAGGCAGTCCACCCGCTCCCGCACCTCCGAGCCCCCGTCCCTGGACAGTGTGCGCGTGAAAAGAGCAAGGAAATCCCTCGGCCGGCCGCGCGGGGTCGGGGTCGGGGGCATCAACCACGGCAAAGGGCCAGGCGCTGATAAAGCAGCCACAAGAGGTTGGGGCAGCCCGTGTGGCCCCGAACGACCCTTCGGGCAAACGTGCCAAGGGCGCCGGGCGAAGTCGCAAGACATCGCCAGCCAAAAATGTTACTGATAACGCCACTGCATTAGCTTGGGGACGGGGACGCGCGGCTGAAGAATAGGACAGATGTGGCTGTGCAGAACCCTGCGGAGGCAGATGATGTCGGGGCAGCTATTGGCTCGTTGGGGCAACACTTTTGGGATTTTTGGTGAGCCCCATCGCCGACGCACGGACAAAAACTACGCCTTTACTCGGCGTACACGTCGCTCTGCTACTCTCTATCCAACCCCTACGCTGCGCTACCGTCTGATAGCGACGCTTTGGGGCCAACCTCGCAGCTGCGCTTACTAAGTCAAACCCAACGATCCCTTCCCCCCGCGATCGCCTGGGCCAGACAGACTGTCAACCCTGCGCCCGGTAATTCCCTACAAATACCCCTCCCATCCCGTATCGCTCTTCCCCCACCTCACGCTCCCGCTTGACTCCTCTCCCCCCACCACACCCAGCCCGCGAGAGAGCGTGTGTACCGCCGCTGCGCTATAGAACGCCTCACGCGAGCGAATAGAACAATGACCGTCCAGAACGGCACGCCTATTCACGGCGAGGAGGAGCGTATCGCCCTCCGTCCACTGACCCTGCAGTCCGGGGCCACTAGGGTGCGCATATACTTACCTTTTCGCGCATATATGCATGTTCTGACGCGTATATGCGCCTTTTTCAGGTTTCCATCCCCGTATCTGCGAGCAGCAACGACTGGCTCGTGGCCTCCGTCCTGAGGGAGGAGTTCCAAGCCTCCCACCAAGCTCCCGAAGCCGATGCGACCGAGGAAGAGGCCGACGCGCCCAGCACCCAGCCCGCTATCGAGCTTGTCGCCCAGTTCCTGGCGTTCGTAGCCAATCGGCCCGATGAGGACAAGTGCTTCGCCGCCTCGCGCCAGAGCACCCTCCTCTCCGCAGTGAAGCACTTCACGTCCGCCTTCCTGGGCACGAAGGACGTGCACTCGCTCACCGCGACATACGACACCGACACGCGCGCGTCCGTGCTCGCCGCGTACTACACTGCGCTCGCTGCGCTCGAGCGTGCGCTCCCGGCGGAGCAGGTCCCGCGCGGACCCAAGTCTGCCCTCTTCGAAGCGGCCAAGAAGGGCGAAGCAGAGATCTACGGCCTGTTCGGCGGGCAGGGCACGAACGAGGTCTACTTCGACGAGCTGCAACAGCTGTTCGCCATCTACGGCCCGTACGTGCGCGACTTTATCAGCACGGCAACCTACGAGATCCTCGAGCCGCTCGCTGCGCGTGCGCAAGAGCAGGGCCACGCGTACTACAGCCACGGCCTGGACGTCCTCGCCTGGCTCACCGGCACGGCCCCACGCCCACCGCTCGCCTACCTCGCCAGCGTCCCCGTCTCCTTCCCCCTCATGGGTCTCACCCAGCTCGTCCAGTACCTCGTGTCCTGCCGCGTGCTCGGCCTGCACCCGGGAGAGATGCGTTCCCTGATCAAGGGCGCCACCGGCCACTCCCAGGGCGTCGTCAGCGCAGTCTGCATCGCTGCCTCCAGCTCGTACGACAGCTACAAGATCAACGTCGCCAAGGCGCTCCGCTGGCTCTTTGCCTGCGGTCTCCGTGGCCAGGAAGCGTTCCCCACGCTCACGGTCGAGCCGTCGCTCGTCGCCGACTGCGTCCAAGGTGGCGAGGGCACACCCTCACCCATGCTTGCCGTTACCGGCCTGGAGCTCAACAAGCTCCGCCCGCACATCGACAAGACGAACAAGCATCTGCCGGAGAACTCTCAGCTCATCGTCTCCCTCAACAACGGCCGCAAGGCGTTCGTGATCACCGGCCCGCCGCGCGCTCTGTGCGGCCTAGTGAACAACCTGCGCAAGGTCCGCGCGCCCCAGGGGCTTGACCAGAGCAAGATCCCTTTCAGCCAGCGCAAGCCCGTCTTCAGCGTTCGCTTCCTCGTCGTCGGCGTGCCGTACCACAGCAAGTACGTCGCCGCAGGCACGGAGAAGGTCATGAGTGAGGACCTGGCGGGCGAGGAGTTGTGGAAGGCTGAGGAGCTCGGCACGGCCGTGTACAATACATTTGACGGGAGCGACCTGCGCAGCCTCAAGACGTCCATCACGCGCTCGCTGTGCGAGCAGATCTTCCCCGAGCCCATCTTCTGGGAGAAGGCCTGCGACTTCCCCGCGACTGCGACGCACGCGGTCGACTTTGGCCCGGGTGGGATGAGCGGCATCGGTTCCCTCACCCAGCGCAACCTCGAGGGACGCGGCGTGCGCGTCGTCGTCGTTGGCAACAAAGGCCCCGGCGCCGCAGAGCTGTACGACGCCGAGAAGGTGCGCCGCGCCGAGAAGTGGGAGGAGGTTTTCACCCCCCGCCTCGTCAAGACGCTGGATGGCCGCATCCAGATCGACACGCCCTTCTCGCGTCTCCTCGGCAAGCCGCCAATCATGGTCGCTGGCATGACGCCCACGACTGTCAAGGCCGGCTTCGTCTCCGCCGTCTTGCGCGCGGGATACCACGTCGAGCTCGCTGGTGGCGGACACTACAACCCGGCTGCGCTGCGCGCCAAGGTCGCCGACATCCAGTCCCAGATCCCGGCCGGCGTCGGGCTCACCCTCAACGCGCTCTACATCAACCAGCGCCAGTTCGGCTTCCAGTTCCCTCTCTGGCAGGAGATGCGCCGCGAGGGCGTCCCCGTCGAGGGGTTCTGCGTCGCCGCGGGCATCCCCTCGACCGAAAAGGCCGCCGAGATCATCGGCGCGCTCAAGGCGTCCGGCATCCGCCACATCGCCTTCAAGCCTGGCTCTGTCGACGGCATCAGGCAGGTCGTCAACATCGCCTCTGCCAACCCAGACTTCCCGATCATCATGCAGTGGACTGGTGGACGCGCGGGTGGCCATCACTCGTGCGAGGACTTCCACCAGCCCATCCTCTCCACGTACGCGGCCATACGCCAGCAGAAGAACATAGCCCTCGTTGCCGGCTCCGGCTTTGGTGCTGCTGAAGAGGTCTGGCCGTACATCACCGGCGACTGGAGCAAGGAGATGTTCGGCGTGGAGCGTATGCCCTTCGACGGTGTCCTCTTCGCGTCCTGGGTCATGATCGCCAAGGAGGCGCACACGAGCGAGGCGGTCAAGCAGCTGATCGTCAAGGCGCCCGGTGTGGGCGACGCCCAGTGGGAGGGCACGTATAAGAAGGAGACCGGCGGCATCCTCACTGTCAAATCCGAGCTGGGCGAGCCGATCCACAAGATCGCCACGCGCGCTATCAAGCTCTGGAAGGAATACGACGAGTCTGTCTTTGCCCTCCCCAAGGAGAAGCGGATCCAATGGCTTGCCCAGCATAAGGACAAGGTCATCGCCCGTCTCAACGCCGACTTCCAGAAGCCGTGGTTTCCCGCCAAGGCCGACGGAAGCGTCGTGGGTGATATTGGAGACATGACGTACGAGGAGGTCGTCCGCCGGATGGTCAAGCTCATGTTCGTCGCGCACCAGAAGCGCTGGGTGGATCTTTCCTTGCGCAACCTGGTTGGTGACTGGCTCCGCCGTGTCGAGGAGCGCTTTGCTGGTGTCAATGGGCACGGCCCCAAGGCGTCCGTCCTGCAGAGCTTCACCTCGCTCGACCATCCGGAGGCATTCCTGACCAAGTTCTTCGAGACGTACCCCGCGTCCAAGGAGCAGCTGGTCGCTTCGGAGGACAAGGCATATTTCCTCGCCATCTCCCAGCGTCCTGGGCAGAAGCCTGTCCCGTTCATCCCTGTGCTCGACGCCTCCTTCGAGGTCTGGTTCAAGAAAGACTCACTCTGGCAGGCAGAGGACCTCGATGCCGTCGTCGACCAGGACCCTCAGCGCGTGTGTATCCTCCAGGGCCCCGTGGCTGCCAAGTACGCTAGGCAGGCAAACGTGCCCATCAAGGAGATGCTCGGCGGCATCGAGAGCAGCCTCATCAGCAAGCTCCTCGAGCGCTACTACGCCGGGGACGAGAGCAAGGTCCCTACTGTGGACTACATTGGCGCGCCGCCCGAGGCGTTCAACGCCAAACTGCCTGCACAGTACGGTATCGCCGTTAGCCACGAGGGCGAGAAGACAACCTACTCGATCGGCAAGACGCTCCCGCCCATCGCTAAGTGGCTTGACTTCCTCGCGGGCCCCAAGGTCAGCTGGTTCTCCGCCCTCCTGCGGTCGATCAACATCGCCCAGGATAAGGGGTACACCGACAACCCCTTGCGTCGTCTGTTCGTGCCCCGGCCTGAGCAGCGTGTGGAGGTCATTAGCAAGGATAGCGCGATTGTCTCCGTTGCCCTGTATGGCTCGATCCGCAGCTATGGCCCCATGCCGCATTCGTTCAAGGCAGTCGAAGTCACGTACGACGAGTCGAAGAAGCTCATTTCGGTGACGGTCAACGAGAGTCGCACTGGTGTTTCCGTGCCTCTCACTCTCGACTTCACCTACCGCCCCGATATGGGCCACACACCCATTCACGAGGTCATGGAGAAGCGCAACTGGCGCATCAAGGAATTCTATTGGCGCCTCTGGTTCGGTGAAACCGAGTCGCTGCCCACCATTGGGCTGCGTGACGTCCTCACTGGACCCGAGGTCAAGATTGACGCCGAGGCTGTTGAGCGCTTCTGCGCTGTCATCGGCAACCAAGCTGAGCCGTTCAAGAGCGTCAGGAGCGAGGAGGTTCAAGCGCCAATGGACTTTGCCATCGTTACTGGGTGGCAGGCACTCATGAAGGCTATTTTCCCACCCTCCATCGATGGAGATCTTCTCAAGCTTGTCCATCTCTCTAACGGCTTCCGCCAAATGGATGGCGAGGCACCGCTCAAAGTCGGTGATGTCTGCTCCTCCAAGGTTAGCATCGCCTCCGTGACCAACACGGATAGCGGCAAGTCCGTTACCGTCAAGGGCCACCTCCTGCGCGGCGATCGTCCCGTTATGGAGGTTACCTCCTCCTTCCTGTATCGCGGCCGCTTCAGTGACTTCCAGAACACGTTCGAGAAGACGGTCGAGCCCGAGTTCGAGGTTGAGCTGCAGACCGCTGCTCAAGTCGGTGTGTTGCAGTCCAAGGAATGGTTCCAGTGGGACGATGACGCCGCACCGCTCCAACCTGGCACGACCCTCGTGTTCAAGACCGAGTCCGAGGTGTTCTACAAGGAGAAGGCCTCTTATTCTGGCGTGCACGTCGTTGGCGCGGCTTACATTCGCCACCACACTTACGGCCTTGTCAAGGTGGCCACGATCGACTACGAGAGCGGCCCGACTCAGGGCAACCCAGTCACTGCCTACCTCAACCGCCATGGCAAGCAGATCGGCACTGAGGTTATGTTCGAGAACGCGGGTTACTCACTCACGTCTGCCGATGCGCCCTCAGTGTTCACTGCTCCTTTCACTAATGAGCCCTACTCCAAGGTGTCTGGTGACTTCAATCCCATCCACGTCAACCCCTACTTCTCGTGCTACGCTGCTCTGCCCGGCACCATCACCCATGGCATGTGGTCCAGTGCTGCTACACGCAAGTATGTCGAGAGCGTTGCCGCTCAGGGCTGCCCCGAGCGTGTGCTGAGCTACAACGTCACTTTCGTCGGCATGGTTTTGCCAGGCGACGAGCTCAATGTCAAGCTGACTCACGTCGGCATGAAGGACGGCAACATGCTTGTGAAGGTCCTCACCACCAACGTTGCTGGCGACAAGATCATCGAGGGCATGGCGGAAGTTGCCCAGCCTCCTACTGCCTACGTCTTTACCGGCCAGGGCTCGCAAGAGCCCAACATGGGTATGGAGCTGTACAACAGCTCAGCTGCTGCCAAGGCTGTCTGGGATGCCGCCGACGAGCATCTTACCAACGTGTACGGCTTCTCCATCATCGACATCGTTCGTAACAACCCGAAGAGCAAGACGATCCACTTCGGTGGCATCAAGGGACAGGCCATTCGCCAGCGCTACATTCAGATGACGTATGACACGATGGACAGGGATGGCAATGTCAAGACGCTGCCTCTGTTCCCCGAGATCACGGACCGCAGCCTCGAGTTTTCCTTCAGCTCGCCCAACGGTCTGCTGTACGCGACGCAGTTCGCTCAGATCGCGCTCGTCGTGACTGAGAAGGCTGCATTCGAGGACATCAAGTCCAAGGGTCTTGTCCAGGTTGGATGCTCGTTCGCAGGTCATTCCCTTGGCGAGTACTCGGCGCTCGCTTCTATTGCGGGTGTTCTGCCAATCTCGGCGTTGACGGATGTAGTGTTCTTCCGTGGTCTTACTATGCAGCGCGCCGTCGAGCGTGATTCGCAGAACAGGTCCAACTATGCCATGTGCGCTGTCAACCCTGGTCGTGTCTCAAAGACTTTCAGTGACGCTGCGCTGCGTGAGGTGGTCGATGTCATTGCGCACCGCACGGAAACACTGCTGGAGATCGTCAACTTCAATGTTGAGGGTCAGCAATACGTTTGCGCGGGTGAACTGGTGTCTCTTCAGACGCTTACCAATGTGTTGAACTACCTGAAGAAGGAGAACATCGACATCCCGAAGGTACATATTACCCCTCCTCATTTGCAAGAATATGCTGACTCTTATCCTACAGCTGACCGAGAAGTTCTCTGTCGAGAAGGTCAAGGAGATGCTCGACGATATTGTTGACGAGTGTTACAAGACGGCAAAGGTATTGAAGGAGAAGGAAGGCCACATCAAGCTAGAGCGCGGATTCGCGACCATCCCTCTCCCTGGCATTGATGTGCCTTTCCACTCCCGGTACCTGTGGGCCGGTGTCATGCCATTCCGTGCGTATCTTTCAAAGAAGATCAACGCTACTCAACTCGACCCCGACATGCTGATCGGGAAGTATATTCCCAACTTGATTGCTCAGCCGTTCGAGGTCACCCGCGAGTATGCGCAGAAGATATATGACCAGACCTTGTCTCCCAAGCTGGATAAGGTTCTGCGCCACTGGGACGAGGAGAACTGGGCGCTGCCTGAGCACCGACAGAAGCTGGCTTATACTATCTTGGTTGAGTTGCTTGCGTATCAGTTCGCTTCCCCTGTGCGTTGGATCGAGACTCAGGACCTCATCTTCGCTCGGTACAAGTCGGAGAGGTTCATCGAGATTGGCCCCTCGCCCACTCTCACCGGCATGGCCACCCGCACACTCAAGGCCAAGTACGAGGCGCAGGACGACTCCATTGGTCGCACGCGTGTCATCCTGTGCGCGGCCAAGAACATCAAGGAAATCTATTACCAGTTCGAGGACGAAGTGGCTGAAGAGGCGCCCGCTTCAACAGACACTGCTGCTCCTGCTGCGGCTGCTGCGCCCGCACATGTCGCTGTCCCTGTTGCTGCCGCTCCGCCTTCCGGCGGTGCAGCCGAGGTTCCGGATGAGCCACTCAAGGCTGTTGATACTCTCCGTATTATCGTCGCCCAGAAGCTCAAGAAGAAGGTCGAGGAAGTTCCGCTCAGTAAGACCATCAAGGATCTTGTTGGCGGCAAGTCAACTTTGCAGAACGAAATCCTTGGTGATCTCCAGCTCGAGTTCACCAGTGCGCCTGAGAAGGGTGAGGAGATGCCTCTTGAGGAGCTCGGTGGTGCTCTTGGCGTGGGCTACTCTGGCGCTCCCGGCAAGTACACTACTGGTCTCGTTGCCCGCATGGTTGGCGGCAAGATGCCGGGTGGCTTTAATGCTACAACCATCAAGGGCTACCTGTCGAAGTCTTGGGGACTCGGCCCCGCTCGCTCTGACGCCGTCCTTCTGCTCGGTCTTACGATGGAACCGGCAAAGCGTCTTGGCAGCGAAGCCGAGGCGAAAGCATGGTTGGATGGCGTAGTCAGTGCGTATGCCAAGCAGACTGGGATAAGCCTCTCGTCGGGAAGCAGTGGAGGGGGCGGCGGTGCCGCGGCTGGTGGTGCTGTCATCAACAGCGAGGAGTTCCTCAAATTCCAGGCTCGACAAGAAGCATTCGCCGAACAGAACGTGCAGCTTTATATGCGCTATCTGGGCAAGGATTCCAGAGCGGGTGCGCGTATGCATGACCAGGAGAAGCTGAACTCGGCTGTCCTGCAGGCCAGGCTTGACGCGATTGACAAGGAGCACGGCGATGCTTACATTCAAGGCATCCAGCCTGTCTTCGATCCATTGAAGGCCCGCCACTTCGACTCTTCATGGAACTGGGTTCGTCAAGATGCTCTCCTGATGTTTTACGATATCATCTTCGGCCGCTTGACAACCGTAGATCGGGAGATTACGGCCAGGTGCATTGCCATCATGAACCGCGCCGACCCTGCTTTGCTCCGCTACATGCAGTATCGTGTCAACCAGGTTGATGCTACGAAGGGCGAGACCTACAAATTGGCGAAGCAATTTGGTCAGCAACTGCTCGATAACTGCAAGGAGGTCGTCAGCGAGTCTCCACGCTATAAAGATGGTAAGTGCTCGACTTAACTTTGCTTCCCCACTAATCCCTATGATTCTCAGTCACCTTCCCCACCGCTCCCCACACCGAAGTGACTGCCAAGGGTGACATTGTCTATTCCGAAATGAACCGGCCCAACGTACGGAAGCTGGAGGCGTACGTGCAAGAGATGGCCAGTGGGGGCCCTGGTATTCCGAAGAACGTGAACTACCAAAAGGTCCATGATGATGTCACGAAACTGTGGAACTTCGTGAAGTCTCAGCCAGAAATCGGACAAGAGCAGAAGCAGACCATCAAGAACCTCCATGATGAGGTCGTACGCTCCTTGCGCAGGACCCCGGCCGAGGCTAGACTCCGTCCCTCAGCACAGAGGACTCGTCGATCTTCTTCGCAGTTCCTTCGGCCGAAGATCTCTTCGCCCATCACCACCCTTGCGGAGGACAAGGTTCCGCTGTTGCATCTCAAACGCAAGGTTGGCACGAACTGGCAGTACAGCAGTAACCTGACAAGCGTCTACATGGACGTGCTCACTGAAATCGCCACCTCGGGGACCACTTTCAAAGAGAAGAATGCGCTTTTGACTGGTGTCGGCAAGGGCTCTATCGGTGTCGAGATCCTGAAGGGGCTGCTCTCTGGCGGCGCTCACGTCGTCATCACCACTTCTCGCTTTAGCAGGACGACCGTCCAATACTACCAGGACATCTTCCAGCGGGTCGGTAGTCGCGGTTCGGCTTTGACTGTTGTTCCCTTCAATCAGGGCTCGCGTCAGGACGTGGAGGCTCTAGTCGACTACATCTATACTACCCTGGGAATGGATCTCGACTACATCATTCCTTTCGCTGCTCTTCCAGAGAATGGCCGTGAGATTGATGGCATCGATGATCGGTCTGAGCTGGCTCACCGCGTCATGCTAGTCAACGTTCTTCGCCTCATGGGCGCTGTGAAGACGAAGAAAGCCGCTCGTCATTTCGTCACACGACCCACCCAAGTCGTGCTACCTCTGTCGCCAAACCACGGTATCTTCGGCAACGATGGCTTGTACTCTGAGTCCAAGATTGCTCTGGAGACCCTTTTCAACAGGTGGAATGCGGAGAGCTGGGGTGAATACCTTTGCTTGGCTGGTGCTGTGATCGGTTGGACACGTGGCACCGGTCTCATGAACGCCAACAACCTGGTGGCGCAGAAAATTGAGGAGCATGGTGTAAGGACATTCTCGGCCAAGGAGATGGCATTCAACATCCTGGGCCTGATGCACCCCATCCTTTTTGGTATTACTCAAGTGGAGCCCATCTGGGCCGATCTCAATGGCGGCATGGATCGTCTCCCCGATATTGCCGATGTTACCACTCGTATTCGCACCGAGATAAACGCTGAATCGGAGTTGCGCAAGGCCGTGAATCGGGATACTTCTGCAGATTTCAAGGTTGTCCATGGTGTCGAGGCTGAACGCCTTCACCAGACTGTGTCTGTCACACCCCGTGCCAATTTCAAATTCGAGGTGCCAAAGCTGGAGTCGCCTGATGCTTTCGCTAATCTGGCCGATCTCCGTGGCATGATCGACTTAGACAAGGTCATCGTCATCACCGGCTTCGCCGAAGTTGGTCCATGGGGTTCGTCGCGTACCCGCTGGGAGATGGAGGCTCGTGGGAACTTCTCAATCGAGGGCTGCATCGAGATGGCTTGGATGATGGGATATATCAAGCATTTCGATGGCCGTTTGAAGAATGGTCAACTCTACGTGGGTTGGGTTGATGCAAAGACGGAAGAGCCGGTGGACGACAAGGATATCAAGGGCAAGTACGAAAAGGATATCCTGACCCACTCTGGTATTCGTCTGATTGGTCAGTCCATTCGATCGGCTTATGGTGTGAGTATTACTGACCCCATTTTACAGAGCCGGAGCTCTTCAAGGGCTACGACCCGAAGAAGAAAATCGCCTACCAGGAAATTCAGATGAACTATGACCTGGAACCTTTAGAGGTGGCGGAGGCGGATGCTGCCAAGTTCAAGCACGAACATGGCGACCACTGTGATATCTGGGAGCAAGACGGTGTCTGGTTTGCCAAGCTCAAGAAGGGTGCTCGAATCATCGTTCCCAAGGCTTTCCACTTTGACCGTCTGGTCGCCGGTCAGATTCCTACTGGGTGGGATGCTGGCCGTTACGGTATCCCTGCCGACATCATCGAACAGACCGACAGGACTGCACTTTGGGCTCTCCAGTGCACGGCAGAAGCGCTCACCATGTCTGGATTCACCGATCCATATGAGCTTTACAAGTACGTGCATCCCTCTCAGGTTGGCACCAGTCTTGGAAGCGGCATGGGCGGCATGGAGAGTTTGTCTGCGATGTTCAAGGATCGCCGAGAGGAGAAGAATGTCCAGAAAGACATTCTTCAGGAGACGTAAGTGCCAGTGTTTGTCGTGTCAATATAGCTGCTAACGTGCATATAGCTTCATCAACACCGTTGCTGGTTGGGTGAACTTGCTCCTGCTTTCTTCCAGTGGACCTGTCAAGATTCCTGTCGGTGCTTGTGCCACTGCTCTGCAATCTCTCGAAATCGCTTGCGACACGATTCTTACCGGGAAGGCCAAGGTCATGATTGCAGGCGGTTTCGATGACTTCAGTGAGGAAGGGTCTACCGAGTTCGCGAACATGAAGGCGACCAGCAACGCCGAAACGGAGTTCGCCATGGGCCGTGAGCCGACTGAGATGTCGCGTCCCACGACCTCCACCAGGTCTGGCTTCATGGAGTCTCAAGGCACTGGTGTGCAGGTGGTCATGAGCGCTAAGACTGCGCTGGAGATGGGTGCTACTATTCGTAGCGTTGTTGCATACACGGCTACTGCCACGTAAGTTGTATTTGATACCATTCTCACGCACAAGCTTACCCTTAGCCTCAGTGACAAGCAGGGTCGTTCGATCCCGGCTCCTGGTCGTGGTCCCCTATCTCACGCTCGGGAGATCACGCCAGAGAAGCCGCTGCCGCTGCTTGACATCAAGTACCGCGCGAGGCAGCTTGCATTCCGCCGCCGCCAGATCTCGCAGTGGCTTGAAAACGAGCATATCATGCTGAAGGAGGAGGTTGCCCTGAGGCGTGAACAGGGCGAGGCTGTAGATGACGGCTTCGTCCAAGAACGCGTCTCCTTCATTGAAGAAGAGGCCGTCCGGCAGGAGAAGGAGGCTCTGGCAACTTTCGGCATGCTGGATGGTTTCGATCCTCGCATATCACCCATACGTCGTGCACTTGCAGTATGGGGTTTGACCGCTGATGACATCGGAGTCATCTCCATGCATGGCACGAGCACGAACGCGAATGACAAGAACGAGTCCAACATCTACCACGATCTCTTCTCTCACCTGTCGCGCACACCCGGCAATTGCGTTCCCGCGATCGCCCAGAAGTTCCTGACTGGACACCCCAAGGGAGGCGCAGCGGCTTGGATGCTTCAAGGCCTTGTGCAAAGTGTCGAGTCCGGTATCATTCCTGGTAATCGGAATGCCGACAACGTCGATGCCAGCCTCCGCAAGTTCGAATATCTCATGTTCCCGTCCAAGTCGATCCATACGGATGGGATCAACGCTGGATTGATGACGTCATTCGGCTTCGGTCAGGTCGGCGGTCTCGCGCTCGTGCTCCACCCTCGTTACCTCTTCGCTGCTCTTGCACCGGAGCAGTACAAGGAGTATACGGGCAGGAACCGCATCCGCGCCATGTCGGCATACAAGGCCATGAGCGAGATGATGATCACGAACTCCCTCGTCAAGATCAAGGATCATCCACCATACTCCGACGAGCTGGAGGCACCTGTTCTGCTGAACCCTCTGGCTCGTACCGAGCGCGATGCTCTTGGTGGCTACTCATTCACGGCCAAGCAGCTGCCGAAGAAGGCGCCCCTCGACTCGGCCAATGCAGCTACCCTGTCTGCAGCCCTCTCCCAAGTCTCTCAGGTGTCGAATGTCAGCGGCGTTGGTGTTGATCATGGTATGTGCGGTCTTCCATATGTCAGTATCGGAGTACTAACAGAAAGTGCAGAGCTCATATCGGCTGTCCCGTCCTGGAACCCGACATTTGTCTCTCGCAACTTCACCGACGAGGAGGTCAAGTACTGCCGCTCGCAGCCTGACCCTGCCGCGTCCTTTGCTGCCAGGTGGGCCGGCAAGGAAGCCGTGTTCAAGTCGCTTGGCGTCGCCTCCAAGGGTGCAGCTGCATCCATGAGGGACATTGAGATCGTCGCCCAGTCCACTGGGGCACCGACGGTCGTTCTTCATGGTGACGCTAAGCAAGCCGCTGATGCTAAGGGTGTCAAGACGGTGCATCTGTCTTTGAGCCATTCTGAGGTACGTTCGCGTCTTTCTGTCGAAAGAGCTCTGTCTGATCAACGACTATAGACTGCCGCTGTTGCATTTGCTCAAGCGTCCTCGTCGTAACTGCATTATGAACTTTGCCTGCCAATCATTCATGAACCTAGAAGTAGTCATACCAATCGTCTCGTTACCCTTTCGTTGGGCTCATTCAGCATCATATTCGCACGTAACTGTAGTACTTCACGACCATAGAGGTTTCCTTTCCATTTCTCTCTCTTTCCATTCCCATTATCCAATCCTCATACGTAGCTCGAAGTAGAGGTAGAAAGGCAATCGAAAGATGCGTTATCGAGCAACCCTTGGAGGCCTCGGGTCCGAAGCGGACCGTGAGCATGGCGCGGGACCGGCAATCACATGCTGGACCCCAGCTCTACCGGTTCGGCTACTCGCAACCAGAGTTACCTCAGCCACGGTCCAGTCTGTAAAGAGGGCTGGTCCCACAACACTTCTCCATCTTATTCATCTCTTCCCCGAATTCTCCTCGCCATGGCAGCAGCGCGCTCATTGCCACAGGTGTTCGTTGTCGCATCGAAGCGTACTGTTCGTCCCCGGACTTCATTGAACGATATCCGTTACTGACATCGCCTGATCAGGCATTCGGCACCTTTGGTGGCAAGCTACGAGACCTGAAGGCGTCTGAGCTGGGAGGCTTTGCCAGCAAAGCAGCTCTCGATACATTGCCGAAGGATGTCGAAGTGGACTCTGTCATCTTTGGGTGCGCTCTATCCTACCGCCTCCACGAGCCTGCCATTGACATGCTCACAGTAACGTCGTCCAAACGGACACCTCCGGCCCCTACTTGGCGCGTCACGTCGGACACTACGCCGGTCTTCCCATCACAGTCCCCGCGCTGACAGTGAATCGCTTGTGCGGCTCTGGCTTTCAGGCCCTCATCACGGGCGCGCAGCAGATCAAGCTTGGCGAGTCGGACGTGGTGCTCACGGGTGGGACGGAGAACATGAGTATGGCGCCCTATACACTTCACGGGGCGGCGCGGTGGGGGACGAAGTATGGTGTGGACCTGAAGCTGGTGGACTCCCTAGCGGCGAGCTTGGTGGATCAGGTCACGGGCACGGGGCCGCACTGGAAGCCGACGCCTATGGGCAGTAAGTGAGCCAGCTTGCTGTTCGAGTTTGGGGTGCTGACTATATGCGCGTAGTCACAGCCGAGAATCTGGCAAAGAAGTACGGCATCTCGCGTGAAATGTGCGACGCATACGCGCTGCAATCCCAGCAGCGGTGGGCAGCGGCCCAGGTGGACGGCGTGTTCAAGGACGAGATCGCTCCGATGACGATCAAGCACAAGAAGGGCGATGTACTGTTCAACACGGACGAGCACCCGCGCCCGCAAAGCACACTCCAGTCCCTTGGCTCACTCCGCCCCGTGTTTGAGAAAGACGGCGTCGTGACGGCCGGAAACGCCTCCGGCATCGGCGACGGCGCAGCGGCCAACGTCGTCGCCTCTGAGCACGCGGTCGAGCGGCACGGCCTCAAGCCTCTCGCGCGCATCGTCTCCTGGGGTATCACCGCCTGCGAGCCGACGATTATGGGCATCGGACCCGTCGAAGCGATCCGGATGGCGCTCGGGCGCGCTGGGGTCAGCCTCGGCGAGATCGGCATCATCGACGTGAACGAGGCGTTTGCGGGTCAGTGGCTTAGTGTCGCTAAGGTGCTCGACTTGCCGGCGGAGAAGACCAACATGTTCGGAGGTGCAATCGCTCTCGCGCATCCCCTCGGAGCAAGCGGGGCTAGGATCATCGCGAACATCTCGCATAATATGCAGAGGCTGGACATCAAGTACGGCCTGGGCGCGGCATGCATCGGCGGTGGACAGGGAATCGCCGTTCTTCTGGAGAAGGTATGATCCTGGTCTGGTACTGTATTCTGTATTCATAGGCGTCGAGCCGTTGCACATTCGATTCAATGCGTCGAACTAAGCAGTCCATCCAAGGATAGTGATGAGACATCAGTTGCGGCAGCCGTTCTTCTCTCTGATGCTGCTTACTAACGTTGCTGAGGCTGCAGCGAACCCGGGGTCTGAATAGACACGTTGAGTTGAATTCAGCAGGGTTCCTTTTCTCGTGGTGCTTGCTAAGGTTGATGTATACGAAACCCACTCCGGCTAGAAACGATCTCATCAAGTTCAGGGTAAACATCTTCCACACCGCCTCCTCCGCACGACCAAGTAACATGCATCTTAAAGACCGCAGTAAAGAAGGTCAGCTCTATGAATGAGCTTTGTCAACATTTCATAAGCGAGAAGTGTTGTTGATGAGCGGAGCATTTAGCGCCCATGATGACCCCGTCCACCCCACCGCCCCTGCCATGAGGTCCGCGAAAACGCGGGGTGAAAACCGTATTGAACGCCACAGCAGGTTCTTCCTCCTCACTTCCCGTCGTCGGGTGGGCGGTAATTCTCCGCAGCGTACTATTCATTCTCTGTATGTCTGATGTTCTGAGAGCATCAATCACAGCATCAATCACAGTCGAAAAATCATCAGCAAATGCAAGTCTTCCCGACCCTTCGTCTGACGCGGAACTTCTCGGCCGAGAACCCCAACGGCTTTCTCCAAACATTATAAAAAGGCTTGGTTGCTCGTTCGAGGAACCTTAAGTCTCAAAAATGTCCTCGATACTCGCAGCAACGCCGCTGAACAAGGCTCTGTCCACTGCGCTGGAAAAGCGGCGCAGGAACGGCATGCTGCGCACGATCGCCGAAGATCCGCCGACGGAGACCAAGGTCGACTTTTCCTCTAATGACTACCTCGGTCTCTCCCGTAATCCAAAGCTAGGGGAACACTTCCTCGCCACGTTGAAGAGATCAGAACATATCCTCGGATCCGGTGCCTCTCGTCTCTTGGATGGTAACTCATCGGACCACATCGCTCTGGAGAAGCGACTAGCTAAGTTTTACAATGCCCCCGCTGCTTTGCTGTTCAACTCCGGCTACGACGCCAATGTTGGCATATTCACGGTCTTGCCTCAACCCGGAGATGCGATTGTCTACGATGAGCTCATCCATGCATCTGTGCACGACGGAATGCGCGGGTCGAGGATCCCTCGAGAGCTCCGCATCCCGTTCGAGCACAACAGTGTCGAAGGACTGAAGGACGTATTGGCGACCTTACTCGCAACCCATCCGCCGTACTTCACCGGAGAGCGGAGCGTTTTCGTTTCGGTAGAATCTCTCTACAGCATGGATGGCGACTTCTCCCCTCTGGCAGAGGTGGTCCGAACAGTACAGGAGTATTTTCCTGCCGGAAACGGTCATGTCATAGTCGACGAGGCACACACGAATGGCTTGCTTGGTCCGAAAGGTCGGGGACTAGTCTCACACCTGGGTCTGGAGAAGGATATTCTTGTCCGGCTGAATACGTTTGGAAAGGCCTTCGGTTCATCAGGATGTTAGTGCTGCAACATACAAAGCGAAAATTTGCAGAGGTACTGAGACATTTCCCAGCGGTTGTCCTTACCACGCCTCTGATTCGCAACTACTTTCTCAACTACGCTCGACCGGTCATTTATACCACTGCTATACCCCAGTTTAATGTTCTATCCATCGGCTGTACTCTGGACTTTCTGGAAGATGGAACTGGAGAATCCGTACGTCACAGTCTGTATTCAGATGAGCCGGTCTGACGCACTAGTTCCAGCTTGCTGCACAAATGACCGATATCTCCAACTACTGCCGCTCGTCCATCACAAACTGTCTCGAAGCATACCCCACCTGCAATATGTCCCTGGTGCCGTCCGAAGTGGTCGGCGGCGTTGCATCTCCCATTATACCCATTGTGGTAGTACCGCCCCTACCTCTTGCGCTGTTTTTCCAATCCAGGGGATACATGGCTCGACAGATTGCGTTTCCAACAGTGCCAAGAGGACAGGAGCGCGTGCGACTTTGTGTTCACGCTTCGAATACGAGGGAGGAGGTGGACGGTTTGGTGGAGGTGCTACATGAGTGGATGAAGCAGCAAAACTTCGATGTACCGAAGGCGAAGCTGTAATCTGGAATTGGACGGTTTCTTGGAATAAAATGTGGAATACTGATACGCAACATCATGCTGATTACGTCGTGCGTACAGGAGAAAGTAAAAACAACAGAGAATGATCCTAGATGAAGAAACCATTCAGGCGCTGAGGGAAGGGAGAATGTGTTCAGTATACATTGCGCAGGTATCGTCGAACCATGCGAAGCAGCCGTGACGAACCGACCCATGAAGACAGACAGACAGACAGCGGCAACCGAGAGAGGCCGGCTCACATGAAATCATCCGTCTCCTTCCCAAAGTCGTCAAGCGCCTCCTCATACACGGAAGTGTCGATCTTGTTAACCGTTTTAGCCGCGCCAAGAATGGGTTTGGCAGCTGCTTTCTTCTTCTTCCCTGTTTGAGTCTTCTCCTTTATCTTCTCGTTTGCGAGAGTCGTGAGTGCGCTGGCCGCTCGTCGAACATCTACGTCCCGCAGCGATTGCGCAAGTTCGCGAACATGCAGCTCGACAAATGTAGCAAAGAGTGGCTTGGATTCCTGAGGCTTAATCAAGCGCTCGTAAATCAGGGTAGAGAAGCGCTGAAAGTCTTCCTTAGTCTTGGGATCCGCATTGACAATCTCTTCGAGCTCGGGTGGTACAGCTACAGCCGCTTCAGTGCGGTCAGCTGTGATTCGTCCCGCGCAAACTTCAAGGCGCACCTTTCCCATTGACGACGCTAGCTCCGCCTAGCAAGTCGGCTGCATTCTTGAGGTCAGCAGCGAGCTCCCTCTCCCTGTCCAATCTCCGCTTCTCTGCCGCATCAATCTCCTCCTCATCCACGTCGCTGTCAAGACCTGCCGCTGCTCGTGCAGCCTTGGCAGCCTCCTTCTCGGCGATCTTCTGCTTCAGCGTGCCCTTCTTCTTGGGTGGAGCAACGACAGCGTGTGCAGGCGCGGGCTCTTCATCTTCTGATGCATCCCAGTCATCCTGCAGATGAAATAAGGCCTTGGCTCGACAGAGCTCAATGTGAACAGGAGACGCACGACGATGGCATTATCCTCTTCTTCTTCCTCGTCCCATCTAGTCTTCTTGTGAACGACCGGCGCCTTGGCAACAGGCGCCTCGTTATCGGATGCGTCTGTGAGAGGCATGTCAGCGGACGGATGATGATGCATTAGGGCGGATACGGCATACCCCACTCGTCGGACATGTTTGTCCCTTCAATCTAAGGTTTGAGTTGAATGAGGTGTGCTCAACGGGTCGCCCTGTATGTGCAGAACGGCTGTAGTGTAGACCGTATATGTGCAGTCTCCGATGCAGACAGATAACAGGATAAGACTGTGCGGTTCTAAGCAGAGAGTGTCGATAGCGACTGGAGAAATGTCGAGGGCGCGTTCTAGGCGTGGACGATATATTTTACCTCCGCTCAGACGCCTCGGAGGCACGTCCCACCGCCGGAGCCGGGTCTGTCTGTTAATGAATCGAAGGCATCGCCATTAAAATGTAATCATGTAATGCACGTATACAGATCGATCCAACACAGTCTACTCATCCTCGTCGGTCTCCGCATCGTCCTCGACGCCCACAATCCCTCCACCCTCCTTTTCCTTGAGCTCCTTGCCCGCATCTCTCAGCTTTTGGCCGAACGCCTTCCGCACACCAGCATTCGTACCCACCTCCCATATTTGCAACTTCGCCTTCGATCCCGCAGCTGCGAGTGTGAGAGGATCATTCGGCGACCAGGTAACAGAAAACACTTTGCCCTGCAGGAGGAGGTCAGTAGGTCATAATGTCGCTTCGAACGCAGAGGAACGTACAACACCCAGCTCCCGGCTGGTCACGAGGCTGATCTCCCGCTGTCCCTGGGCCGGCTCGTTGATGTTCCACACTTTTATCATCTTGTCCGTACCACCTGTCGCAAGGCAACCTCGGATGTGTGGGTTGACATCTAATGCAGAGACGGCACCATCATGTGCTGATAGAGTGAACTGTGCTGGAGATGGTTCTGAGAGATCGGAAGGCAGGGTTCGCGCGTCGAAGTTCAGAACGATGCCATTTTCGAGGGAGGCAAAGAATCGATTTGCATCCCATGGATCCCAGCGCAGTGCCTCCACGTCTGCCCCAACAATGGCACCCACACCCGCCGTCGGTGCCCGCGAATCAAATATCCGCACAGTCCGGTCATAGCTCCCCGTGAGAATGACGGTTGGCTCTTGCTGGTTCCACTCCACCGCCTGCACCTTGTCCTTGTGCACCTCCAAGCTCCGGATGGCCGGGTCCGTCGCTGGCCGGCTCAGGTCCCACAGCTTGACCGTCTTATCAGCAGAAGCGCTTGCGAGCAGCTGCCGATGCGTGCGATTCCAGGAGAGGGACAAGACCGCATCCACGTGATGCTCTGCTGATGATGCCCGCGCCTTCATTTTCTTCTTCTTCTTCTTTCCGGTCCCAACGGGTGTAGGTACGTGCGCGGCAGTCTTGTCTGGTCGCCCGAGCAGGGCAGCAGGATACAGCGAATCGAATGTATCCAAGTCCCAGATCTCGATATCGGGCTCCATGGTGCCGACAGCGATGTAGTTACCAGGGAGAGAGGAGGAGGAGGAGGGAGAAGAAGAGGAGGAGGAAGAGGCGACCTGGTAGTCCAGCCATTCTAGGCATAGAGGGAAAGAAGGCAGCATGATGTCGTGGTGCACGTAGAGGGATTCTGTCGTCTCCTCATACACGTAGACCTCTAGTTGCGGAATCTCGTCCTCAGTTTTGGCGACAACGATGAGATTGTCTGAAGGGAGGACTTCGAGCTCTTCCCGCTCGTCTTCCTCCGGATCTTCTTTGAGGGTGATGTACGGGTCCTCCTCGTTATCCCGGTAGTATGCGAGACCTTTGATGTTGCTGAACGGCCCCGCTGACACAGAATGGGACTCCTCATCGTATGAATCGAGGTTGTAAATGGAGAGATCATTTGCGTCTGCAGGTTTTGTTGTTTCTTCATCGACATCCATCTGAGCGTCGTCTGCCTCCTCCGCGTCAACGTCGGTCGGCTGACTGCACACAAATAGGTCAACCAACGACACGCCGTCTGTGACGGATATCAACTGACTTTTCCCATGCATCATCGTCATCGCCTATCTCTCTATCGTAACCCTTCTCTGCATCCCACTTTTCGATCTCCTTGCTTGCTTTCTCGAGCTCTCGCCGAGCATCCTCGATGTCTATTCTGGCAAGTTTGCTAACCCGCTCGAGCTCGGCCTCATCGAGCTTGTATCTTGTCGGCTGCCTCTGAGCAACACCTCGGGCAACCCAGGCGGTCGCCGATATTAGTGAGGCCATTCAGAAAGGACGCTGTAGTTGAAAGATGAGAGCGGCAGTGGGTCACAGCGATTGTCAGAAATTCTGGTTCCGTTTTAAAGAAGCATCATAAGGGTCTCGATCACGCGCGATCACTTTTTGCGGAGGGCGCTTAAAGCAACGAGCACGCGGATCCTCTGAAGGAGTCGGAAGGACACATACTGGTTCTACAAATAATATTGCGATTTACAAACCGGTTCAGCTCCCTGTGTCTAATAATCTACAAGCACATTCTCGTCGCGATGGTTTCTCGCCATCAAAGCTCAAGTGACTCCTCCCGTTCCTGTATGGCTCCAGCTCCATCTAGCCCTTTCCTCGTGAGGGCTTTATTCAACTCCAACCCCAGCTGGTACACGAGCGGCACGGGAACAGCATTGCCGATTAGACGATATATCTGGTTGGAAGTTCAAGATTTGGACTTGGAACGAACGGATGCTGGCTCCGACACTCACATCTAGAAGATCATTCTTGCGTGATACAAATTTGAAGGTATCAGGAAAGCCTTGAAGTCGCGCATTCTCCCGTGCAGTCAGCAATCGGTATTGCTAGTTACTTTCAATATGCTGCAAATGAGATAGTATAGGAAGAGGAACAGCCCTACCGAGTAGTGAAGAATGCGGGTCATTCTTCCACCTGCACTGATGGTCGTCACAACAGTCTGAGCCGGTCGGCAGGCATAAACACGGGCATATTTCGCGTCGGCTATAAATGTGCATCAAGCAAGGGTTTAGGGATGAACAAGCTGCTCACCATTTATATTCGTATCCCCAACTAGCCTACCATGCGGGTGTGCCACCTCTGGAGGCGCGAGTGCCATACACAGGGCTGGCACAAGGAGTCAGCGGCTTTCCTCCGAGTTGAGTATCGCCCACCTCTCCAATCCAGCCCCTCAGGTATTCCAAGCTCTGGTTGCGGTGGAGGTATGTTGCAGACTCTACTCTCGCGTTGAGCGTCATTGAAGCTGATTTCATGATCGGAATACTCACATTTCGGTGCATTTCACTCCCTGCGTGGTCGTCACATGGTACTCGATTTCTTGACAAGCGTGTCGGATCGAGCGCTGATATGCAGTTTTCGGCGGTCCAGGGTATTCTGTGGCATCTGTATACCCACACGTCTCTCGCTTCCGGTTCTTTGTTAGGGCCGGAACGCGTAGCTCTTGCGGGCGAGGTAAGTCTGGATCGGGTCTCCGGAGGCCACGTTCATCCCTGAACACTTTCAGCTGTAGCCTCAAACTAGAGGAAGTTTGCCCTACCAATCCCAATGAAAGGGTGGAAGATCGCTTATTGCATCCTCAACAGTCACATAAGGATGCGGGGCGCCCCCATCCAGATCCCGAGCTCTGCTGGTTCTGGACCGCCAGGTGTGAGTGGGAAGGGGGAAATCAGGCAGAGTTTCGCCCTTGAGCGCCGCTAAGAAAATGATCCGGTTCCGCATCTGCGGCGCCCCATATTGCGCTGCCTGAAGGACTTTGAAACGAACTTGGTAACTAGAACCCTCTCATGAGCCACCTTTCCGACCAATTGACGAGGAAGCTCACCCTCGCTCCACCAGAAAACATACGATCAGTTTTGCGAACGCATTTTCAACGTGCTTCACATCTTCTTCTCCGTCTTCTCGCACAGTGCTGTGCATGTTCAGGAGTGCTTCGACGTTCTCAAGCAGTACAAAACGTGGCTTGTAAAAATCCACGTAGGAAAGAGCATTGCCGACAAGACTATTCCTTATATCCGTCGCTGTGGCGAACGAATTCAACCTCGAGAAGCCTTGACTGGATCATCGCTCACATCAGAAAATGAAGATGACAGCGAGAGACGTCACGTACCAGGGAGGACCCCCAATAATAATCTCTACTTCACCTCGACGGGGAAGCTCCGGACATTGTACGCTGCGACTTCCCATTTGAAACAGAGGAGGGGGATGTCTTCCTTCCGCAAGATCGATCGCTCTACGAAGAGCTGCATTTGTATCCTGAAGAATAGCCGCAACATCAGGGAAATTCGCTCTGTCAACATGGTCAGTAAGTAGGTTCAGTCATTAAACATTACCTACCTGAGTGTCATGTGTGCATTTGGGTTAGCATCGATTGCCCATTTCGTCGTTATACAACCAGCTTGCTCCAGTCCTAAACTCAAAGCACCGGCTCCATGGAACAGTTCCAGACAGCTGAGAGGCTCCGTGGGAACCTCGTTCCAGCTACTCCTCGTTTCCTTGCACTGGGCGTCGGTACATTGGGTTAAGTCACTTGGTTGAAGCAGGACAAAGCTGTCCTTCGTCAAAGCCCCAGTCAAGCCCTCAGCACGACAAAGATATTTTACGTAGAATTCATCGTTGCGCGGATAGAGATTCCTAGCGTCATGCTGCAGTTCCTCGTAATGCCTTACCACGCAACGACCACGCAGCTCGGCTGTTGGCATGGTGTAGAGCACTCTTGATGCGTACAGATGGCACTGGAATCATATTTGAGCCAAGAAATATGCGAAGAAGCAGAAGCTAACGCACCGAGTCCTTCGGTTCCTGAAAATCCTCGTCCAGAAGCCCATTCAAGTTATCAAAGCGGTCGAACAGTTGGACGATAACTCGTTGGCCCTGCTCGCTGCCTCTGAACTCACGAATTTGTCCTACACGGAATGGTTGGCTGCCTTCCTGACGCTTTTTGCCACGAAAGTAGGCGAAGTCAAAGGGGTGATAAGACGGTGCCGAAAGTGGAACACGATCGCCGTCGCTCGCATCGTCGAGACCCCAGACCCCGTCTTGTTCGCCATTGGCAGCGTTTTCGATGGAGTCTTCCAGGCGCTCCAGCAGTGAGCGCTCGTTGCTCTTGTCCAGCGCAGTAGATGCGGCTCCATGAGCAGGTCCCAGTAAACCGAGCAGAGATGCTAGCTTTTCAACAGAAGGAGTGAAGAACGGACGAAAGTGTTGGCCCGCTCCGGCCGTCCGTGGATGACTTCGGACGCGCGTGCCAGAGAGATCAAAATTGTGATGCTTGGATCGTTGTTTTGAGAAGCCAGCCCTTCCTTTCCTGGGATATAGTTGAGATATAACAGCACCAGCGTTCTCCCATCCGCCTTCTACTGCATCTAAGAGGATATCCTGCACTACGTCTTCGTTTCCTGGTATCTGCGATTCAGAAATGTTAGCAACCGGGTCTGCACAGCTAAAAGCTCTGGTACTCACCGCCCTAAGTACTTTCTGCTGGGAAAAGATTTTCCCGCACAGATTCACGGCACCGCCAGACTCGGTCTGAGGTATCTCCGAGAGCTCAATATCAAAGTGCTCCAGTGCCACACGCGTTGATAGTAACGCCAAACGGCACAGGTATCTCGTTTCCCAGAATCCGTAGTAGTGGGCTCTGTACTCCAGCGCGGGTCGATCTAGAACGAGCCAAGAATATTGCGTCTTAAGCCAGACTAGTCTATTATCGAATCAGCACGACATAATGTAAGCCAAAACAGCTTACACACGGATTAAGTGGATTTGGCTCCAAGTAGTACAGGAATATTGCAGTGGAAGCAAATTCCAAGCGCTCTTCGACCCCGGCAGGATCAGACTCGTCATCTGAGTCGGCATATCCCTCTTCGCCTACGAACATTGGCTTGATGATCCCATAAACCCGTAAGTCAGTGTCTGGTTCTTCTAAGCTAGACAGAGGCGACATTTCTCCTTGGTTAGCTTCATCAAAGATTACGAAATCGTCCAAGCGTCGGATGGGAAGCGAGGAATCTTCGTCGGCCTGGCCATCTGGCTCGTCGGCCTCCTCGCCGTCGAGGACAAGATCTTCCGACTCTGTGACACAGTCTTTAGGAAGGATAAACCGATTGGCTACCCTCGCATCAATTCGTGAGTCGCCATTCTAGTTTGTATCATTGGACCCACTCTTGGAACGCTTGTGAGCGCGTCGGGAATACTCCGCATCTCCTTGCAAGGAGGGCGGTGGATCCGGTTCAACAGATAGCCCAGCTAGAGATGTCGACAGATTGCTAACAACAGACGTCCCTCTGATATCGCGTATGCCCACCCTGAAGTGCACCTAGGAATAACAAAGTAACTAGTGATTAGAGTCGTGTCACGGAGGCGACGGTCCACTGAACTTGTGAGTCATCGCTCAGTCTCCGTTTCCGCGAGGTTGTCATGCTACTTCGCAGCCCAACATTCGAGTTCTGGACGGCACTGATGACCAGAAGTACACAGTTCGGGAGGGGACAGAGCAAAGTGATAGTGAGGTCGAGGGCGGTTGTGAACAAAGGCGAAGTTGGACGCACGCGGCATATGCTTCGCGCAGGCCGGAATCAAAGCACCGCGCTTCCTCCGCACTGCCTTGTTTGCGAACCACCAGGGTTCAACCTTCGCGTGTTCTTCGGGGCCGCAGCCCTTATGTTTGGTCAATGGCAGCCTCATTATGAACGGTATGTAACCTATGTAACCACTGGCTGAAGTCATACAGTGCGATGACATACGACGTATCGAGCTTATCGGAGGATGGTCAATATTCCGGAGAGAGGGAGTGTTCCTCCTCCTTGACTAAACTAATTGCGAGTAACTCAGACTCCTTCGCCATGATTGACTTTGTAAGTTGCAGGCCAAGGTGATATCCCAGTGGTATTGGTACGGCATTCCCGATCAGGCGCATGATCTGTTATGCACAGTAAGTATTAGCGCATTATCCTCACCGATATACTCACATCGCGGAAGTCGTCGCCTTGGGAAATGAAATAGTAATGGTCAGGGAACCCCTGCAACCGCGCATTCTCTTGCCCCGATAGGACGCGGTATTGCTAATAGAGGCTGTCAGCAAGCGGCAGTTGACGTTGGAGAATTGCCGTACCGAGTAGTGAAGGACTCGACCCTGCTTGCCTGTCGGCTCATTTCTTGTAAGCTTTGAGAATATGTCAGCTACGGACGTATGGATAGGCTCACTTAGACTCACAACTGTCTTTGCCGGTCGATCTGGCCAGACACGAGCATACTTTGCTGTCAAGGCTTAAGGACACATCCGATGCGCGAGCACTCAAGGCTCACCTTCGCCAAACCCGCCCTTGGCCGCCCTTGAGTGGGGACATGTCAGATGCCATATGTGCAAGCGGCCGTCGAGACCTGTATGCAATGTGAGACGACTCGCTCAATGGAATGCACAAGTGTTCTAATAGCCATACCACGGTAGTCCAACCCGCCCTCTATCCCTCGTTTCTCATCCGGGGGAGGGACATTGCACACTCTGTCGCTCATCAGGAAATTGGAAGTGAGGATACAAGGTAGCTCACCGTTCTACGCTTTCGCCCACATAAGTAACGGTGGCATGATATCGAACGCCACTGCAGTCGCCACGCAAATCCTTCTGATACAGCGTCATTGCGGGTTTGCCGTACGAGACACGGCTTGTGTAGCCGCAGGTCCCCGTTTTACGGTCGTATGTGACAGCATCGAAGACGGGTCCATTCGGTGCGGGCACGACGGGATTGGGAAGCATCTTCTTCGGATTTTTCCTGCCCAAAGTCAATAACTGCGGATGTCTTTGAAGGAGAGCATCGCATACCAATGCCACTCTTTGAGATCCCCTATCACATCTTGAACACCGACTTGAGGCAAAGGTGCTCCTCCGTTCTCGTCCCGGAATTTCGTCTTCTTGGTTCGCCAAGTATGTGTGGGAAGCGGGAATTCCGGCAGGTGTTCGCCGCGTCGTGCAGCCCAAAAGAATGCGCGAGCTCGATGCTGAGCTGCGCCAAATTCACCAGCCTGCAAGACAGTGACACGAACTTGATAACTACTCAGGACGTCAGCAAGAAAAACCAAACAAACGCCGAACTGCTTACCCTCTCGAGGTGAGAAATCGGACAATAAACTTGCGTACTGCATTTTCAACGATGCGTTCTTCAATGTCACCCGGGGTCAGCACTTTGCCCCGAGAGCTCAGCATTGGTTGAACGTTTTCCATCAAAAAGAACCGTGGTCGAAGATAATCGACATAAGAAAGGGCATTCGCTACTAACGTGTTCTTGATGTCATCGGTCCTACGATGCGAGTTCAAAACTGAATAGCCTTGACTATGAGTTTATGAGCAATACTATACGCCACCTCAATGTGAATCTTCTTACCATGGCGGACCGCAAACAACAATGTCTACCTCACCGGGCTGCGGAAGAGGAGGACACGGGGTATTACCACCATTAATTGGATAGAGAGGCTCGCGTCTTGCTCCATTAGCGTTCTCGATCGCATGACGTAACACTTCGTTCGCACATTGTAAAATGGCGATCGCGTTCGGAAAGTTTTTCCTACACATGATGATTGCATTAGCATGTCAAAGTGTAACAACAGGTTCGATACTCACTTGAACGTCAGATGCGCACTAGGTGAGAAGTCAATCCCCCAACACGTTTCAATCGCACACGATTTCTCCAAACCAAAAGACAACCCGCCGGCTCCATGATATAGATCCAATGCCCTTAGCATTCTCCTTGGCTGTCGGGGTTGCGCCGAAGTCCGTTTGAGGTTACACTCAAAGTCATCGCAATAGCGCATGTCTGACACCGGTAGTGGCATCAACAATTTGGGATCTATCACTTCACTTGATCTTGTGGGTGGCCTCTTTCGGTCGACGAAGAAATGATCATCTTGGGTGACCCATTCATCGAAACTGCTGATACCGTCTCGATGGAGGACTGAGCATGTACCTCGGAGCATTGTTGGGCTGACCAACAGTTTGCGTTGCGAGTCAATCAGACGCTTCTGTGAATACACGTTAGATGTCAAGCTGTTCGTGCCAAGAAGCGCCTTACATGATCCTTATACCCTTCCTGGTCTATGTCGGATATCACGTCATCGTATCGCTCGAAAATTTTTACGACTATCGTGGGCTTCGACCCTGTCTGTCTGAACTGCACAATTTGTCCTATGCGGAAAGGTTTGTTCATGTCGATTTCCCTGTTGGAAGCGATATATGCAAAGTCGTATAGATGATAGGTCACTCCTCGATACAAGAGCAGGTCCGTCCGTCCCTCGGGGATGAAGGGGCAATCGTCCTGCTCCGTGGATTTCCGCAAATGGCATGTGAAGCATCCAAACAGGGATATGGTGTCGAAAGCTTGCGCATCGGTTGGAAACATAAACTGACTGGCGCAGAGAATATCGCCATCGACATTTGCGGCATATCTGTCTGACATCAGAAATCGCTCTACAATCACCACAGGAGGAAGATGTACCGATAAAAGAAATTATCTTCATCCACAGCACGATATGGATACCCAATGGGCTCGGGTTCATCGGGTGCAATGTAGCGAACGTCAACTTTGTTGATGATTGTGGTTAAAGCGGCAGAATCGCAAGTCGTCAACAAGACGAGTTCCCTCGGATGGCCTGATTCGCCAAGTTGGGTTCGACTGCTGTGCTCGAGCCAGCGAAGGTGAGCATGTGGCGTCCGGTCTATCTCACTCTCATAAAAAAATATGACCTGCGCAAACCTCGGGGAGAGTTAGCGTGATCGTTAGAAAATTTGTTATGCAAGGGTCCTACCAGTTGACCCAGATATCGGCAGAGACTTTGCCCGATCCTTTTCTGTTCCAGCTGGTTCGATCATCTTTAGGATCGCCTCGAACAACTACGAAGTCACCAGCCTAACGCAAAATGAGTTTAGAATCCGTTCGTTAGGGATCGCTTACCTTGAGGGAGTAGTTCTCGGACTCAGCCGACAGATAAGAGTCGTATGCTGTCTCGTCGATGTACTCTTGATCTCGGCATTCCGACAAAGTCCAGTCGAGGTCGCTGTTCGCATTGGAGGGGAAGCTGAACGCGCTTTCCATGACTGTCTTCGGATCGCAGGTCAGATCCTCCCCTGGCCACGTGGAATCGTCTTCTGTCTTGACAGACTGGCCATAGAAGCGAAAGCACAGCACAGACGCCAGATTACGAACAAACTCCGTCGCGTAGGTTGGATTACGATGTTGAAGAACATCCCTCTCGATGTTGGCTGGAGGGCGCCCTCGAGGTTGCCGCACGGGAGGAGCTGTGCTCCTCACGCGGGCAAAATCCTTTGCCAGTTTCGATTTCCTAGATTTCTTCGATGTGAGTTCCTGGAAAGCAATCCAGAGCGCTTCCGATTTTTCTTGTACGTCGTTGGTGAGATCCTGTACAGTGGATTCTCCGCAGACGTTCTGAAGAAGGTTTCAGATACAATGAGATGCTGTTCAGTTGTGCGCTTACGGGTGCAGTAATCTCTTCGTCTGTGAACGAGGTGCTGAAAAGTGAAACTGCCCCTCCGAGCTCTTCTTGCGTGACAGAATCGTCTGTGAGCCCAAATAATTGCTTTGCGGCCAACGTATTTCCAAGCGCAAGGCGAGCGCTATAAAGCTCTTTCCAGTAGTCAACATAAACAGGCAGATATCGCTCGTCTGGTCGGTCCAGAATGTACCACGCCCATTGAGTTCGGATCCAGAATAGCCTGTATCGAACGTAAGAACAGGCCATGCCGCAAAGTGTATTAGCACGAACGGTTTAGCAGGATTGGGATCAACAGAGTAGGAGAAAACGGAGCTAAGGCTGAGCTCATACGACTTCTCGCCCTCGTCGTCGTCGTCGTCGTCGGGGTCCGGTTCCTCGTCGTCATCGTCGTCCTTCGGCAAGGCAGCCACGAGCCCGTAAGCACGCACAGACGTCCCATCCTCCAATGTGGCGCCAAGAGGCACGATGCGATTCTTGTCGGCCTCATCGTAGAAAATGAAATCTCTCAAGACTCGAACAGGGATAGAGGAATCAGTTATTGTTTCCGTGTCTGTCTCTTCGGGCAGAACCAAAGTCTCCGTTTCTTGCGTACAGTCTGTCGGTAACGTAAAGAATTCGTCCTCTGAGGGCATCGGCTGTGTTATTTCGGTACTTTGAGAAGAGCGGGCGTAGGCTTACGGGAAACCAACTGGGCACATTTCTGCGTGATAGGCGACGTCACAGCGGTTACGCTGGAGGCACGTGAGCTGGGAGGGGCGGAGATCCTCAGCGCTTTCTTGGTTCTTCGACTAAGTCCTTCCTTCTCCGATAACACGGTTGTTGAATCCTAGTACGACGGCTTTAGCTTGCCCAGCAATGCGGCGCGAAGTCGAAGCGAGATTTACCGAATCATAGTCATCATCCCAACGTTGTCGTTTTCTCGCGTTCAACATGAACCGGGTCGTAAATGGAGGGAGTTCAACAGATAACCAGTGATGGAATACGAGCGTGCCAGACTGTATATTCAAAATGACTGAGAATAGTGCGGAGATGAGGAGAGGCAAACAAACCAGATAAGCTAAGGAACGGGTAGTCCGAGAGAATGTATATATCGGCAAGCGTGCGGCCTCCCAACGTGCCACCAGCAAATAGGGGGTTGAAAGGACAATCAAAGAACAGGAAGACGGGAACCAGCGAGCAAGGTTAAATAAGGCGGCATCAAGAGACCTTAGCGGCGGCTGTGCCAATTCAGTTCCAGGGATTCGTCGCGGCACCGAACGGTCTGCGCGTCGACAAGAAAAGAATTCCGGAGGAGCGGCAGCGCTCATCCGGAGTTCTTTTCTTTCCCCATCAACCATCATCAGCCATTCATGCCCTCCGGCTGATCAATACCATAGTAACTGCTCCATTTTGCCATGATCCAGGACCTTGGATAAATACCAGACAGCATACAATCTGTGTGTAGGAGAGAGAGGTCACTCTCAGCTCCGACAACAAGTGCTAAGGCCCATCACCAGAACTGTCACCTGGTCTTCCTCTGTCTCATCAGAGGCCATCCTGTCATGACCAGTCAGGACAAGTGCAACATCGGGGTAATCAGCCAAGGGGATGACAACGATCATCACATCCCTCAACCTGTCGTCCAACGTTGTCATCCATCATGCCCATTATGGACATCCACTGGCGCACATTCCCTGCTCGCAACGCTCAGCTTCGCCGCACATGCGTGCCGCAGTACGCATATATCATGCTCCCCCATCGTAAGGAGAGAAACTCCGTCAGATCCGGCGCCCTGGGTGCGGGTTCAATGGCGTGAGTGGGAGTAACGCGTTCGTAGTGCAACAGGGAGCGATTCACGCCTCCGAGTCCTTCCCTGTCGAACGCGTCTCTTCTGGCGGCGTGGCGGCGAGGGGTGCCCTCTTTGGCCAGGACGCTGAAACTGGAGCTGAGTGACAGGGGGCAAGCGTACAGGGGAAGGGTGAGGTTTGGAAGCGACACGGGCCCATCCCGCCCCGGCTGAAGGAAGCGCAGATCTCGAAGCGGAGCACCTGTCTGTCCGGCAGGCCGCTTGCGAGCAGGGCATGTGCGTGAGTGAGACATGGCTCTCAAGCAAGTCCCATGATGACTCGAAGGGCAGATAATGAGAGGGATACAAGCCGCAAGGCCACGTCCCTTTGAACGCTGCCCTTATGAGACGCACAGGCCCACCAGCACTGCAGACCACGCGTGCGAATGTATCCCGAAGTCTTCCAAGGACGGGCTTAAGCAACATTATTCCCGCTGAATGCTCGATGTCTTAGATCTTGAGTTTCTCAGCGGCACAGGAAGACAAGGACGGCAGGTGTGTTCCAACGGGTATACATTTGCCATAACTTAAGCGTTTTACCGACGTCCCGTGCCCGTCCATTACACCCTACGCACCCGACTCCCCACTGAATCCCTCGGCGCCGCTCCGACCCCTCCCTTCCACGCAAGCCCGGCCGGGTCACTCGTCCTTCTTGAATTCCTGAATTCCCCCCAAACTCTGCATGCTCCTCGCGTGCCCCGCGCTGCCGGGTGCCCCGCCCCCCCGCGCGAGCTGTATACGCGCACCACTCTGGCTCCTCATGTGTGCGTGTCCGCGGGGCGAGACGCTGGGTGGCACGCCCATTGGCGCTGGGGAGAGCTGTTGCTGGTAGGCGAATTGTGCGCCCGGTGCGGCGGGAGAGGGCGAAGGGGCTTGTGCGGCGAACGGGGAGCGGGCGGGCTGGGGGAGGGGGAAGCCCGGGGAGCCCGAGAAGCTCGGCGTGCCCGCGTGCGAGGGCGTGAAGGTGTTGCCCGTCGAGAGCGCGGGGGAGGGGAGTGGGGACTGCCCGCCGCCCGCGACGAGCCCTGCCAGGGAGGAGATGGAGGCCATAGACTGGTGCCTCCGCCGCGTCATCGCCTCGGCCGAGAACATGCTGCTGCCCGTGCGCCGGTGGGAGGTGGCGGTCGACTCGGCGATCGGCATGTCCTCCTCCTTGCTGACGACGCCGGCGACCTCGAGGCCCTTGCTCCCGACTTTGACCGCCCAGCCGGCGCATACCCACACCCCGCCGACGACGCCGACGAGGCGGATGAGGAACTGGATGAACGTTGTCGTGCGCTGTTCGACGATGAGCGAGAGCGGCTCGAGGTCAAACTTGAAGAAGATGCCGGGTGTGCCACGCCCATGTTGGATGTGCTGGATGTGCGACCCAACGGAGTATTGGTTCGTCTTGACGACGCCTTTTGAGGTGCGGTACTCGGTGGGCACAACAGTGAGGAAATATTGGAAGGCGGTGAAGGCTAAATGATCATTAGTCTGAGTAGCCAAGCCGCAATGAATGTACTCACGATCATCCGACGTCTCGATGGTGTAGTCCAGCGGCTGGACAATGTCGGGGAAGTAGGGCCCGAACGAGAATTCGGTGATGATGTGGCTGAGATTCATGAGCGCGTGGTCCGTGTGCTCATTGCTATGATAGCCATGGCCGAGGGTCGTAATATGCAGGTTAGCTGCACACCATCAGCATGTACTCCACAACACATAGGAACCGTGCTCACCCTGCACTTTCTTGACCTCCATACTGCCATACACCCTGCACGCGCTCCCATCCGGCACATGGTTGAACGTCGGCTGGAAGACGTCCGGCTGTCTCCTCCTCAGCCAGTCAAATATGCCAATACGCCAGCGGCGCGTGCGCGCCTCGCGCACCATCTCCTGCGCATTGTAGTCCTCGTACGCGGTGAGGATGTTTGTCGCCTGCCGCGCGTCGAAGAGGGTGCCGTCCCGCTTGAACTGGTCGGAGAGGTGCAACCGGTCGCCCACAGCGTCTCGCAGGTCGACGGAGATGACTGTATGCTGTAAGCACGCTGCGTTGTCCGGAAGCACGGAAAACGCACAGTGACATGGCATCGCGACGGTGATGTCGACATTGAGCCGCAGATCATGCGCAATTTCATCGTCGACGACAAACTTGTACGTTGTGTTCCCCCAGATGTATTCGGCGAGGTCGTTGAGCACAAGCAGGACGCAGAGGAGCATTATGCCAATGGTGACGAACCCGCCGCCCGACGAGCGGGTGCGGTAGCTGTTCGGCACTTTTGGAAACGCGTCGAACGACTTGAGCGGTGCGCCCAGCGAGTCGAGCCGAGACAGCAGCGAGTCGTCCGTGCTTGCCATGGCGGCGCGCTGCGGGGTGGGGAATCACAGTTGGGGGGAGGGGCCGACGACGAGAGGATTGGACACCGAGCACTGGAGAGCGGACTGCAAAGAAGGTCGACGTGTAACCCTTGCGGCCGTGTGGCGGTGCTGAGAACACCCTGAGTGAATGGTAATGTGCCGCGCGGACTTGCTCGGCAAGTCTCGAGACGCTCATCAGTCGTAAGGGACTCCGTTTATGCCTCGGGGTCGGCCGAATGACGTTCCAGCCCGTCGAGGGATTAGAGTTCCAGATGGGAGGTGATGGGCGGAACCGGGCGAGATGGTGAGGACCTGCAGGATGACTACAGAAAAGAGGCGGGCCATTGTGAGGAACGGAAGGGGGTTGGGCGGGATTGCAGACTGCTGAGCGGAGCTCTTGGCATTGTCGGTCGTCATTGCCGTATATACACCATCGCCCATCGTGCGCCCTGTCAATCGCCAATTAATCAACCCCTACACCATCAGCGAGCATTCCGACCCCTAGCGTACCCCAACATTAACTTATTAGCCCTTATCAGCCCCTATCAGAACCCTGCGTGCCTCCGGGAGGGCGGCAGAGTCACGCAAAGAGTGGCCACCCACGGTGCGCCGAAGTCCGGGTCGGAGGCGCAAGGCGGCGCCACATGTGCTCATCGCATGCCCGCCGTCCCCCAGCCGCCCCTCACCCATCCCTCCTTGCGTCCGCACCCTCACCAGCACCCGCACCGCCAGCATCGGCCACTTCTATCACGCCTCATATTCCTCACAGCCATCTGCCCTTGTTCCACCCCGCTCCCTCTCCTCACACCCCACACAGCAGAATAGGAGCATGTCGTCCGGCAGCACCCCAATGTCGACCACCCCGTCCAGCAGTCCGTACAACGCCTACTTCAAGCGCAGGAGCTTCGGCAGACCGTTCAAGGACGACATCGTGAGTGTCCATTCCCCTGCATCTGGTCGTTCATCATATGTCGTTGTCCGCTTCACCGCTTGTTGTATGCGTCTCCGTACGCCTTCATGCATGGCATGTTTCACCCACATTCTCATTCGGACCGACGATCTTCCGTATCCGAGAATGTAGGCTGACCCAGATCCAGACTTGCATCTACGAGCCCCCCTCTCCCCTCTCCTCACACTCCTCCTCACCCTCGTCCTCTCGCTCCCCCTCCCCCGCGCCCCTCCCGAGCACGTCAACAACGACGCCCAACCTCTCCTCTCTGAAAGGCAAGTCCAAGTCCAACTCCCCCGAGCGGGACGCCGCGGCCGAGAAGGAGAGGATGCTCAAGGCGCTGCGGAGGGAGGAGAAGCGCCGCCGGAGGGAGGAGGAGAGGAGGAGGAGGCCGAGCATCCTCACGGTTAGGATGAGCGATGGGTTCATCTGGAACCAGGTGCGTCTGCCCTCGTTCTCAATGCTCGTCCTCTGGGACGAGCGGAATGGGGTGCTAATGGCCTGCAGGACCTGTTCATCCCCCCGCACATCCGTGACCGGTACAATACGACCTCCTCTCCCCCCACCTCCTTCGGCTTTTCCCACTCGCACGCCGCGCGCTCCTCTGCCGCCGCCGCATACGGGAGCGACTACGAGGTCGAGTGTGTCGACATCCGCGTCGAGGACGGGGAGATGGAAGGCGTCCTCCACCCGGAGGGCAGAGAAGTAACGGGGTGGGAGGATAGCATGGGGTGGGATATGGAGCTTGAGCTTGAGCTGGAGGAGGGGCGCGCGTGAGCGCTTGCTTGCTTCCACCTTCCTCCCTCTTTTTACCTGCAGCTGAGGCGCGATCTCTCCTTTCGTCGGTTTGGCTCTCTGCCTCACATTGCATTCTGCCCGGGACTTCCGGTAGACACTTCTTTCGCCTGCATATGCAGCTGTTACATTTCTGGTCCCTTCTTTCCTTTCTTTTTCGAAACGCCATGCTCTGTCACCACCAGCCATTCGGATTCGTCGTTCTTTACTCTTGCGCTACTGTTACGCTCCCGTCTTTAGGCAGGTAGGTAGTGTTCATAGGATTGTGGTATCATACCCGGTTGAGCTAGGAATTGGTGTGTGCGCAAGAAGCACTGCTACGGCCGCCCGTGGGATCCGACCCACCGAAGCTTCGCCAAGCGAAGAGCATCAGATGTAAGCGATCGCATCGTTAACAGTCATCAAATTAGCCCCAGTCCCGAACCAGGAAGCACTGCTACGGCCGCCCGTGGGTTCCAACCCAACGAAGCTTCGCCAACTGAAGGGCATGGTATAGAACCAATCGCATGGTTAACAGTCATCAAATTAGCGCCAGTCCCCAACCTAGAGTACATGATATACAAAGCATCCCTCCCTCTCCCCTCTTACCATGAGTGCGCTGCACTCAAGGCGGCGAAAGGACGATCGAATCCCAACTACAGCTCATGTAGTCCCCCGCAATCTTGAGACCATTGACCGCCACGCTCCCGGACGAGTCCGAGGTGCTGCCGAGCGAATTGCACGTGTACACGACGTCCTGCGTGTTCGCGGCGCCCAACGTGATATCGGTGAACGTCACGTCGAAGTCCCATTGGTCTCCGAGGCCGTGGAGCCTGGGGAGCATAAGTGGGGTCTTGATGAAGAAGACGAGGGGACTTACTCAGACTCGCAGATCATGTAGTTCATCGCGCTGGATGAGAAGAGTTCTGCACAGGTATTAGCTGGTGCGTGCGCGGGGAATAGGAGAACTTGGACGCACGGTCCCAGGGTAAAAACAGGTACGTGGACCAGGGCATGCAACTCCCCGATAGGCAGGTCGCCGTCTGCTCCCATTGTTGCCCATCGGAGCTCAGCACGACGCTCATTTGCACTTGGTCGCCGGGGGATACGGAGAGGGCGAGGGAATTCGGAGAGTAAGTACCAAGACCGTCGAGTTCTGCCCAGAGCTACACATGTGTTAGATCCGGTACCACTTGCTCGGATACGAAGGGACGCACAACGACGAGCCATTCGTATGGGCTCCAGCCGCCGTCACCGACATAGCCATTGTTGGGCTGCTCTCCCCACTGAAGCACGGGTTGTAGCACTCCTGGCAGTGATGGGGGTTCCAGGCCACACTTAACGTGTATAAGTCAAAACGCAGACACGTTATCAAAGTTGTTACATACCCAGAAGTACTACGACAAAGATCGGTCTGGGTTATATGCGTGAATGGAGTGAGCTTACCCAGGCATTATCCACACCATCGGTATAGCTCGCCATAACGTCGTACGGCGGAAGTTGAGGCACAGTTAGCCTACCCGACCCGATTAGACTCGTGAAGTACAACGATGGTTTAAGAGCATACACGTAGGAAAGCGACGTCCAGGAGTTGCCACTTGGCAGGGTCAGGCCCCAAACGATAGCATGAGCGGAGCCAACGAGTAGAGAGAAGATCGACAGGAGATAGAAAATCATGATCTTTGCGAATAGAGAGAGCTGCTAGGGTGAAAAAACGGGTCGAAGATCAGGGAGAGGACTAGACACAACTGCAGAGGTGAACATGTCCCGTTGGCCTCGTCCGACGCTTTATCCAATGCATGGTCATTTCAAGGCCAAAGTAAGGACTGTCTTTGATTCGCACGGCTGAGGCCAGGGAGCACAGCTCGGCACGTAGTGCATTGGACGCAAAGATATTCTGGCTTTTGGCCTTTCAGCTTTACATTTTGGAGGTTGCGAAGAGGTATCACGTGGCGGTCATAGAGCGGCTGAGAAGCAGACGAAATGTGCAGATGCAAATCCGGAGGCTCAAGTTGTCGCCAAAGGAGCTCGCTGAAGCAGAGAGGTATCAGGTCAGTTAAGCGCCCATGGATCCGTGTGAGGCATGGCAACCGGAGCTCGCTCAAGGCCAGACAACAACGGGGTCGATTGCCTCCGCACATGCCGGCCGGCATGTGAATGACATCACGACCTCGGTGAACGCGCGCTCATTGGCCAGAGCGTGATCTCCCTTCCTGCCCCGCCCGACGGCGAGCAGCGAGTCATATGAGCCTGCATCTCAGTTTGCACTACACGAGCAACCTCTTACAGAATAACATTCCAACGCATTACAGTATGCCATCCCGTCCGCGGAAAGTCCAAAAACTCGCCGGCTATGTCCTCCATTACTGGAGCGGCATCCCTGGACGGGGCGAATATGTCCGGCTTGCTTTCGAGTACGCCGGCGTGCCGTACACAGAGGTGAACGACACCCCGAAGCTCATAAAGGCGCTGCACGCAAGCTCCCCTCCGCACTTTGCACAGCCGATTCTAGAGCTGCCCAGCGGGAGGCTCCTCAGCCAGACACCGGCCATCTTGAACTACCTCGCGCCGAAGTTGGGGTTGGCGGGTGAGAAGGGGAACTTGTTGAAGGGCGCGGTGGAGGACGACGAGGTGCGCGAGCAGGCGGAATTCGAGAGGGCGAGCGTCAGCCAGCTCACACTGACTTGCCTGGATGTGCTCGTTGAGGTGCGTCGTCGTTGCCGAGCTGCGTTCAACCAGGTGCTGAGAGATAGCGCGGTCCACAGGCGCATGACACACATCACCCAATCGCATCCTCGCTCTACTACGAAGACCAGAAGGAGGAGGCGCTCCGGCGCGCCGACGATTTCCGCAAGACGCGCATGCCCAAGTTCCTCGGGCACTTCGAGGAGACGCTCGTGAAAAACAAGGCATCCCACTTGCACCTGGTGGGGAAGACGACGACGACAGCGGACCTCGCACTCTTCCACACGCTCGACGGTTTGCAGTTCGCATTCCCCCGCCGAATGGGTGCGCTCGAGAAGAGCGGAAAGTATGACAAGGTGTTCGCTTTGAAGGTGCGCGTGAGCGGAGAAGGCGGTATTAAGGAGTATCTCGAGAGCGGCCGGAGGCGCAAGTTCAGCAATGGGTTGTTCAGGCACTACCCAGAGCTGGACACGGAGGATGAGGGTGCTGAGGAGGAAGAGGAATGAGCGTGGCTCCATAATCAGACACCTCGTATTGCTCACAATAGTCAAATACAATGTTGTCCATCGTCCATCGCATACAGCGTGCACCTCAGTCCCGATCCGGCGACATGCTCGGCGTGCGGCTCCTGAACTGCCCTGGGGAGGCCGGCGAGCGTGTGGGGCTGCGGCTGACGAACCTCCCCTCGCTCGGGCTTCTCTCCCCACTCTTCACACTCGCGCTTCTGCTGCTCCCCCCATTCATCCTCACGTCCCCATCGCCATTCCTGCTTCTCACGTGCCCCCTCCCGCGATCGCTGTCACTATCGCTCTCCGCTTTCATCGCATCCAGTAGCAGACTGGCGCGCGGGGCGAGCCCCTCGACTTCCTCCAGCACCTCCCGCTTCGTCATCCGCGGGAGGATGATGTCGCACACGCGCTCCTCGCGCAGCAGCTCGTCGACGTACTCGTCCATGTACGTCAGCCTATATCCGGACGTGTTCCGAAGTCGTATCTTGCGGTAGTCTTTTAGCAGGGGCTCGAGGAGCTCGAACACTTCTGCAGGGCGGAAGACTAAGCGGATATAGATCGCTGCTAGGGCTCGTAAATATCTACGACGACCGCAATCAGCATTTCCATGCACTTATAAAGAAAAGGAAATGGGCGCACTTGAACTCGTCCACCAGCAGATACTCGATCAAGATTTCCTTCTCGGGCTGGATCTGCAGCAGCTTCAGCAGCAGGCACATAAAGTGCGTCGGTCGCTGGTTGCCGTACACCCCGCCGATGCAGTTCAGCTCGATGGCCTTGTCGATGAGTGTCTCTGCTGCAGGTTTACGTCAGTATTCTGAAGTGTTGAAGGTGAGCAGAGAGTCGCACCAGTTAGAGCGAAACATTGTTCCTTCCAAAACAGCGACTCGTAGATGCGGCTGCGGATGACGGTCTCGATGAGGTACTGTGCGACCCTTGTCAGTACGCACTTCAGGCAAAGTGGGAGAGAGAACGTACTTGGGGGTTCGTACCGTGCACCGAAGTGGCACCTCTGACGGTCGTGTTGGCCATGACTTAGTAACCGCAAATGTCGACTGTTGGTGAAAAGAGTCCGCCTGAGGGCAAATATGGGCGCTTGGAAGACCCTGATATGCACGTGACTATATGTGTCTGCCTTCTGGAGTCCGAACGACAAGTTCAACGCATTCTCATTCTTATACGAAAGATACTCTAGAAATGTACACCCTTATGCTCGATCCCATCCACCAGGATGTTCGCGCCGCTCGTGAACCCGCTGAGCGGGCTGGCACAGAGTACGACCTGGACAGCGACCTCCTCGGGCTTGCCCATCCGGCCCAGGGGGTTGTTCGCCATCGCGCGCGCGAACGCTTCCGGCCGCTGCACTTCACATTTGTGCCAGACGCCGTCCTGATTACATCCATATGAGCGTGAGACGAGAAACGGAGGGAAAGGGCGCACCGTAAAGTAGATGTTTCCCGGACTGACGATGTTCGCCCGGATCCCCTTCGGGGCGAGCACAAACGCGAGCTGCTGCGTATAATGGATAAGGGCAGCCTTGGTCGCGCCGTACGGCCCTGGCGCGGTGCCATCGATCTCGACCCCAGAGACGGAGGAGATGGTGACGATGCTGGGCGACTTTGTTGATTTCTCGAGGTACGGCAAGGCTGCTTCGATAAGGACGACCACGCTTAGCAGGTCCGTGTGGAACATCCGCTTCCAGTTGTCGACTGTGTTTGGGACGGCCATGGCGCTGACTACAGGCGCCCCTTAGCATACGCACAGAGTAAGAGTGCGTAGGGGACACGCACCATTGGACACCACGGAGTCGATCCCGCCAAACTCCTCGCCAACTTCCTTAACCCACAGTTTGACGGCATCGAGGTCGTCGATGTCTAATGTCTTCCCCGCGACCTTCTGCTTGGGATATGTCTTCTTGTACTCCGCCAAAGAGGACTCAACGTCCGCGGCCGTGCGTGCGCAGAAGGCAACGTTCGCGCCCTCTGCCAAGAAGTGCTCCACGATCGACCGCCCGATGCCCTTCGTGCCGCCCGTGACGAGGATCGTGGAGTTGTCGAGCTTGAGATGCATGGCGAAAGACGGTACTGCAAAGCACAGAGGAGGGTAGGATGGTCGTCAGAAGGAGAGTAGACTATCTAATCTCGCCCTGACAGCACTGGAGGTCGTCCGACCTGAGCTGGTTGCGATCGGCATTGGACAGGATAGTCGTGTGCCGATGTCCGGCCATGGGAGAACTCCTTGCTCAGTAAGTCCGGTCCATGAAGAGAACAAGCGGGAACGCCGTTCTCCTTCCTTGACATGGAAGGGGTCGCAAAGGAGTACTTTCGTCGTGGTAGCGGCTTTGATGTCGTTACGGCGGTAGCTTGCTCCTCACCGCCGCGTGGTATTGTTTTCATGACCGCGTTGCAGCTTCAGGGCCTACCTCTGTTTTGTACGTTCAGCAACTCTTGTGCATACACAACACTCTCTCCTCTTAACGACCCACACGACCTTATACCAGCATGTCTTTCCAGAAGGACGACGATGGATTCGTGACCGGTCCTGGTATGCCCGTCCAAATCCTCTATACTACCTTGCAGACGCTCATGCTGCCCAGCGGCCAGCCAAGGCTCAGCATTCGCCTTCAAGCCCGCCAACCCCGCGCCCGCCCAGCCCTCACTCGCGAGCCGTGTCGGACAGTTCTCCCAGCCCGGGGCGTTCAGCCCCACCTCCCCGTCCGCGACTTCCCCGACCCAAACCCAGGCACAGCAGTTCGCCATCTTTGGCGCTGCGACGCGCACGCCGCCCCACCCCGTGAGTCCGACGGGATCGAGTCAAGGTTTTGGGAACATGGCCCAGCTGGGGTCGGCTATGCCCACTGCACCACCGAGGAATGTGCAGGGTTTGGAGGGGAGGAACAAGCCTGTACCGGGGAGGCAGGATACCGAGGACCGCGGCAGTTTAGGTGAGCAGTGACGGCAATGGTCCATTTACAGACTTGAAACTGATGTGGACGACAGTATCCACCCTCCAGAACTACGAGGTCCAGGTCACGCTTGCCGATCAGCAGGCCGATCCCAATAGCCCTCTCTACAGTATCAAAAAGTTCCAGGACCTTGGGCTGTAAGCGCTCATCAACCTCCCCCCCCCATATAACATTTTTATGTCCGGCAGTGCCCCAGAATTGCTGCAAGGCCTGACGATGATGAACTTCTTCAAGCCGTCCAAGGTGCAGGAGAGGGCGCTGCCTCTTTTGCTCCAGAACCCGTACGTCTGGTGCGCGCCTACTCCATGACATATCAAACTTACACCATCCCCAGACCACGCAACCTCATCGGCCAATCGCAGTCTGGAACCGGCAAGACCGCCGCCTTCACCCTCGCGATGCTGAGCCGTGTAGACTTTGCGAAAGACGCCACTCAGGCTATCTGTCTCGCGCCCACGCGTGAACTCGCTCGACAAATCCTCGATGTCGTCGTGACCATGGGCAAGTTCACGCCTGTGACCACCATCTGCGCTGTGCCCGAGATGGCCCAGGACGGGCGGATGCACGCGCCGTCCGCACCGACCCGGGCGCAGATCGTCGTTGGCACACCCGGGACGGTCGCCAATATGGTCCGAAATCGGAAGATCGATGTGTCGAATGTCCAGATCTTCGTGTTGGATGAGGCGGACAATATGCTGGATGCGGGAGCGCTGAATGATCAGTGTCTGGAGGTGAAGAAGTATGTCGACTGCCCTATTCCTCATGCGGCAAGTGCTGACAATTTGTCAGTCGGCTACCACAGGACGCAAACTCCCGAACCAGGGCGCAGATCGTGCTCTTCTCAGCGACGTTCCCCGACGAAGTCCGGAGGTACGCAAACAACATTGCCCCTGGAGCGAACAAGATCGAGCTCAAGAAGGAGGAACTGTCCGTGGCCAACATCGCCCAATTCTACATGGACTGCAAAGACGCAGACTCGAGAAACGATATTCTGGCCGAGCTGTACGGAATCCTCACCGTCGGGCAGAGCATCGTCTTCTGTGATGTATGCCATCTCGCGTCAACATGAATGAACAGCGCTCTGACCTGATATCTAGACTCGCAGCACTGCTGATAGTATCGCAAATCGTATGAAAGAGGACTACCACAAGGTAGCGGCTCTGCACGGTGCCAAGGACGCAAACGAGCGTGACGCGCTCATCGACAGCTTCCGCGACGGCAAGACCAAGGTCCTCATCACGACCAACGTTATGGCGCGAGGCATCGACATTCCGCAGGTCAACATGATCGTCAACTACGACATGCCGAAGGACGCGAGTGGCAGGCCAGACGCTGAGACGTACTTGCATCGTATCGGCCGTACTGGGCGGTTCGGCGCGAAGGGCGTTGCGATCAACTTCGTGCATGATCTCAAGAGTTGGAACGAGATGCGCGAGATTGAGCGGAGGCTTGACAGGCCGATCATTCGCGTTGAGACGGATGATATAGATCTGATGGAGAAAGTGCGTTCTTTGCAACTCTCAATCGTTACGGTATTAACGAATACAACCTAGACCTTCAACGATGTACTCAAGAAGAAGGTCAATGTACAAAGCAGCGGAGTCAACCAGGAGGTCTCCACGCACGCCAAGTAGACTGCATGATGCCCTTCCACCCCAGCAAGGGTTGACTGTGATGAATATGAATCCAATGTAACAATTGACGGAATGCTATATAAGGTGAGGTAACCGGCGTAACTCAACTTGCAGCCGAATAGGGGCGGCGTGAGAACGGGTTGAGAATATCCTTGAATGAGATTCCTGTCATTTCTGACTGGGATCTTTGGCGATTTAGCTTTCAGGACACGGGATGGTGAAATCAGAGTGACAGCGCTGAGCTTCTACTTTCTTGCTTCGGAATGTACAATGTGCCTTACGGGGCATCGACATGCGCCCTATCCAAAGGAAGAGATGCAGCCAAGTTTGCACCGGACTCTCGAAAGCGCCGGTTTCCCTCATGCCGCCGTGCTCACAGCCTCGAGACTTGCAACGCCGGAGAACATCCGATCTGCCAACGTGAACAGCACGCATACGGACAAATCCTATAGGTTTCCATCGGAACGGTAGGTGCGGGAAGGCCTCCACCAACGGATGGATGCGTGGTGGATCAATCGAAGCTGTTGAACCCTTGATCATCAACATTCATTTCTTCCGCACGTTTGCGACCATGGCGAACCACTCCAACTGACGCTCTTGTACTGCAAGGTCTGATGTTGACCAATATATCTGAAGGACTATTGAGTGTGGTGTCGTGATAATGCTACGGATGTCAGTATTCTCGCGACTGCTTTCAAGGGGGAGAACACCAGCGTTTGTTTGCCGGCGCGGATGGTTTGCCAAATTGCTCGCATATCGATATCAGAGGGTTCGCATGAACACTTCTACGCGGATCAACGACGCCCGGTCGACTATGTAGTGGCTTGCGAGAGAAGGCCGACTGCATTGTTCTGTTGCGGCAGCGTCAGAAGAATGGTTGGAGAGGAGAGGTGCACATTCGAGTTGTCCGAGGATTTCAACGTAATACGACAAGCCCTCTGCGCTATAAATTCCCCGCTCCGAGGCACGAATGTTGGAGGCAAGGGGCGCTGGCTCTTTCGACCGCTGAACTGGAATAGATGGCGGTCATTACGATTGCGTTCCTTCTACTATTCTCTCGGGCGGCGCTGGCTATCAGCTGGGGCTATATCCTAGACCCATCCTCCACCAACAACAACGTGTTCACTCAGCTGGTTTACACGTATGTCACAGAGCGATGCCAGAAAGGAGGGATATACTCATAGCCCTCCTAGAATTCAAGTTCCCGCTGCCCCACCACAGCAAGTGACTAGCGATTGGCCGAACTCTGCGCCATGGGTGAGTTAGTTCACACCTCGGCTGTGAACGCATGAGGTAACGCACAAAGCTAGTACTTCTGGGTAAGTGACAGATAATCCTTCAGTGAAATACACCTTGAGAGCTAGAACAGTGTGGGTTCCAACCAAGCGGTGGAGGGGTGGTGCAGCCGGTTCTTCAGTGGGGTACTTTTGCTCCCAGCTATGTCAATCCGAATCCCGGCTTCACCGAGACATGGGCTCTGGCAGTAACACAATCGATTTCCGGACGTTTCTTCGATCTGACCTTGTGTAAATAGCTGTGGGATCTCCCTGCCAGCGGATATAACAACGGGAATTCCGACGAATCCGCCGGCATTTGGGCTGCCCAGGGCGATCAGATTGCGGTTTCCGTCACATTCGAGAATGGCCAGTGGGTTCAAACTGCCAACGTGATCTCGGGACAAGCTCAGGGCCAGAGCACGTCATTGACTGTACCTCAAAACGGTGCGTTTCGGACTTCTCATGGTACGTTTGGGCCCGAACGATGTTCCTGACAGGCTGGTATCCCTCTGATTCGGCCGGTGATTCCAACGCGAATTTTTTCGTCTGCGAGTCTGAGTAAGTCAGCATTTCTGAAGCCATGAAGATCAGAGTGCTCATATTGCGTGTCTTTCGTTGCAGGTTGTACGGAGACGACACAGGCTTGTGGGACTTCCCGGTCGTGTTCACCGATATGTACGTCCGAGCAGCGACTTCGGACGGAATTGAGGCCCTCTGTGAGCAGCATCTCGATTACAGCGACGGAAATGGTTACGCGACCATTGTCGGGTTTTCAATGTTTGATTCGGAGACATGCTATTACCAATCCGTTACACTTACACCGCCGTAGTGGTCGGGTGGATGTTCTTGCTCTCGGCGCTTGACGGCTCAGCGGGGATTGCAGTAGTCCTGTTAAGATCTCTTCCAATTCATGAAATGCATTGCAGCCAATGAAGCCGCGGTGCATATTAGCTCGGCCCTATGTCCAGCCCGACCTGCGGTGCTGGTGAAATGCGCGAGAAACACCTCGATGCATCAGGGAATCAGATTTATTGGTACATACATTTCTTTTGACGCTACCTCAGATATACTGGCCGCGGGAGCTCCACCCAGGGTTGTCCAAACTTATCGGTCCAATTCCCCCATCAAACACGCCGTTTACGGTCACGTTGAGAGAAGTCGTTGCTCCAGTATCCTCCATTGCCCACAGTAACACCGCAACAGTGCTACCTTCCTGTTAGCTGGGTCCGGAACACAGAAAGAGGGGGGGATGCTTACTTGGTTCCAGAGTAGTCCAAGATTCCCTGATGAACGGGGAAGCTGTACTGCGGGCTGTTCACACATTAATTCACGCCTTTGCACCGCAGATCGTCCCTTACCCTAGATTTGCAACCCGCCTCCCTACTTGCCAGCCATTGACGAACAACAAGGCGCGATATGCTTGGGGCGTAGGATCAAAATCGAAGGACAGCGGTACATCCAATCCCGTGGGAATATTTAGATCGAAGGTGGTTCGGAACATGCCGACACCTGCGCTAGATAAGCCGGTCGAAAGAGGTCTGCTCTCCCACGCAGAATCGTCGAAGTCAGGTAAATGCCAGCCAGCCCGTTCACCATAGAAACCGCCTTCGTTGAAGACACCGCGCGTCTTGTCAGGGAAGCTGAACTCCCGGTCAGAAGTGCTAAACATGGAAGAGGAAGGGTTCATACTTGGTGTAACCACCGAGCTTGCCTTGAACCTTCCAGCTCGTAAAGTAGTTGTGTCCCTGAATCTCGTATCCCCGAATGCCCCGCGGGGACTTGGATGTATCAGCATTATCTGTTGGCGGGCTTGAGCATTAAGCACCTCAGAAACGACCGAGGTACAAACCATCTTGGGTTTCATTCAGCCCCATGTTATCCTGGATGACAGTGACAATATTGTCCTTCCCAGCGATGACAGCGCCTTGGAATGGGAACAGAGTGTTGGTTTCTTCCAGGATATTCAAGTTGTTTGATGAGTTTCCGTACGTCGTGCCGAGGAATTGGGAGTTGAGCCAAACGCTGGCAGCGAATGCCTCTCCACCGTTAATCAGAAGCTCGACACCTGTCTCATTCCCTGTGCCGTCAAAGTGTCCCCGCCAGAGGACAGCGCCTTCACAGCTGCGGCAAGCTGTGAGTTCATATGATAACATCCGACCTATGCTGGGACATACTAGCCATAGTCACAGCCATACAAGATAGGTCCGTCACCTACAATGTTCTATCAACCACTGATTTTCTCATTCACTAAAAGTACGAACCGTAGATTGGCTTGTAGGGAATGTTAGTGGTGTACTTGTCGGCTGTCGTCCAGTAAGTGTCGTCATAGCTCCCCGACACCTGTTAAGGAGGACACCGTTAACTTGCAGAAAACTATCGTCCAGAACGTTTGCATACCTCCGGAAGACTATCCGCGTATTTCCAAGTATTCAATGTTGGCAGTGAGAAGCTCGAAATTGACAACTTCGGACACAATGAAGCCCTCAGTACCCCACCGGGGCCGCTGGACGCAGCTGCATCCAGCTCGACCTGGTCGCCGTTCCACGTAATCTTCGTCACGGTGCTTGGGGCAAGCACCGTAAGGTAGGTCGTCTCGTTGAGATCTCCGCGGAGCTCTAACGTGTCACCCGAGATACTCGCGTTCCGCACCAGGTATGGACCCCCAACGAGCACCGTCTCGTTTGTGCCGAACTGATAGTAGTGCTGGAACTGCGTTGCTGAGGACTGTGCAATAGTCGGGGCCCAGAACGTCCCTGCCGTGTCGGAGTCGGCAAAGAGGACGAGCGAGGAGGGCGAATCCCAAATGTAGCTGAGCCCCGTTGTGCCCGGAAGTACATCTACCAGCGTGTGCGTGCCATTCATGATCGAGGATGTCTGGATGTTCAGAGGGCCAGAAATGCTGACTGCTGCTGAAGAGGCGCCAGAGAGCTTGAAAGCTGCCTCGTGTGAGTCGGACGCGGGGCCGTACAGGAACAGGACGTCTCTTCCTCCTATCGTGCCCGCGAATAGGATCGCGGCTGTCGAGTAAAGCAAATGAGATGACCCGAAGTACAGGTCGTGGGTGATGAGCTTGCTCGCACGGCCAGTGAGGGTGATTTGGGACCCGTCTTGGGGCAGTGTGAATATGCCCTCCGACGTGTTTGCCTGCAGAGTGAAGCTGACCGTGTCCAATGAGCTCGAGTTCTGCTGCCGGACGATGTAGAAGCCGGTACCGGTGTCTGGGTTGCGCAAATAGGTGCCATAGATGAGGGGTGAGGAGACGTTGACCGCGGAAGTGCTGGTATTCCCGATCATGTCGGTCTTGTAGAAGTCGGACACGCTCCGCAGGAAAAGGCCCTCCCGTTTGAGCTCGGCATACTTCGGCGTCAATATACGCGTCTCTGCAATGGATGCGCCGTAGTCGTAGGATGTGTAGACGCCGTGGAAGGCCAAGTAACCCCAGGAGGTGCCGCCAAAGACTATGAAATGTCAATGGGTCGTTCCGCGTATTTTACAGGCAACTTACGCATGTAGAAGTTAGCCATCTTAACATTGTTCGCCCAGAGACTGTAGTCAAATCAGCAACATGTGTGGGACTCTGTGACCATACCCACTTCAGATAGAAGACTAGACAATTTTGTCAACTGACTGCTCCATTTGTGACAGATATACTCACTCTGCTCGAAATCCGAATCCGTCAAGATCTACCGACATCCGATCAACATCTGCCCTTCTCACTGTGCGCTCCTGCATACCCTACAGTTCGCATACCCAGGCGCGTTCGGTCCCCAAGGATCGAACTGTAACTCGTCAGCCTTGCAGACCATATAGACAATCAGAGCACGTACCGCCCCACCCTGAAACTCGGGGATGTAAAACGGTTCCTCTGGACTCGTCTCCAAATGGTACGTGTAATAGTTCGTCACGACCGGGTTCCAGACATATGGATTGGAGCAGTCGAACTGCCCCGCGGCACGTTAGCGCGAGTCATCGAGCCGGGAACGCATCAAGGGACGTACACTTTGTGGGTAGGAGTCCAGTCCGTAGAGGTCGACTGCGCCGATGCCCGTCGCGAAGTTGTCGCCTAGTTCCCAGAAAGGGGATATCAGTGATGTGGACTAATCGGGCGATTGTGGCTCACCCATGCCGGGATCGTTGTACGTGAGCGGCACAACCTGGCGACATGTCAGCAGGCCCGGCCGTTCTCATGAGTCAGACGGACGCACGATTCCCTCGGCCCTGTAGAGATCCTCGAGCTGAACAAAGTATTCCGCCTTGCCCGGCCATCCCGGGCTGTCCGCCTGCGTATACTCATTATCGATTTGCACGGCGATGACTGGTCCTCCCTCTGAAATCTGGTAGGGTTTGACCTGCTCGATGATGCCCTTGATGTACGGTATCCAAGCGTATTCGTATTCCGTCGCATTCGTCCTCAGGTGGGCCGCGACCTCGGTTGTAACCCAGTGCGCGATGCCGCCCGCGGTCGTTTCGGCGTTGATGTACGGGCCGGGGCGGACGACGACGAACAGCCCGGAGGCGGAGGCGGCCTCGAACAAGGGCGCCAGGGCGCGGACGCCAGTAAAGTCAACGGTACCGTTGGAGGGGTTTGTCAGTCCCCTGTGGCACTGTCTTAGACGCGCATACAAAGAGGCGGAGGGAAGTTGTCGCGTACCAGTGCACGTATATGCTGATCGCATTCATCCCTGCGGCTTTCGCCTTTTCAAGGATGTCGATCCATAGGTCGGGCACGGGAAGCCGCCAGGTATGGAATTCTCCCGACCTAGTGCGCGCTCAGCTCCGCTCCTGGTTGCAGCATAGGCCAGTACATACCACAGGAAAAAGCGCTGGCCGAGTACATAGACCGAGTACGGATCCCACTGGACCAGGTCCGTCAGGTTATTGCTCGCCAACGCAGGCGCACGAGGGGATATCCCCACTGCGGCCTGCAGGCCAGAAAGGCCGAGCAGGCTGAGCGCGGTGGTGAGTAGGCCGGTGACACGCATACGGGTTTCTTGCACGTAGGCGGCAGAAAGTAGCAGGAGGAGGATGCCACCAAAGAGCAGCGCTCGACTCCCACTGGTCCGTGAGCGCGGACGGTATATGTACGACTGTGATGGGGAGAACATTGCCTGCTTGGGAAGATGTCCGGACTGGTAAGGCTAGGAATTACTGTCTGGCCGTTCGGACTGCGTGACCAGATAGCACACACCTCTTTTCCCCGCCGTGCTTCGCCCACCGCCCCACCGTCCTTCTCTTTCTCTTCGCCGAATGGCGCAGACACCTCAGAACGCGAATGCACGTCATGTTGCGCGAGCGTGTTCGAAGCGTCCTGCCGCTGTCCCTCCTGCTCGGCGGATTGATGCGACGAGCGCCGAGGTTCTCCCTTGGCTGGGATCGGTTCTAGTGAGCTGGCCATGAGATGCGCATACAGGCGAGTGTTCTTGCAGATGGCGTCGACGTCGAAGTATGAGCGTGGACAGTGAGCGAGGTAGAAGGCGGAGGGTATAGGCGGTCAACAGCGGGTCATGCGGGCCTGGGGTGGGAAGTAGGGTGAGGGTTGCGGTCCATGCGGAGGCGGACCCGATCTGAGATGCGGGGAAGCCGGGATCGGGCGGCATCTCCGACGACCGTGCGCACCGGCTCAGGGCCAATTAAAACCCAAATTATTCCCAGCAGGCTTCCCCCACACTCTCCCATCCTATGCTTAAATGCAGCAAGCATCCTCACCGGCTTCGACAGACCGAACCCGCAACCCGGGTCCCAGCGCACAGTATTGCAATCATGAAATCGATGGCAACATTCATGTTGGCTTGCTCCCAACCATGATTCACTTGCTCACGTTTTCCGTGATCGGATCCAGCGCTTGGGCATGGTAGGAATGAACGCGCCACCGAAGATGATGACTCCGATCTGGACCACGGGTTAGGCGGTGATGCGACCTATTGCGACATCAGTCGGATGAAAGGCACCAACGCGAGAAGGAGGGAATGAAGTACCGGCAGAAATCAATGCTATCGATATCCGTCCGAGCAGCTTCCCCATCCAAATGGGTTTAAATTGGACAAGGGTGCTCATCCGCTTCCTATATGGAGCGAGAGATGTGGATGTGTTGAGGCACACCGGCGATGCTGCACTAACAAGGTATTCTCGCACCCGGCTACCCGATAGAGGACATCCAGTATCCCCATATAGATGCTTCGTCTCGTTTAATGATGCCGAACGGTCTATATGTGTGGTGTCAGCACTGGCGGTCATTTCCTCGCTATTCGGAATTGTTCTCGGCATCGGACAAACTGATTCCTGAAAAGCAACGCGGGTCCAGTTCCTGATCGCTGCCAAGCTGAACAGACATTTTCCCACACACCGATGCCATCCAAGTAACAAGACATTTGCTTCATTTCTTTAATTGCTACGGGGATCCTCAATATGTACGACAGACCTCTCACGCGCTAGGCGATCATTTAGGCTGGTTCCCAGCCAGGATCCACTTCCTCGCCTCCTCCGCGACCTTCTCCTCCTCCTCTTTGCTGAGGTTCGCCCTGTGCCCCGCACTGGGCACCGTGAGGCCAATCTCCACGGCGGGACGAGCGGCGATACGGTCGAGCCAAGCCTATGTGAGGGAGCCATGAGCCTCAGAAGCACCTTTCTGTGAGGGAGAGGACATACGGCGACATTCGGGCAAAAGTCCAAGTTCTCAATTCCGCACCACTTCCAGCCACGCACCCAGCCGAAGGCGTTCATGTCTACCCAACACCCACGGTCCATTCAGTGACCGCACGGCCTAGTTGCACAAGACCATGGCGCACCGGCAATGCTGTACTTGCCCCTGCCGTCACCGGCAAGGTAATCGCGACCCCCCTTCTCGGACAAGCGAATCTCGAGGACGCCATATAGACGCTTCGTCTCGTTAACGTACCGGGTGATGCCATACGGACTACGTTTGAAAATCAGTGCGTGCCGTGTCGTGTCCAAGGGAGAGTGATACGCACATCTTCTCGGGAGCATACCTGTACCGGTACAGTATCAGACAACACATTCGTCACTACCAAGAAAAGAAGCAATTCACCTGCTGAAGTGATTTGCTTGTCCCTGCATCGGGCCGATCTAAAAGGGGTTAGAATTTTGCTTCATTTCAATTGGCGACAGCGCGCACTCCTCCGTGGGTGAAGAAGATCCACTGGAGCGACTCAGAGTAGTTGTCCGAATCCTTGACGGGGTCGAACGAGAACTTGTGCTCGGTATCGTAGTGCTGCGCCAGGTACAAGAGGATGGCGGCGCTCTCGAAGACATTGAAATCGTTGCGCTTGTGGTCCGTGAACGCGGGGATGCGGCCGTTCGGGTTGATCTAACCAGAGAGGGTGAGCAATGCAGCACGCATCCGCGGCGCGGAAGGCGGAGACGCACCTTGATAAACCATTCCTCCTTCTGCTCATTCTTCGAGAAGGCCAGGCTCTTCACGTCATAGTCGATCTTGTCGGCGCCATACGCGGCCTTGAGCTCCTCAAGGTAGACGGAGACTTTGTACCCGTTCGGGGTCGCAGCGGTCCAGAGGGTGAACGGCTTGGACATGCTGGCTGCTGTGCTTGCGTATCTGGGCGCGGGTGCGTTGCTGTTCGTAGGCGTGTGGAAAGACCGACGTAGTAGCTGCAGTCGGCGGAGCGCGACGTTCTTCAAGCCGCTAAAGGGGAGGGACATGCCCAACGGCCCAGGCTAGCACGCGGCTTATAAGTGCTCAGTCAGCTGACAATGTCGCATTGTCGAGTGGGCAAAAGGGTCTGATGCCAGTGGATGGCGTCACCGGTACGTGGGATTACAAAGGTTTCTCAGCCGTCTCACACTAAGCAACCGAGCAGGACCTTGACAAATAATGTTCTCTCGCCATCACCCCTTTTCTGCCAACGCAGTAATGGTAGTAAGCAGGCGCATAATTAGGCATCCGGGACTGGAATGCTGCGAGTGGCGAGTATGTCTGACTTCTGGTTTCATTGTCTGTATCAATCCTTCATTCCCCGTCAAGTGCTCTGCTCAGCCACTCTCCCACCTCGCGCCTTCAGTCCTTCTTCGGGACTAGCAGCCCAGCGACGACCGCCTCTCGCGACTGAATACGCTCGATCCAGCCCTTGATACCCGGATAATCAGCAATGTCGATGCCCAAGAACGCATAGTTCTTGACCCAGCCGAAGGCGTTGATATCTGGCCCTTGCGCGTCAGCGGATCCCCGCTGTAGTCAGGACAAACGCACCAGCGATCGAGTATTTCCCCTTGCCAGGGCCAGCAAGGTAATCCCGCCCCCCGTCCTGCTGGAAGCGGATCTCGAGCACGCCGTATAGCCGCTTGGACTCGTTTACATAGCGGTTGATCGCGTACTCACTGCATCCGCGTCAGCACTGCTCAAAACACAACGCAGAGCAGCCCAGACGCAAGAAACTCACATCTTCTCCGGCGCTGCGCGCGAAAAGTGTCCAGCCTGGCCCATCATCGGGCCAATCTGGGCGTCTAGAGTTTAGCAGCCCGCTCCACGACATTCAGCGACATCACGCACACCGCCATGGGTGAAGAAGATCCATTGAAGCGACTCGGAGTAGTTGTCCGGATCCGCGACGGGGTCGAATGAAAACTTGTGCTCGGGATCATAGTGCTGGGCCAGATACAAGAGGATGGCGGCGCTCTCAAAGACGTTGAAGTCCCCCCGCTTGTGATCCGTGAGCGCGGGGATGCGACCGTTGGGGTTAATCTGTGGGATGTGAGCGACGTCTTGGGGTGAGGAGGGAGGGGAGGACCTTGATGAACCATGGCTCCTTCTGGATATCCTTCCCGATGTTCACGGCATACTCCTTGTAGTCGATATGCTCTGTCCCGTACGCGGCCTTGAGCTCCTCCAGGCAGATGCTAGGCTGAGACACAACGTTCAGTTCCCTATTCGTTCGGGCATCAAGCAGAACACACCTTGAACCCATTTGGCGTCGTCCACGTATACAGCGTCAAGAACTTTGACATTTTCTCAGTAGCAGGCGCGGGAGCAGGCGCAGAGTACAATCGAACAGCTTGCAGACGTCGAAGGGCAGTTCCGAAGTAGGGGCGTGCTAGCAAGCCCAAGCCGGAGGAAGGGCGCATTTATGGGTATGGCGCGACCGACGCGTCCGCGCGCCGGTGGGCATATGAGCCCTGTCGCACGGGCTGACGTACGCCTGCAGCATGGCCGGCTTGTCAGCTTGCAAAGATGTGCAGCTGACAGGGTCGTAAGCTGACTACTAGTATTCCCTCAGGCTCGACCAGGGACGAAGGATGGACCCTGTGGACCCTGACATGGGCAGGGGAGACTGAGTCAGCCGCTTTCACGTGCCAAGCGCAACGCACATTGCGCTTTGCATGGTTCGAGTTCCACGCCGGTCAACAATGGAATTGGTCGTGGGGAGACACAAGGAACTGAGATCACAGATTGACACACTCTTACTAGTTCTCATCAGAAAGGCTTTGTAAGCTGCCCCACCAACCCCTTTCTCTACTAATCGGCAAGGAAATGTGTCCACATGTGCGGGGAAGTCATTTTCTCAAACAATCAGTTCCTGATGTCATCAGGTTTCTTAACATGCACTATGTCAGGCGACATCGAAACGAGTTTTCCGATGCGGGAATGAGGACGGGTTCGAGAGACCGATCTTGATCACGTGCCGGAAGCAACAGCCTATGGACCAAGCTCGAGCCCCTCCTGGTCCTGAAGCGTTGACAGCAAAGTATACTCGCGTCTGGTCAGATCGACCAGCAAAGACAGTTGTGAGTCTAAGTGACACAAACGAGAACAGCGACTCACGGATTGGATTGATGCCAGAGTAGCCAAACCGTCTATCCTTCCTAAAGCGCACGAACGGGGACGAGCACGATGGCGCCCATCAAGCGACGCGCCCGCGAGCCGAGCAACGGGAGCGCGACGAGCGCGGCGACGACCTCAACCGCAGTGTCGAAGTCGTCTAACGAGCGCCCTCCTCGCAAACTCCGGCGCAACTTGGCTCAGGAAGCCGACGAGGAAGCCCCCACGGACGAAGAGCTCAAGAAGCAGCTCGACGCGCTCAGCGGGTTCATCGCCCGTCCGCCGAGTCCGGTTGCCGCGTCGACGCAGATTGGGTTGGAAGAAGCAGCCGACACCTGGCTCTCCTACGCCAGCTCCCCCAGACTTGACTTTACTCCTGCTCAGCGCACTCTCACAATAGGTGCCCCACTCCCTGCGGTCGAGGTCCTCTGGCACTTTTACTCGCTCTGCGCCCGGCGCGGGGACTCGAGCGTTAACGGCATGGTCCCAGGCAGCGGCTGGACCTACCGCGACACGCTCGGCTTCAACAAGCGTTTCGTCTCCATGGTATGTGCGCATATATCTTCCTTGTGTACACGTCTGACGTTTCCGCAGTGGGAGCGCCGTACCGGGGTCGAGGTAGAGAAGGAACAGGGAACCCAATTCTCCAACGTGAGTTCTCTTTCCTTTCTTCGTGTCCTGCCCCAGGTGTCGGACATCACTTTACCCGATCTCTTCTTGTTCCCCTGGTCCAAGGGTCACCTCAAACAACGATATATGCGTCGTCGTGCTTCACATCTTTTGCTTCTACGCGCGCTCAGGCAGTCGGGTGCCTCTCCCAGGTGTCGGAGGTCACTTTGCCCGATCCTTTTCCGTTCCCCCTGGTTCGATCATCTTTAGGGTCACCCCGAACAATATATATGCGTCGTCGTGCTTCACATCTCTTTGCTTCTACGCCCTGCTCATGCAGGCCGGTGCCGGCCCTGTTGTACGGCCTCACCACGTGTCAGGAGAGACCTTCCCCGATCTTTCCTTGTCCCGACCATCTTTAGGGTCACTTCGAACAGCGTCATAGCGCAATGGCTGACCCTTTCCCACAGTTTATTATTCGGATGGCTTGCGAGGACAAGTTTATCTAGGGGACTGCATGAGATCACAGATTGACACACTCTTACTGGTCTCATCAGAGGGGCTCTGTAAGCGTCCCCACCAACCCCTTTCTCTACTAAGCGCCAAGGAACTGTTGTCTACATGTGTGGCGAAATCATTTCCTCAAACAATCAGTTCCTGGTGTCAGCAGGTTTCTTAACAAGCACTAGGCGACATCTCGGAAACGAGCGGACCGATTCGTAATTGCTTGGTCCCTTACGGCTTTCGTAATGACCGCAATGTTTCATGTCGGAGGGTTGTGACATAGTCTTCGCGTTCAATAGGTACCCGCTGTGATTCGTTGCAACGCTCTGCTCCACGGTCGAGAAGTACACACTCTCGAATCCGTCGCTCCCCAGCATGCTCATCTGGCCCTCAATGCGACCCTCTTCCCCCTACATTTCTCATCCTCCAAATGCCCCACCAACCACACCGCCACACTATCGAAGCTGAGCGTGTACCCACCGAACATGGCCCCCAAGCTGACCGCAAAGAACCCCACAACGGGGATGTGGCAAAGCCAAGCCGGGACGGGCCAGCGAGGGGGGAGGTCGTACCCTTCCTCTACGGGCTTTGGCTGCAGGGAGGTTAGAAAGGGCATGTGGAGGGAGGAATGGGGAGGGCGGACCTCGCCGGTCTGCATTAGGCCCGGGCAGAGGATCGCCCAGTCCAAGCTTGCGCCCTTTGTCCTAAGGTAGTCGAGCAGCACCCGGCTCTCGGTGTACACATACGTCCTGCTGCCATCAGCCACTTCCTACATGCAGCATCAGGAAAGGGCGCACGAGTCCATCAGCAGCCCCCCGCCCGGCCGGTCGCACACAAACATGCCCGCGAGCATCCACACCCTCCCTCCCTTTGGCAGCGCCTCCAGGCACGCGTCAGCGACGGCTTTCCCAATCGCAGGGAAGGTGGTGTGCTGCCAGGGGAAGAAGCCGGGGACACCGGCGCAGTTTATGACTACTGTTGCCTCGCTGGAGCGGAGGGCGGCGGAGAGGGAGGGGACGGAGAGCGCGTCTCCTTCCGTGATTGTGAGGAGAGGGTTCGAGGCACACGAGGCGGGGAGGACGGCAAGCAGCCGCGAAGCGGACCGCACGAATGCCGTCACTTCGTGTCCTGAGGAAAGGAGGTGGTAGACGATGCGTCGACCAAGCTTGCCGGCGGCGCCGACGACGAGCACTTTCATGGTGTTATGGTAGGATGAGGGCAAGAGACAGGCGGGCAGAGCGAGGTCACATTATAGTCCGAGCGAGAATGGGGTGTGGATGGCGGGGCGAGGAACGCGTAGGAATGAACGCGCGTCGGATGGTGGTCATTCCTCACGCGTCACCCTCCGCCTTGGTTGAATACGGTTCCTGTATCCCGGCCGCGCATTTCCAAATCTCTCGCGGTCAGCATGCACGGTCAGTGACCCTCACCACATGTTGAGGTAAGATATTCTATTAGAAGATACAGTCTCTACATCCTCCCACCAACCCTAACGGAGCCCACGCTCACAGCTCCGTCTTGGCCTTCCCGGCCCCTCCTTCCCGGAAGACGTCCTGCAGTGCGCGCTTCGTGTGGTCCGACAGCGAGGCGGGGAGCACAACGCTGTACTCGATGAATAAGTCGCCGTGCTCTTTGTGTCGCTGGAAGAGGGGCATCCCTTCCCCCTTGATCTGCTGTACGAAGCCTGCATATATACGCGTCAGCATGTGGCAGGAAGGAATGAGGCAGAGCGTACCTGGCTGGGTGACCCCATCCCGCTTCAGCGCGACCACATGCCCATCCAGGTGCGTCAAGTTCCTCTCGAACCCCAACAGCGCCTCCTGCACGCCAATAGTCTCTCTCCAATACAAGCTTCCCTCCTTCCTCCTCCACCCGCCAACCTGCTTCTTCGTCCTCACGCGCAGCACCACATCCCCTGCCTCCCAGTCCGGGCTCTCGTCCGCCTCGCCCTCGAACACGACCTCGTGCCCCTCAGGGATGCCCGGCTCGACCTCCAGCGTGTACGAGGCGGTGTGGTCGAGCACCTTGTTGCCACCGCAGTGCGGACAGGGGCGGGCGATGATCTTGCCCCTTCCCGAGCACTCGTCGCACGTCATCTGGCTCTGCGCAAACATACCCGGCATGATCTGGTGCCGGACGAGCTTGACCCCGCTGCCCCCGCACCCGCCGCACGTCCGCACGTCCCCGTCCGACGCCGCGCCGGACCCGCGGCAGTGGTCGCACAGAATCTTCTTCTTGATCATAAAGTCGATGCTGTTCCCCGTATAGGCGTCCGAGAGCGAGATCTCAAACTCGGTCACCATCGTCGGCCCTCGTCGGACTTGCTCTTCTCGCACTGTATGCTATGTCAGCACCAAGCAGCAGGCAAGCAAATGGAAGTACGCACTCCCACCACCAAAGAACTGTGAGAACATGTCGAACGGATTCGCGTGGTGCGCTCCCTGCGCATGCTGCTTCAACCCATCCTCCCCATACTTGTCGTATATCTGTCGTTGCTGCGGGTCTGACAAGACCTCGTATGCTGAACTCATGTCAGTGTCCGCGTTCCATCATCACGAGAACACACGCACCTGTGGCAACCTCTACAAACTTCTCCTCGGCCTCCGGGTCCTTGTTCTTATCCGGATGATACTTGCGCGATAATTTCTTATAAGCCTTCTTGATATCCTGCTCGCTCGCCGAGCGCGCGACTGCAATGTATCGCGTGAGCACCTCCCTCCTACAACGTAGAGCCGCACGCACCTCCAAGCACCTTGTAATAGTCCGCTCCCGCCGCCAGGGCGAGCAGCGCTAACGAGAGACATAGTAAAAGGATCTGCCAGGGCGGGAAGGCCGCCATGTTAGTCTATGCACGACGAGCGTGGGATATATGCAAAGCAGAAATGTGCGTTCCACGTAGACCCTTGAGCTAATAAATCTGGCGACGCGAGCGCGCGACGCTTTTATTGTGCACCCTGACAGTCCGAGGGTTTCTTTCGCTTTTTGCACGGCTATAGGTTTGGAAAGCAAGATCCAAATACGCTCATTTCGAGTTCATTCGCTTTCTGTCTGCATACTATTGCCTATGCGCTTGGATGAATACGTGCTATGCAGTCAGAATTGCTCAATATGGATAATTGCCCTTCTCCTCTCCCTCTTCCGCGATCCCGGCTTCAACCTGCTTCTGATGCGCCTCGTCAAGGTACGGCAGGAGCGCATCTCTATACAGATGGGCGGCCTTGTACACGAAGATGTCGTCTGGAAAGCTCCGAACGGATGATGCCAGACGCCCGGGCACACCAGGCTCTTGGGCCAACTTGGTCTGGCAAACTTGTTAATCTCGCGGTATTCGACATCTCTACAATGCATACCATCGGTTCGATGTACGTCCGCACTGTGAACAGTATGGCCCCGGTTCTTGGCATCCGTCTGAGACTCTGCCTTTCTGTTCTGAAATGGATGTCTTCTATCCGCATAGTAGGCTCGGGGGGCTTGAAGTCACCCCACAATTCGCGCTTGGGCTCGTGCGTGCCCTCATCAAAAGCGTCCTCGTGCCCGTTCGTGGGCTCGGACCAGGAGAGCTCGCTGTCGATCTGGATGAAGTAGTTATTCCGCAGGACGGGCTTGTCGGTGCGCATCTTGCGGAAGAATCGGGTGAGTGATGGCTTGAGCTTGGATTCGTCTGATCAAGACTGGTCAGCAGACAATACCCTGTGGCATAGACCGACTTGCATTGTGGCACGTTGCCGCCCATGTGGATGTCGTCCAGCGCCTTCCCGACTACGACATCGAGATCAGCACCGACGTCTCAACGGGAACACCAGACCTACTCTTGTCTTCCATCCGCCAAAACCCGCCGGTGCAGATCGAGCCAGCTTGGAAATAGTACTTGCCGTCCGTTCCTTCAACGGTCAGGAACAGGTCATCCTGGACGCTGCCCGTCGGATGGCATCAGCCAGCATTCTGGAGACACGGTCGCTACTCACAGCAGTCCAGCAACCGTCATTGGATCCTCTGCCTCCAGATCATGCACCTCTCCAAGCGGCACGATCTCGATGGTCTTGATCTGACCTTCCTTGTACCAACCATAATCGTCCTTCATATATGGAAGTCTCGTCACTTTGAACATCTGAGGATACCTACGCGACAGGTATTCGGCCAGTTCATGCATCACTTCCATTGCGACATCTGCTCCGCCGGGAACGCCTGGACGAGCCGGCATAGTGCGTACGGACTTTGAGCCGCGTATCCGCATGCGGTTGGTCCGGATTGTATGGTACTCTCTGTATCGGTTATCGAGCTCGATCCATTCTGGCCAATGCATACTACGTAAGCCCATCGTCACACTACGGCCGGTCAGCATATGGGCGAAATCGAGTTGGAAGGACGTACTGGTACGGGCCCCATCGGAATGGCCGGTATAATGGCGGAGGGGTATTATCGACGTCGAAGTCTAACCAAGGAGCAAAACGCGGGTAATCGAATGCCACCGGTTTCCATTCTTGGCATGTGAGCTTGACAGGCCGACTCAGGGCAAGAAGCTGCTGACCTCCAGGCTGCCGATCCATCTCATCTGGGACCTTGACATCGCTGTATGCGGAGGCTCCAGGTGATACAAGATTCCGCGGAATCGCGCGTCTATTCCAGCCAATAAAACATAGTACAAGCACTCCAGCGAGCAAGGCCGCTTGGTAGGAGAACATCCCTGGTATGAGATACTGCAGAACAGACATAGTGCGTTGGGTATAAGCCGAGGTGATTTACAATGCGGCATGGCAGCATGTTTCTAGTGCTGATCGGATATCTACGCGGGAAGAACCCTGACAATGTAACATCATGGTCAACATGCTTATCAGCCCCCGTCATGACGTTCCGCACGTAGTACTCGACGGCTTCCGAGCGGAGCTCTAGAGATAAACGCGTCTCCCTGCTGGAGGGTACGCACCAGCTAATTACTAGGGCATCCTTGGTTCCAGAGTGTCACGTGTTCTCCCGCGGACCAATCTGCTTCTCTTCCAGACGGCAGACTTCACGCCTCGTGGTTATCGCAGCGCAGTTCGGCTCCAATCCAAAGTCTATCTCCAATGCTACAGTACTAGATTGCAGCTCTCCGTCATTTTGATTCTGACTACGATATGGATTTGATACCTTTTCAATATCTGGGCTTAGCCGCGCTCGTCGTGACCGTATACCTTGCCCTCCGTGTCCGATGGAAGCACGCAGGTCGTAACGACAATGCCCCAATAGATAACAAAGGAGGTGATGACTCCTCTCCGGCCTCAAAGAGCATCTGGCATGCGAACAAAGAGCAGGGTATGCGCCGCATCTTCCCACGCATGGGGAATGGCTCTGATCCTTGTTCATAGGAGAGGAGGATGTGCTCCGAGATCCGAAGCCACTTCTGGATTTCGATCTGAAAACGGCGAAGACGAGGGATTACATCTATGTCAACAAGACGCTCCGATATCCCTACTATCAGACCATGGGTAAGAGCCTCAGTTTGGATCAACAGAGCGAGTAATAGAAGAGACGCAGCCCATCAGCCTATGGAAATAGAGAACTGGATCGAGATCACGTTTGTTCTTCCTCGGTTTGTTTGCTGTTTGCTGATAGCACACCCCAGTTCGGATTATGAATGGTACTTGTCAGAGAAGAAGAAAGTGATCGAGAGCGAGGTATGCCACACTCATCCGAGGCTGGTCTCATCAGCCAAAGCCCGTGTACCAGGGCAAGAAAGTGCTCGACTCCCTCCCCGAGAACGACTTTGCGTGTCAGGAGCTGATGGAGACGGTCATCGATTGGCTGCCAAAGCGGTACCCGACCCTTTTCGACCGTTTGCTTCGAGCGCAGGACGAAGGGTCATATGATGGTATTTTCAACAGGGTCACCGGAGAGCGTTTCGAGTGGCTGGAGGGGCACGCACCCGATGGCTGCAAAGCGCTGACTATCATCAGCCGGTAAGATATCCATGCATCTGCCGCGATGCATATAATGAAGGGTTCGCAGGCTCACCGAGTGCGACTTCCTGATGGCCAGGGAACGGGAGGACGGCCACGTTTACTTCACCGGCGGGCTCGTCGCCTTCCCGGGCTTCTACCTGCTGAGCGAAAAGATCGACAAGCCTATGGCGGTCGTGCACGCGCCCGTCCCGCAGTTCAACGAGAAGCTTTTGATGTCCGTAGAGAGGTACGGTGCACATCCTCTTGATTGCAGTCAGACCGGCCGGCGCTGACAGCACGCAGGACGCTCAAGCGCATGCTCCCGAGCGCGCCGTTCGAGCGCTCCTCGTGGGAGATTGTGGACGACCTGAACCTGTACTGGCACAACATCGCGCTCCTCCCCGCTGGGGGAAAGGTGAGCGTTGACCCTGGCGACCTCTACCTGCGGATCGATCGACGTGTGTGCGCCTTCCTCCCGCAGGGCCTGAGCTGACAGAAAGACAGAGACGTTCCGCAAGCTGCCCAAGTCGCGCGGGATCATCTTCGGTGTGCACCCGCTCGTGCGCAAGCTCGAGAGCTTGCGCCGCTCGCCCCTCCTCCCGGCGCTGCTGCACAAGATCCACACAGAGTCAAGCAGGGATTTGATGGTGTATAAGGGGGCGGAGGCGTATGAGGCGGCGCTGGGGCCGTGGTTGGAGGAGGCGATGAGAGAGCAGGTGGAGAGCGGGTTGATTGGGGGGACGGAGAATGTGGGGGATTTCAGGGAGTATGCCGGGCAGGAGAGGGACGAGTAGCACAGAGCAAAGCAGGCCATTTCATATCACAGGAGGGCGAATACAAGTCGAACATAAAGCGATGAGTCCATCAGATGGTTGACTGTTTCGCAGCTGGACTCGATGTACGAGATAATAAATGAAGAACATCGCTGAGGACGTCGCTGACACCCATGACTTCCACGATTCGGCCGCCAGCTGGCCGTACACGCATCAGACAGCTCGCACGTTCCGTTCCCATGGCAGGGCGCGTTCCGCCGGCCTCGCGCCTGGGCGCGCTACGCGCTCGCCGAGGTGGTCGGCCAGCAGAAGATGCTGATGGATTTATCGGGAAGCACTGCGCTGGCCGGACCCGTGCACATGAAGAGCGGCGAAGTGCGCCGAATGCGAAACTAGTCGATGGAGGATTTGCGAGGTTGTCCAGCCCAACAGCGGATCCGGAACACTGGCCGGCGCCAACGCGTCCTGCACCGTGTGGCGTTTCCTCGGGGCAAGATGATGTCAGCGGCTTTACGCGTTGGGGCCGCGCCACCCTCTGCTCCCGCCCGGTTCGGCCGAACCGGCTGCCCGCCCGCGTCCGCTGCGCGTGCGCCAGCGAGACGGGGCTTCTTACATCACGCGTTCCCGCGCCCTCATGCGCACATTACACGGAGGAACGCGTCGCGATGATAATGGGGGTTACATTGCTGCCCTGATTGGACAAAGGTCGGCGGGACAGGCGCGGACGGCATCGGCTGTCTTGTGACCCAGACAACCCCCAAACACGAGGCGGTAAGACAGCGGGTGCAGGGTGCAGCGGCTGATTACAAGTACGCTCCGGCGCGCGGCGCGTCTTCAAGTTCGCATCGCATCATCCCCAGGGTGGACGCGCTCAAAGCCTCTGGCTCACTCCGCCGGGGCTAGCGCGCGGAAGGGTTTGCTGTTCGGGCGATGCGGCGGAGGGGCGCACCGGACGGGCGCTGCAGGTCCGTGCGCGCGCTCTTCGCTCCCGGCCTCTGCCGGCACGCTGCCCTGGTCACTCGCGTAATCCGGAGGGGGAAGATTTGACGCGTGGATGAGACATCAGGCGGAGCTGGGCGCATCCCTTCAACGCGTCCCTCGCCCCCCTGTGCATTCGCGGGATGGGGATAGGTCATTGCTGCCTGTGCTGGAATGCACTGTATGTACTGCACTGTACATTGTAATGTGAATTGGAAGACGAGGGTGGGGATGAATGAATGGGCGAGGGAAGCACGCCCCCCCGGGACGAGACCCGATCGACGCGCGCGCCCTCGCAGCGATGGGCGGGCAAGGCACGCCCCGGCGGCTCTACGCGTGTGCCCTCGCCTCGCTGGGACAGTGGCGAGGCGGCTGTCTCCGCCGCTCGGTCACGCTCTAGACACAGGACCTCGCTCCTCCATCCTTCCCCTCCCCATCACCTCCTCCCTCCTCACCGCCGTCCCCTTCCTCGTTGTGACATCGCGCAATTCAAAGACATCATACACAAAGCAGGCCGCGTCGACTCGCACGGACGAGCATTCCCGCGCCGCGCGTCCCCCTGGGCACATCACACATCACACTACCCCATCACACCTGCTGTGCACGTCGCGCCCCCCTGACGCGTCCCACACGCCCGCACGCCCACAACCCACGACAGCCCATCTGCTACTAATCCCAACATCAACAGCACAATGCAGCCGCCCGACATGAGCACCGACATGGACATCGACGACCTCGTCCCCGCGGGCGGCGACATCACCCCCGAGGAGCGCGAGCACAGGCGGAACGCGATCAAGAAGTTTATGGAGAGGAGGAAGGTCGCCCAGGTGAGCAACATTTCATTTGGGGACGCGCGAGGCTGGCCCCGCCGTGCGATGATTGTGCACCGACGCGCGTGCTGCCAGCCCCACGGCTCCCCATCGTCTCATATATGCGCAACATGCTGACCCATCCCCAGCTCACCGAAGCGCTCCGCATGCGCCTCTCGTACGCCTCGTTCAAAGCTTCACGCGGCTACTCCTCTCTCCCATTTAGTAAACTCGACCCGCTCGTCGACCAAGAGATCGCCGCGCGCTCTCCCTCGCCCAGCGTCGCGTCCAGCGCGAGCGTCGCCTCCCTGAACGGGCGCGCCGCGGGCGGGGGGAAGAAACTGCGCGGACGGCCGAGCTCGTACCACCCAGGCACGGCCGCGCCGCCCGTCGGACTGGGCATGCGGCACATCCCCGGCAGCTCGTTCTCGGCCGGCGCGTCTCCCGCGCTTGACGCCTTCCCGTCGGACGTGCATGGGCTCCCGGCCCCCGGCTCGCTCTATATGGCTCTGTTTGGCAGCACCCCGCTAGGATCGAACGGGTTTTCCCCGATCAAGCACTCGCCCAACCTCAGCTACTCGCCCAATGGCCACACGGCCGGCGTGAGGAGGAAACGCACGGCCGGCGCGGCGGGCAGCCTTCCCCCGCCCGACAGCCCGAGGAAACACCGACGCACAACGGGCAGCGCGAGCTTCTCCCACCCACCGCGCGGCGCGTCAGGCCGCGCGCTGCAGCGCGAAGCAGCGGAGGCAGCAGCGATCCTCACGAGCTTCCTTAGCTCGCAAGAGTCTGCCGCCTCGCCCCGTGCCTCGCAGAGCCAGTCGACAAAGATCGATGGCTCACAGTCCCAGGGCACGACCCTGGTCGACGGCGGGCTGAGCATGTCGCGCACGTCGTCCACCAGCTCTGCCGGGCTACTTGACGGGAAACCGAACGGCCTCGGCGCGCCCTTCTCCGTCGCCGACATCAAGCCCAAAGTTCCGAGCACGCCTCCGCGCATTTCCACCGCGCAGCCTGCGATGCCAGCAATGGACGCAGCCGAGACGCTCGTCTACCTCGCCACCTCCCCCTCGCCCGCGCGGCCACCCAAGCACGGCGTTTCGAATGCGATGTCGAGCGCTGGCCGGGTGCTCTTCGCGCCTACAACCCCCGTGCAAGCACACCACTCGCACGCGCGGAGTCAGAGCACACCGAACGGCCACCCGAGCGCGGGCGCCGCCCAGGGTACACCGTTCGGCTTCTCCTTCAGTGACTTTGTAAACGTCAGCCCCAGCCCGGCACAGCCGACCAGCGCCTTCAGGGGCGGCGTCGCTGCCGAGGCGGAGGCCAAGGGCTTCGCGGGCCTGCAAGCACCGCCGGGCATCTACTGACCGTCCAGCACGCACTATCTATATCTCATTCCCGATTTTCATCTCTTCGACTGGGCTGGCTCACCCATTGTTTAACTAACGCTATAGACTTTGGGGCATCTGTGTACGATCAACTCTGGCTTTCTGGTACAGGAGCGGCGGCGGCGGCGGCGGCGGCGATCTCCCAGGCGTGCTATTTTCTGACTCTTGGTATAACCCCTTCCTATTCTTGTATAACTTGCAACACCCTTTGCATTTTTCCCGCTCTTGACGAAGCAGCAACGGCGTCCTGACACGCCAAACGAACAAATGAACAACGCAAACGTCATCAAGGCCAAAAACGACTTTGAACCCCCTCTGACAAGCTGTATCCCACAACCCTTGACCCGTCTTGCTCCTCTTCGTTTTCTACTTTCTTTCGCTCTCGCGAGTTTTGTTTGTGACGGTTTTCGCTGTTTATCAAGGTACGGCAATGGCGAGTAGCCTTGTACAATTGTAAGAAATGTATATGATTGTAACCGATTCATTGCAGGCCCCGGTAAATGTTTGACTGCCTGAGAACATCCTGGTGTGGCCGATTCGATGCTATTAGGCAAACCTGACGAAATTCTGACGGTAGCGGCAATATCATCTCGTCAAGGCTGCATTAGCCATACATTAAGAAATAATCAGAGGGGCTGATAGAAGCCTAACAAATCTGATTGGGTTGGACCCCATTGCATGTATTGAGCGAAGGTGACACGGTGCTTATGTGGTCATCCGAGAAGCACCGTGTGACCTGGAGAAATCATTGATTCAAGTTGGGTGCAGACACTAGGCACAGATTGACAAAATTTGTATTCAGTAGCACCTCTTCCTTAAGAGGTAACGATGTGTAGGGATTGGGCATTTCAGACAGCATGGGCATTGTCGAACCCGATCGCCTCTTGCTCCTTTTTTGATATCGGGTCTACTTCAGATGACACTGAGACGACCTCCTCCGGCAGGCCCATCCTGCTAGTGTCGTATCCGTGCTGCTCCAGATACTCCCGGAACGCGAGGTCGTTCGCCTCCATGCCGTCGTGAAGGAGAGGGTCAAAGAAGAAGAAGGCGATTAGCGCGCTGAGGATTGCGAGGGCCGAACCGACCCAGAAGGGTCCTGTCGCACCCCGATTCGGGTCTGCGCCGTCGTGCGAGAACGCCTTGATCATGGGCGGGAAACACCATGTGCCGATGAACGCTCCGACCTTGCCAATTGCGGCGGCGATGCCGTAGAACTGCCCGCGGAAGGCGGTCGGCCCGGACTTGGAGGCGAAGAGACCGAGACCATTACCCGGGCCGACCTCGCCGAAGGTAAGAAAGAGACCATACATAACCGCGAAGCCGGCGATGTGGTTGGGTTGCGTGAGCTGGACATAGAATCCGGACATGAAGAAGCCAAACACGGCCTGCAGAAGGAGGCCGAGAATGAAGGTGTTCTTGGCTCCGAGATAGTCTAGCAGGAAGGCGCCACCCATTGTTCCAGGTATGTAAAAGAGGTTGATCACGACGGACCATCCGAGCGATTGATATAGCGAGTCTGGGTCCGAGATCAGCGTGTCGACAATCGCGGAAGAGTAGATGCTGAAAGGATAGGTGATGAAGTCGTAGATAAACCACGTGGCGGAGACCGCCATCAGGGGCTTCCAGTACCGCCGCAATATCAGCCAGTAGGGTGTGGGGGCGTGCTTCATCGAGTCGCGTGCGTACCGTGCGCTCTCGACCATGCGAAGGCGCCATAAGAACACGATGACCGCGGGGACGACGCCGAGACCGAGCGACAAGCGCCATACCGGCTCCAGGTGGGACATGCCAAAGCTGGTTCCAGGTTGTCAGAAGATTCGGTGTTGAGGTCATGAAGGTTACGCACATCCAGAGGCAGACCAAGGGGACAAATGCGGAGATCACGAAACCCCAATCAATCATAGTGTCGGTCGCAAGCGCAAAGTACCGGTGCTGAGCCATCTTGGATATACCGGGACCCTCGGTTTGCTCACTCGCAGCGACAGAGCCGCAAGGATATTCGGCGCCGATCTGCGGATCAATCAGCGTCGGGCATCACGAAGGCCAGAGAATCAGCGACGCACACCAATGCCCAGGAAGAACCGGTATACGATCAGCGAGATTATCATGCCGTTTATGGTTCCAGCGCCGTACGCGGCGGCCGAGAGTGCTGAGAAGAGGGCAATGATGGCCGTTGAAGTCATCTGTGGTCAATCAGCTCATCGCATTTCATCTTTGGGAACTATCGCGCGAACCATCCCTGCCTTCCGGCCCAGCTGCATGCAAGTCAGCGGGGTTGGTGGCTATCTAATGCAGAGACCAGGACGCACCTTGTCGCTGATGTACCCGAAGATGAGCATCCCCACGAGGGTACCTGCGAATACAATCGATGAAGCGATCTTGGAATAGTTGGAGTTCGTCAGTGAGAAATAGTCGGGGTAGAGGGTAATGAGGACTGAAAGAGAGTAAGCGTCCTGCTCCTAGAAGGCGGGCACGCAGGTAGACGTACTCGTGTTGACTGGTATACACGTTAGACCGTGACGTGTGTGGTAAGGAGTGAGCACACACCGCAGCCAAAGACACCATTTGCGTATCCATCGGAGAACAAGGCAGTCCCGCAGCTACGTGCGAGAGCAGTTAGTCTTCATGATTCATATTGGATAGCAGCAGGTGACGCACGCGAATATGAGGGACACCTGGGACATGCCCTTCACCACCTCAGCCTTTACATGCGGTGCGCGCGTCGCGTCCATAGTCGTATACGTATTCCGTGATAGTCGTGAGTGCTTCTAGGCAGTCTATCGTGGTCGTATGATGAAGGCGCAAGATCGAGATCAACGCGCCAAACCACGAGCAAAGAAGTTGGAGTGGATCGTCCCCTTTATCTGCTCTTCTTCACCACGGGCACAACTCGCTCCCCATCCTTCGGGTCCTCCCCAGACAAGCATGCTCGTGCGGGGCGAAATCTCTGGACTCAGATCGTGTGCACGACCGATAAGGCATCATACGCGCACGTAGACCATGTGGAATGGAAAGGACGGCCAAGAATTTGTGCTCCAGCGTGGGCGCTCGGACGGAGGAGGAGCGCTCGTGCACGTGGGCGCGACGCTGGCCGCTCATTCGCCCCCCTGACTGACATGTGCTGGCTCGGTCCATCGGCGTCGGCTAACGAGGAACAACTTGCCTCCTCGAGGCTTTGGAGCCAGTAACAGCTAAGGGTAGGAGCAAAAGGGCGGTCATATCCTGCATTGCAAGAGGAGGGGTCGATGGTGGAAGGATGGACGGCGGGATTTTTCGACATCTCGACAGAAATTCGAGACCCGACCACCGCCTGGACCCTGAGAACCCGATCAGTTGCATCTTACCCAGATCTAGTATCACGGTTGTTTGAGTAGTAGGCGCACCGGCCCGAGCGCCTTCCGTATTCTTGCGGCTCAGTCTCCAGTGAGCAAGATCTGTGCCTTCCTCTGTATCGCATATGTGCGCAACCGACAGAAACCATTCAGATTCGAAAAACATTACGTCATCATACAACCAACATAAAGACATTATGAAACGAGAAACCCCATGCCTCCCTGCGCGTTTTCTAACTTGAGGCAATGACTGAGTCGTGTGTCATAGATCTCTTAAAGGACGAGATCGTTCAGACAGCGGTGACAATCTCGTTGGACTCCGGCTCCTTATCCTTCTCATACTCCGCGCTGTCGACGGTCGCGATCTCCTCGACCAGGCCCATATGGGAGGTATCGTACCCGTGCGCCTCGAGGTACTCGCGGAACTCCCTGTCCTCCGCCTCCATGCCGTCATGGTCAACGGGCCTGATGAAGAAGAAGGTGATGAGCGCGGAGAGGATGGCGAGGCCGGAGCCGACCCAGAAGGGACCGGTGATACCGCGGTCCGTGTTCGTGCCACCCTGATCGAAGGCCTTGATCATGGCTGGGAAGGACCAGGTGCCGACAAAGGCGCCGATCTTGCCAACAGCCGCTGCGATGCCGTAGAACTGACCACGGAAGGCAGTCGGGCCGGACTTGGCGGCCAGCAGGCCGAGGTTGTTTCCAGGGCCCAGCTCGCCGAAGGAGAGGAACAGGCCGTACATGATGGCGAAGCCGGCGATGTGCGTTGGCTGGATGAGCTGCTCATAGAAGCCGGACATGAAGAAGCCGAAGACTGCTTGCAAGAGCAGGCCGGCGATCATACAGTACTTGGGTCCGATCCAGTCGATCAGGAAGGCGCCGATCATAGTGCCGGGAATGTAGAACAGGTTGATGACGGTGGACCAGCCGAACGACTGATAGAGGTCCTGGTTTGCCTGAATGGTGTTGACGACGGACGAAGAATAGATGCCGAAGGGGTAGGTGATGAAGTCGTAGATGAACCACGTGAGGCAAATGGCAAGCAGGTTGCGCCAGTACTTGCGCAGGAACAGCCCGTATGGCATCTTGGCGTGCTTCATGCTATCGCGCGCATAGCGTGCCGACTCGACCATGCGTAGACGCCAGAGGAACACCGCTCCGGCAGGGACGATTCCGAGCCCGAGCGAAATGCGCCAGATTGCGCGGAGGTGGTTCATGCCAAAGCTGCACTTGGCATCAGTACGACTCGATGGGAGTCATAGAGGAAGGAGACTGACATCCAGAGGAGCACGAGCGGAACGAAGGAGGAGATGACAAAGCCCCAGTCGATCATGGTGTTCGTAGCGAGCGCGAACCAGCGGTGCTGTGCGTTCTTGCTCACACCGGGGCCCTCGGTCTGCTCAGACGCAGCGACGGACCCGCACGGGTACTCGGCGCCGATGCCGATGCCAAGGAGGAAACTGAGCAGTATTGGATCAGATTCGAGGCTTGGGTGGTCGGGGATCAAAAGGCTCACCGCCATGCCGAGAGTGCAGCCACCATCCCGCCGACCGTCCCGCCGCCGTAGGAGCCTGCGGATAACGCGGAGAAGACAAAGACGATGCCTGTTGCCGTCATCATGCCTGCTTTCCTGCCGATCTAGCGATGCAAGCGATTTGGGTGAGCAATAATGTTCTACTGCGATCGACGGAATAGCACACCTTATCGGAGATGACACCAAAGATGAGCATTCCGACGACAGTACCGACGAAGATGAGCGAGTTGAGCACGGTGGAATAGTGCGAGTTGGTCAAGCTGAAGTAGTCGGGGTAAATCGTCAGGAGGACTGCGAATCCTTTCAGCGCTTGCTTCTACTGCTGACTAGGCAGGACTCACGCGTGTTGACGGCGCCGATGACGCCGTTGGCGTAGCCATCGGAGAAGAGGGCGGTACCGCAGGCAAAGATGAGGGAGACCTGGGACATGCCCTTGACGACTTCTGCCTTGACGGCGGGGACGCGCTTCTCATCCATGGTGATGTGCTGTCGTGGGTGTGGTCGTGTGCTGGGATCGTTGGCCTGGTCGTCGAGTCCAGATAAGACTTCTAGACTTCTGCACGCTGCGAGAGGGGCGCGCTGTGCAGTGGGCGTTCAGAAGCGAGTCGTGGGCCGTGGGGTTGGGTATCCGCATGGTGCACGGTATTTAACCACTTTCCTGGGAGGTCGTATCAGGACCCTTGGAGACTTTCATGCAGCCGGATGGTGCTGGGTTCCGGCGGTGATGCGATGCACGAAGCGTGTGTTGGAGCACGTTGCAAGGAACGACTAGCAGGCGGCTATCAGCGGGTGCAGGTGGTGCCTCTTCCTCAGACCGCGGGGCTGCTTGTAATTCTGTCCGATTCCAATCCAGCAACCGTTCGATTCTGGCACGCGTATCGCCTTTGGCTGATAGAATGTATCACATTGATGAATTTGTGCGATAATTACCGGAGCAGGTGGAGAGCGCAAAAATAAGTTTGTGGCCGGCCGGAAGGAGAGAATCGCGAGGGTCGCGTGCTCCGGTGCGGGTCCTTTGGCCGATGACGTACAGCACCGGCGCTCCGTCCTGCCGTTCCCATGCACCACGCGCACTTTCTCCCTCCCTCCCATCACCGATTTACAAACCGTTGGGATGCGGCCAATGACAGACGCGTGCGCCGGCGCATGGGCTGCAAGGTATACAGTCAATGTGCGACGCAAGGTGTTCCAGGAATAAAGCGACGTACGAGATGGAGAGTTGTCGGTGCACGCGGGCACTGAATGCGTCGTCCGACCGCGTACGGAACATCTGGTCGGGGTCCAGCAATCAGCGCGCACGTGTGCCACCATCGTCATTCCCATTCGCTGATATGCTTGGCGCCCGCGCGGGGCAGCGAGCACAGGTCTCGTGTGCTGAAACACTGCAGAGTGCTTCTTGTGCCGTGACTGTATATAGACCGAGGAGGGCGAGAAGTCGCTTATCTGATTCAGGAGCGGGACGGGTATGGCGACAAGGCACTCAGCCGGACGAGTGCCGCGCGATCAAAATTTCGAACCGGCCCACACGCGCATCATCGGGTGATCGCATGCACGGGCAACCCTATTTTCGTAATTGTCCATTCAATTGTCATTTCATTGTTTGGCTCAATGATAAGCAGTCGGGGACACAGGGTGCAACCCTTATGGCCGATCCAAGATTGCCGGTGCCGGTCCAGAGCGAGCAGTGCCACTTTTTCGCGCCTGGACCCTGAGCGCCGGCACAACTTTCTCTTCCTCCCAAGACAGCACAGTGCACTGCTCTCTCTCTTCATTTAGTCCGCATTACGTTGAAACCTTGCTGCCTCTGCGCACGTTCTCAAGAGTGCGGCCATGGTCGTCAACACCAGCGATAAGCCAAAGGTACGCCCGCAGACAACCGGTTGGGCGGATAGCGTGCTCACGGCTGCAGGTCAAGACAAAAGCGAAAGCCCGGTATCTCAAGGCCAAGAAGGAGCGGCGAAAAGTGCGCAAGACGACTGGGATAACCGGGACATCGCGTGATGCCGATGAGAATGAAGAAGGGGGACAGACGAACGTGCGTCCCGGCGAGGAGGATTACGTGATGAGCCCGGAGGAGGTCGAGGAGAATGGAGTTGCCGGCGAGGAGGGTTTGGGAGAGGAGCAAGATGGGGCGATGATTATTAAGCCGAATGGGGGGGACGACGACGTGCCTGAGGCTGGTGAGAGGAAGAAGAAGCAGAAGAGACGGAAGGATCGGGCCGCAGAAGGCGAGGGGGAGGGGAGAGCAAGCCTCGAAGCGCACGAGAAAGACGCGGTTAGGAAGCCCAAGAAGGAGAAGAAACTTGCCCCGCCAGAAGATGAAGTCCACGAGGATTCTGAGGAAGAAGTGCTGGAGCCTCCTGATGAAGACGACGCGCAGCTGTCTCCGTCGGGCTCCGAAGCGGATGCCGCTGATGCAGTGGAGCACGACGGGCCCACCGACCACGCAGAAGCACCCATGCGAAGCCCCACACCACCGTATCTCCCATCCTTCCCTCTCCCGCTTGCCCCGCCCGCTCCGTCTGCAGCAGAGCTCTCACGGCAGGGCCTGGACCGGGCGCTGCTTCAAGCGGAGCTCGTTTCCGCCTCCCTCACCCTCCCGCTCGCCGACCCTGGGGTAGACCTGGGGATCGGCGAGCGCACGCTACACCGACTCGATGCGCTCGGCGTGCAGACGCTCTTCGCCGTCCAGGCCGCACTCTGGCCATGGCTTCTCTCCGGACCCGAAGCGCGGCGCGGGCTGTACGAGCCTCGCTACCCCCCAAGGGACGCGTGCGTCTCCGCCCCCACGGGGAGCGGGAAAACCCTCGCGTACGCGGTTCCGATCGTGGAGATCCTCAGCACGCGCGTGGTCACGAGGCTCCGGGCGCTGGTCGTCCTTCCCACCAGAGACTTGGTCCAGCAGGTCAGGGAGACGATGGAGTCGCTCTGCAAGGGCACGGGGCTGCGCGTGGGGAGCGCGACGGGCGCGCAGAGCTGGGCAAAGGAGCAGAGGCAGCTTGTGGAGGACTTGGAGACGAAGTAGGCTCTTTTCTTCGAGGATGAACTTGGTGCTAATGCGAGGACAGGCTTCAGGGTGGGTCGAGTAAGGTGGACATCCTAGTCTGCACGCCCGGGAGGCTCATGGATCACCTGAATGGTACTCCAAACTTCTCGTTACAGCATCTGCGGTTCTTGGTGCGTGTCTGCATGGCATACCCCAAATGCACAGGACTAATTCCTGCCGCAGGTGATCGACGAAGCAGACCGTCTGCTCACGCAATCCTTCCAGTCCTTCCTCCCCCAAGTGCTAGCTGCCATCACACCGCCGATACCGCGTCTCCCCCTTCAAGCGGTCAAAGACTCCCACGGGCTGCCAGTGCCGGACGCCCTCGCACCCGCATGGATGGACGTCCCGCGCACATGGGGCGAGCCCGAGGACCAACCGAGCTGCCAGAAGTTGCTCTTCAGCGCGACGATGACGCGCGATCCGGGCATTTTGAAGGCGCTGGGACTCAGGAACCCGAAGTACTTCATGGTCACGGGGGCAAAGGAAGGCGAACAGGAGGAGGCGATCGTGCGGGAGGAGTTTGCGGTGCCAGAAACCCTTGCAGTAGGTTCTTTGCAAAGCTTCGTTCAACAATCTCTAATGTATGCGTGTAGGAACATCTCCTGGTCGTTCCCACTGATCTCAAGCCCCTCTACCTTTTCCACCTACTACACACGCACCCGATCACCAACGCGCTCATATTCACCAAATCTGCTGAATCGACAACACGTCTGCTGCGACTACTGGAGTTCTTTGAGAGCTCCTGGGCGGCAGAAGAGGCGGGGCGTGAGGCAGTCATTGCACGCGCCTACTCGAGCGAACTCCCCAAAGGCGAGCGGAGGGCCATACTCGACCAATTCAAAAACGGCCATATCGGAATTCTCGTTGCGTCCGACCTCATCGCGCGCGGGATCGACATCCCCTCTGTGGCCCACGTTGTCAACTACGATGCCCCGTTGGACATGCGTAAATATGTGCACCGTGCGGGTCGCACAGCGCGCGCGGGGAGGGAGGGAGACGTGTGGAGCTTGGTGGAGGAGCAGGAGGCGAGATGGGTTAGAGAGATGCTGAAGGCGGCGGGGCACTGGAAGAGGGTGAAGCGCTTAAGAATGGAGGAAAACGTGTTGGATCCGCTTAGGGGGCACTATGTGAAGGCGCTGGACAAGCTCAGGGAGGTGTACAGCAAGGACAACAAGGAGGCTTGAGCTGCAAAAGGATACCTGCTGCATTGTATACCACAACATTCATATAATAATTAGCGTCTTAGGCTCATGTTTGGCTGATGCGTAGGACGAGGTTCGTGGTATGACTTGGGAGAGGATGTCCGTTTGCTTGTTTGTACTAATCACTTACGTCCAACGGGCATAATCGGCCGCATGGGCAACACGTGTACGAGAACCGTGTTCGAACCCAGGGGCCTGTTCTTCTAAACCACGACCACGCTCGCCGTACCGAACTACCTGTCGGGCAAGAATGAAGCTGCTTTCCTTCAGAAGTGCCTGATGTTTGCAGAGAGGACCAGCTGAGCCGGCATATGGCCGAGGACATAGTCGATTTCTGAGGCCGGCAAGCCTTATCCATGCGTCGCCTCGCCTGCAGCTTGTCAAAACAAGGTGCATATATCCTCGATCTGGTGCCGAAATGGACACACTGGAGAGCAGATGGCACCTGTTCTGAATCTCTGACGACAGGAGCATGCTGAAGCGTGGCCTGGCGCCACGGTTAGCCGACCAGGTGATGTGTCCTATGTGACGTAGCCGCATCTGCCGCTCCGAATGCATAAATACGAGAATCCTCTGCGGCTCATCCCCAGAGGTGCTACAACGCCCTGCTCTTGGCCATATCTGTGATCATGATGCTCTTCGCCTCCCTACTGCTGTTGATCAGTGTGGTCCCTGCGGCCTGGGCCGCGCCGAACATCGCTCCGTACAACGCTGAAGCAGCCAGCTCGCTGTCCTCCACCCCTGGGGCTCTCTCTGAGGCCACCGTCTCAGCACTGCTTGACATCCTCAAGCAGCACAACCTCGAATCAGTACGTGAAAAAGCTCTGCTCCTGCTCTCTCTAAGTGCCATGATGGTCAGGATTATGGCATCTACTCCCTCCACTCGCACCTCACCTTCTCCTCCGGCGAAGCGGCATACACCACCGCCGAGGACGCGGAGGACGACCTTACCCGGGCCGTGCCCTACGCCCAGATCGCCGAGACGAGCGTGGCATCGCTGTATGCGCTCGATTTGGCGGCCGGACAGCTCGTGCCGCTCGAGTTCACCAGCAAGGACGAGATCCCATCGGGGGGGCAGGCAGCATTGGAAGGCGCACTTGGCACAGGACTGCTCACGGGTCCGTCCCATCTTAAAGTCTGAACAGGCTTCGGCAAGGGCTGATCACGCGCAGAGCTCGCCGCCGCCCTCGCCGGTGTCTCCCCGGAGGAACAGCAGTCGGCGGGGCTGGGCCTGCTCACTGCCCTCTCCCAGTCTGCCCTCGCCGACCAGGGCAAGGAGGTCCTCATCACCGTACGCTCTTCCCTTCCTTCTTCCGTTACATTGTCCTGACGGAAGCAGCCTGACACGTCGCTCAATACGAAGGTCTCGTCCCTCGTCGCCGCGCCCGTGCCCGGAGCGGAAGACTCTGAAGGCCAGGGAGGGGAAGCACCGGAGCCGACGCTCTGGGCGTGGACTGCCAGCGGGCCCAGGGCTCTCTGGTGGTGCGTCGTCTGCGGGGGCAAGGGGTCGAACCCGAACCGAGCGCGCTCCCCTCATGTTACTGACGTCGGCACCCGGGGTGTGCCCGGGCCGGTCCGGTGGTGCATCGATTGCGGGGAAAAGGAATCGAACCCGAAGCGCGTGCGCGCCCCTCCTGCTACCGACGCCAGCACTGGGTGGTGCGCCCATTGCTGACGTTAGTGGGCAGCTGAGCAAAACTGTGTAGAAGGGCGACGATGCCCAAGTCCGTGTTTTGTTTTGTTTTGTTTCTGCTTCTAGTTCGCTGCAGCCAAGAAGTTGCTTTGAAAGAATAACGGTTTCCTTAGACATCTGCGGAGCGTCTGCAGGCTCGTAAATCACCATCCAGACGATTGAGCAAAGCTTGTCAGAGGCTTTCTCGTTTACGAAGACTGTTCGCGCACGTGACGCGCAGCGGCTGGTGTGGCGACCGTCAGATGCCTGGCGTGGTCAGACAACCACACATCCGCGCTCTTTCAGGCAAAACCCTAGGGTTAGCCCGAACGGCCGAGGTGAATCCGGCTTATGACATAATTCCAAGCCGGGCGATGCCTTAGCAGACGCCAGCGCAACGCAACACACCTGCAGAGTCTGGCGGTGGGAGGCGGCAGTAGTTCTGCCCGTGCCGATGCTAATTTTGGACAAGGGTTCGACGTTGCCGTTCCAGAAGGTCGGAAAGTCCAAATATAGTGCGGAGAATTCCCAAAACAGCAACGGGTTGCGGGTTGGACAAAGTGGGGAGCAGGTCGAGCGGAGAGTCTGCAAGTGTTGGCAATTCGAGCTGTGATACATTAGGCTGGGAGTATCCGCTGTAAACGGCCAAGCCTTGACTAGCCTGAGACTTGCGCGTCGTCTTGTCGAACGAGAAGCAAGGCGGTTCATCAATTGCTGAACGTGAAAAAGTCTATTCTTGGCCGGGAATGGCGCCAGGGCGCGTGGCGTTCTTTAGGGTCGCGTGAAACCCTGAGTGCCGTGGATCGCGCTCTCTCCGTTCCCTCGGGGCAAAGGGCGGTGCACCCGCTCACCATCTTGTTACAATCCCGGGCATCCCTTCAATCCACCCATCCTCATCGCACATTTCTCTTCCCCTCTCTGTCTTGCTTCATCTAGCACCATCAGCAATATCGTCTGCAACCCACTGCTCTACTTTGTTTCTCTACTGCACACCACCAAAAGGATCAAAAGCTCAAGAGCGCGTCGCAAGAGCTCGTAACCATGTCGACCCAACCGCGGCGACCGCCCTTTCAGCAAGTGGACTCGTACGGCTACAGGGACGACGATGGGCATGCGCACTCGGGCGCCCAGCCAGGTAAGCAAGACCTTGTTTCTCACAACGTCGCATTACAAGCTAACAACGCTTAGGGGAGTACTACAACCCCGCGGGCAACGTACGTCTCCCTTCTCTCTCCGAACAACCACCATCACTGACTCTCACCCAGCAAGGCCTGTCCGGCACAGGCTCCTCCCTCGCTCCCAACCCCAACCCCTTCTCCTCCGAGCCCTACCTCCCCTCCGCCGGCGGAGAGTCAAGCGAGGTCCTCCCCCTCCAGCATCAGCCCCAAGCGCGGTACACGGACCGCTCACCCTTCGCGGACCCGAGCGCATCCCAGGATCTCGTACCGGTCTACGACCCCTCCGCGACCCACCTCCCCCTGCAGCACCGTGACAGAGGAACAGAGGATATGTACAACGCGCCGTATGGTGGCCGACCGGGCGCAGGCGCAAGCTTCGTAGACCTGGACAGCAACGCCTCCAGGCAGGGATTCAATCCCCGCAACGGCGGTGGAGCGGATGACGCAGGAGCGTACAACGCCGGGCAGAGCGAGTGGCTCGAGAAAGCGCAGGCAGGGAAGAAGCGCAATCGCGTGCTCATCATCATCGGCATCGTCATCGTCGTGTGCGCAGTGATAGCAGCGATCGTCGCCGGGGTAGTCATCTCCCGCAAGAACTCTTCCTCCTCCTCCTCCTCCTCCGGCTCGCCTTCGACGAGCGCCGGCTCGGGGGGTACCGCAGCAGGCACGCTAGCCGGCTCGGCAGGTGTCGTCCAGTTCACGGATCCGAATGATCCAAGCACGTGGATCGCCGATCCCGCGTTGCACAACTCGTTCTACGGGTTCGCATACACGCCGCTCAACGTCCAGCTCCCCTGGTGCGGCGCAGTACAGGGGAACGTCACGGAGGACGTGATCCTCCTGAGCCAGCTGACGACGCGCATACGGTTGTACGGCGCGGACTGTAATCAGAGCGCGCTGGTGCTCGAGGGGATCCAGGCGAGCAAGGTCGACCTGAGCGTGTTTCTTGCCATTTGTGAGTTGCTTCTTCTTCTTCTTCTTCTGGAAGATGTGGGCAAGGGCTGATTAGGCGCAGATGTGACGGATAATGTTACCAGCTACGAGGAGCAGAAGGTGAAGGTGCTCGATGCGATCACGACGTACGGACCGGAGCACGTGCTGGGCGTCGCCGTCGGGAACGGTAAGCCGCTTTCTGCACTCCACTCCGCGTCGCATCTGCTAACACCAAGGCACGCAGAGTTCATCCTCAACAACCTCACCGCGCTGAACCTTAACGACCCCAACTCGACCCAAGGGATCGCCGCGGCCGACTACCTCATCTCGCTCATGGCCGACACGCGCTCCTCGATCGCCGCTCTCGGGCTGAGCCAGACCATCCCCGTTGGCACGGCCGACGCGGGGAGCATGATCACGCCCCACCTGCTGTCCGGGTGTGATTTCGGAATGGCCAACGTGCACCCCTGGTTCGGCAACGTCGCGATCGACCAAGCGGCGGACTGGACGTACGATTTCTTCGAGGACTGGGACGTTGCTCCCTCGCTCGCGACCACGAACAAGCCGCCCATGTCGATTGCTGAAACCGGATGGCCGACCAAATCCTCCTCCGTGGCTGACGAGACGGACGGGCCGTCCGCCGCGTCCGTGCCCAACCTCCAGACGTTCATGGACGACTTCGTGTGCGCCAGCAATACCAATGGCACGCAGTACTACTTTTTCGAGTACTTTGATGAGCCATGGAAGGACGTCGAGTTTGGAGGCGTTGAGGGTTGGTGGGGCGTGTTCACGAGCGATAAACAGCTCAAGAACCTTACGATCCCGCAATGCTCGCATTCCTGATCCGCCACATCTGTTCCTCTCGCTCGGGGGCATCGCTGATTATGCATCTGTTTGAGGACACGGACTTTGGGAGTTGTACGATTGGGGACGACGGCATTGCATTTGCATATGGATACTACATACGGACTCTTTGATCTCAAAACCTTGCTAGTGCACACTCGTTAGTATCAGTAATGGTATCGCATTCTAATGATGCGATGAGCAAAGTCGTAGTTTTGGGAAAGGGCGAAGCTGATTGCTTCCGCCTATGGCGCGGTGCGTTCCCATTTGCCATTTCAGCGATTTGCGGCCCATTTCAGCGATTTGCGGCCCATTTCAGCGATTCAGGGGCCATTTTAGCGAGTTACACTCCCCCGCCGCTCTTTGGCTTCCCCTCGGAATGCAATGGCTTCCCCTGTATACTCATATGGCTTTCCCAACGTCCGCTCACCATTCGCCCTCAAGGCTTCGCTCTATGGTCTGTGCTCCTATGGTATGGCTTCGCTCTATGATCTCGTGCATCTATGGTATGGCTTCGCTCTATGGTCTCGTGCTTCTATGGTATGGCTTCCCTGTATGGCTTTGCCCTATGGCCTTGTGCTCCTATAGTATGGCATGCATTTCTATGCTCTGTCCCGTGTTCTCCTCTCTCACGCTCTCTCACACTCTCTCACGCTTTCTCACGCTTGCGCGGGCTCTTAATGCGTGCTCGATTAATAGCCTGTTTCTCGGCTCACGCAATCCTCCGCGGTTCGAAGGCATCCTGATTTAAGAAAAGGAAACCTGCTTGGCCCACACCTACAGCACCGGACGAGCCGCATGGAACAAATCGAATATCTCTGACAATAGGGGGTCTTCGATACGGTGAGAGCTGGTGGGGTTTGTCCACAGGCAAGTGACCCTCCGCGACTCTTTCCGTCATTGGGAAGGAAGATCACGTGCAATGTAGCAAACAGCTGAAGAACATCGTCCTACCGAAATGCTCGCGTGCCTTGTTCAGCATCGACCGCATGACCAATCGAGCGACGAAGGATACAACTCCTGGAAGAACGAATGGCTCGAGAGTGCCCAGGCGGACAAGAAATGCAACCGCATGCTCATAATCGTCGACATCATCGACATCGTGGGCGCTATCGGGGCGGACATCCCCCGCGGTCTCATCTCCCGTCAGCAGTCTAGCTCCTCTGTCAGAAGGTCGCCCACCCGAGAGCTGACGAACCCCAACAACGCCGTAACATACGTTGCCCATCCCAGGCTGTACAACCCCTATGAGCTTTTACACAACTGGTCAAGGTCCAGCGTCATGACGCAGCACCTTCCAGGGAAATCTCACGGAGGACATGATCTTGCTGAGCCAGCTTACGACGCGGATACGGTGGTGCAGGGCGGACTGTCATCGGAGCGCGTTGTCTCGGACTGGGCATATCATTCGCATATACATGGACAGAACCTCATCCACTGTGCGTACCTCCTTCCTCTATCGCCGGAATCCAGCTCTCAGTGCCTTCTGTTGACCTCCGATCTATCCCAAAGATAGTACAGATCCCGTTCCATGGTCGCCAAACGCTTGAGAGATCCCTCGACCTCTCCAACCACTTGACTGGCGTTCCCAAATCCCTGTGGATCGTTCTCCTCATACCACTCCAGCAGGGTACGACATAGATCCAACATCCAGTCGACCGCTGACCCACTCAGTTTGGCGTGCTTCTGATGTTTCTCCCCAAGATATCGGATGGCCTCCAGTACGGGTACCGGCGGGTCGTGATCGTGCCATGAGTTCGTCTGTTGGCAATGCGACAGGACAGCGCTGAGCTTCTTCAACAAACTGAACATGCTCTCTGCAGCGTCGTCTACCTGCTTGACTTGCTGTTCCATCTGGAGACTGAAGTTGTTCACCGCCTGCACGGCATCGGCAAAGTATTGAGAACAGTCGGGCAGATCTTGTACGGCATCTGCATTTCGAATGCTCTGGTTATCGCGGCGGACGTTGACACCCTTCCAGGGTTGATTGACATCGCGGGGATGATCGGGGTTGTCGTATACGGTGAACGACACGCTGGATCTCGGCGACATGTCCAACGATGGATTGGTGGGCTGGCGATGATGCGCGTCCTTGGTCGAGGACTTGCGCCACTCTGACGGCGACTGTGTGACATCAGTGTCAGATGGGAGCTCATATCGCAAGAAGAAATGTGCGTACCTGCATAGAGAAGAGCTTAGGCAAACCGGAACTGTGGCTCCGCGCTGCAGCCGTCTCAACAAGGAATGTGAACGCGCTGACCTGACGATCCGTCCGCGATCCGTCCTGATGCACTGTTTCCGTGCAGAATTTTGACGCGCGACACGATCTCGTGCCAGGGGGGGCTGACATCGACAACACAAGCATCTATCGCGCATCATTCCAAATATAGTGCACTCGTTTACTGCATTATGGTCTATGATATACTTTATCATGAAGAAGTGATGAGGAATTTGCCATCGTTGTGATCTGGATTTGCCACAAACACTAGACCATGCGACCCATATCAACCTGGCTCGTCCACCTGGCTCCTACAGTCAGTAGCTTGGAGCTCCCTGGTGTGGCGCAGTACAGGGGAATGTCACGGAGGACGTGATCCTCCTGAGCCAGCTGTCGACGCGTATACGGTTGTATGGCGCGGACTGTAACCAGAGCGCACTGGTGCTCGAGGGGATCCAGACGGCCAAGGTTGACCTGAGCGTGTTTCTTGCCATTTGTGAGTTGCTCCTGCTTGCTCTGGAAGATGTGGGCGTGGACTGATCAGCGCAGATGTGACGGATAATGTTACCAGCTATGAGGAGCAGAAGGTGAAGGTGCTCGATGCGATCACAACGTACGGGCCACAGCACGTGCTGGGCGTCGCGGTCGGGAACGGTAAGCCGCTTTCTGCACTATGCCTCGCACCTGCTCACGCCACGCGCTCGCAGAGTTCATCCTCAACAACCTCACCGCGCTGAACCTGAATGACCCCAACTCGACCCAAGGGATCGCCGCGGCCGACTACCTCATCTCGCTCATGGCCGACACCCGCTCCTCGATCGCTGCTCTCGGGCTAAGCCAGACCACCCCCGTCGGCACGGCCGACGCGGGGAGCATGATCACCCCGCACCTGCTGTCCGGGTGTGATTTCGGAATGGCCAACGTGCACCCCTGGTTCGGTAATGTCGCGATCGACCAAGCGGCGGACTGGACGTACGACTTCTTCGAGGACTGGGACGTTGCCCCTTCATTGGCGACGACGAACAAGCCTCCCATGTCGATTGCCGAAACCGGATGGCCTACCAAATCCTCCTCCGTAGCCGACGAGACGGACGGGCCGTCCGCCGCGTCCGTGCCCAACCTGCAGACGTTCATGGACGACTTTGTGTGCGCCAGCAATACGAATGGCACGCAGTACTACTTTTTCGAGTACTTTGACGGGCGCTGGAAGGACGTCGAGTTTGGAGGTGTCGAGGGTTGGTGGGGCGTGTTCACGAGCAATAAACAGCTCAAGAACCTTACGATCCCACAGTGCTCGCTTTCCTGATCCGCCGCATCTGTTCCTCTCGCTTGGGGCCTTTGGCCCTGTGAGGCCACGGACTTTGGTAGTTGTACGACAGTGGACGACGGCATTGCATTTGCATGTGGATATTCATACGGACTCTTTGATATCAAAACCTTGCTAGTTCACGCTCCTTAGTATCAGTAATGGTATCGCATTCTAACATTGGACAGCTGGATGTCATTGAATTTTTTCATCGGCGGGTTGCCCATGCGCGCTGTTTTGGATGGGCAAGTCATTCATCATGAGGCACTCATTCTTGAGCCACTCACGGGAGCCTCTCGTTCGCGCACTCACATTTCTGAGAGCATGACGTTGGATCGGTTAGGCGGCGGATTGACGAGACTTCAACGATAGTGTCCTGTCATGGCTATTAGCATGCTTGCTTGATCTCACAACCTTGCTAGTGCACACTCATCAACCTCAGCACTGTAAGCATGGTGTTCCCTCATTGCATCATCGTCTTCCTTAGCGGAGCTAGCCTGCCTTAAGCCTGCAGCTCCAGCAGAACTGCATATATGGTTTTACACCCAGCAATAGTTACCGGAGAAGGTGTCAATCATCACTCGCGACTTCATTGAGTGGAGAAAGAAGCTTATAAGGTTTACAAGGATATATAACAACTCTGAGACGATGGTCTCGGACGGAGCTGGTGCGATTGGTTTAGCGAGCGACGAACGGGTGCAGAAAAAGTCCCGTCCCGCCAATTTCGCGCCGAATTACCGATTCCTAAGTCAATTTTCCGATTCCTACTGAATTTTCCGATTCCTACTGAGTTTTCCGATTCCTACTGAATTTTCCGGTTCCTCGTCACTTTTCCGGATCCTACCCACTTTTCCGTACCTAACACGCACACCACCAAACGTCGAAAACACCAAGTGAAAGGCCGCACTCTTGGACTCGGAGGTGGGGAGGGTGGGAATGGTGTACGAGCGAGTGACTGATCTGGACTCTTTCCGTCATCGGGCGTGAAGCTGACGAGTAATGCATCAAACAGCTGAAGAGCATCTATTTTGCGGAGATGCCAGCGTACATGGGTCAGCATCGCATGATCAATCAAGTGAAAAGAAGACGGCGCTGGGTAGCGCGAGTGGTTTGAGAAGACGCAGCGACAAGAAGGGCAATCACATGGTCATGATCTCTTATATCGTTATCAAGGGCAACATGGTAGCGCATGTCATCGCCAATGTTGTCAACTCCTGTTAGCGCTCCGGCTCCTCTACCAGCAACTCGTCCACATCAAGACCGCAACAACCTGGCAAAGCACGTCGCCGACCCGAGGCGGCACAACTCCTTCTATGGGCTTGCATACAACTGGCTCAATGTCGAGCTTCCATGACGCAGGACCGCCCAGGGGAATACCACGGAGGCCGTGACCTTGCTGACCCAGCTTACGACGCGGATACAGGTCTGCGGAGTAGACTGTCATCAAAGCGTGTTGTCTCCGGCTGAACATATCATTTGCATATACATGGACAGAACCTCATCTACTGTGCGTACCTCCTTCCTCGATCGCCAACTGCCGACTCTCAGCGCCTGCCATAGTTCTCCGACTTATTCCAAACATGACGGAGATCCTGCTCCGTGGCTGCCAAGCGCTCGAAAGATCGCTCGACGTCTTCAACGACTTGACTGGTGCTCCCGACTCCCTGTGGATCATTCTCCTCATACCATTCCAGAAGGATGCGAGACACATTCAACATCCAGTCGACTGCTGAGCCGCTAAGCTTGGCCTGCTCCTGATGCTTCTCCCAAAGGCTTTGGATTGCCTTCAGCACAGTTTCTGGCGGCTCGCGCTCCTTCCAGGTGTTCGTCTCCTCGCAATCCGACAGGATATGCTCGAGCTTCCCGAGCATGCGGCACATGCTCTGTACGGCGTCGGTCGTCTGCTTGCCCCTTTGCATCAGCTCAAGTCGAACGTTCTTGACTGTCTGCTTGGCATCGGAAAAGTATTGCGCAGATCCTGGCTTGTGTTGGACTGCGTCCGCGTAGCCAAGACTCTGGTAATGATGCTGGATGTCCGCGTGCTCCGGATCCGCTTGAAGGAGGTCGACACCCTCATAGATGACCGTGGATGTGGATTCCTTGCCTGATCTTGGCGAAGATTCGAAGGATGGACTGGTGGATTTGCGGTGATGCATGTTCTCCATCGATGCCTTGCGCCACTCTGACGGCGACCACATGGCATCAACGTCAGTTGGCCTCTCATGTCACAAGAAGAAGAGTGCGTACGTACATTTCAGGCGATACTGGAGAAGTTATGCGATACCGGAGAAGTTGTGTGATACGGCTCGGCGGTGCCAATCTGGAATGAGAGTCGGGGGTCCAGACGATTTGCAGACGCGGCGCCCCTCCTTGCGAATTTTGATCGCGCGGCACATCCCGTCACTGTCGTCCAAGACCGCAAAGGGCTGAGCATCATGAACAAACCATCACTTTTGTCCCAAGCCTGAGACAGAGTGCATTGGTTGACTGGTTTGTTTATGACAGGATAGGTTTGGTGACAGGAGTAATTGGTCCAAAATGTGTATGTCGATATCTATGTTTGGGGTGAACAAACCATGTGATGGGGCCCCTGCCTCATTCTCCGTTTGAGGACATGAGAAGAAATGATTTACAATACAAGAAACATGAATGAGACATGGTTTGCAAACAAGAGTTTGCCATTGTGTGCGGCACAGATGAACAAGAGCAACAAAGGCAGGAACATTCAAATGAGTGTTGAAAGTCAATATAGGCTGTGGTTCTGGGAAGTGGATCTTGCAGACAACACGGTGTTTAGGACAAACATAAGTCAATAACACTTGATCGGCGTGAATTCGTCGCCGCAATGGAAACTTGTGAGCCGCCGCAAACAACATTTGCGCGTGTGAACGTGTATCAGAAGGACGTGCTTGGTATCGAACATCACCGTAGGTGCCACCCCTGCCATTGAAGTAAAAGTAACTTCGCTTAGCACGACAGTGACGACACGGACCCTACGAGTGGAGGGGCTGGAGGATAACGCGTTCCATATCATTCATCATCTGATGCGACAGCAACAGCAACCGAATTGATCAATGCCTCTTGGTCGAATCCCCCCTTGTGCACTCTTCTCGATTTCCACCCTGTCCCACAGTCAGCACCTTCTCCTCGGCAGGCTTACGGTCGTGTGTGCCGGTGTTGCGGCCGGTGTTGTTGAGGACATTCAACGGAATGGAAGTACAGTATATGAATCTATGAGAGGGAGGCGTATGCGAATGGTCACGCAGATGTGGTGGGGCATGCCCAGACTGCTTTGCCTGCGTGTGAAATCGGGATTCTCAGACGCTTGATTCTCCTACAGTATGTCGATAATGCGGTCGCTCAAATGCGGGAACCAGTGCCTTATTCTGGCGGTTCCGCCAGCTGCAGACAGTTCATGGATGCCAGTGCGAGTGGGTACAAATTGTCGGATGTGCATGATGTTGCGCAGAACGCCGCGGTGTGGGAAGCACAATGGTGCAACCGCTTGCAACACCAAAAGTTGAGATCAGCACCCAAGTCCAGCCCCTGTGCTTCGTTAACATCAGAGCTTCGTTGCCAACGCATATCTTGAACCTTGCAATACTGTAGCAAAACTTCATTAATCAATGCGATGCCAATGTCTCATTCTGGTATCTAATCCATACTCCTACAAATGCCATGCAATAATTTGAATGATGAATGCGGTAATGCTCGTCTCACGTCATGACTCTGTAATTCAGCTCCCTCCGCTTCCTCAGCCCCAGCCCCACCTTCCTCAGATACTCGCTCTGCGTAGGTGGCCGTACCACGCTGTCCTCGTCCTCCTCACTCGTCTCCTCCTCAGACGGGGGATGTGGCCGTGAATGCGTCCCCAGGATAGCAGACATGCTCGGAAAGAACCCGGGTGGAAAACGGATCCTCAGCCTAAGCGGGGACGTGGTGGAGCGAGTGATCGTAGGCTGCGGCAGGGCAGGGGTGTAGCGGGTCAGGGATTCGGGCGTGGCGGGCAGGACGTGAGCGGTCGCCTTCGTGGGTGTGCGAGGGGCGGTGGGCGTCCTTGTCGTCGGTGTGTGATGAATGAACTTGGTTGGGGAGCGACTCGCTTTCCAAGGTGACTTGCGGGCCGATTTGGTCTTCTGCGCGGCGGCTTTCTGCCTACCCGCGGCCAACGCGTGCCTTTGGCGTCTCCTTAACTCCTGTTCGGCCCTGCGTGCCTCGTCCTCCTTCCTGATTCTGTCCTCCTCCCGCCGCAGAACAAGCCTCTCTCTCTGCTCCTCCTTCCTGGCCCGTTCGGCTTCGGCCTCACGCTCTTCCCGCTCGACGCGCTTCATAGCGCTCTCCACGGCCTTGGCGAAGACCTGGGCGTCCCCTTGGATCCAGACGTCGAAGACGCCTTCCCAGTCCCTGGCCGGGGTGGGATAGTCAAAGTTCACATACACGGTCCGTATACTTGGCTGGGCATTAAATGTCTTCGGAGCTGCGGCACGCCGGCGCGGTGTGGGCGAGGGTGTAGATGGAGTCGAGAACCCATCCGAGTCGGAAGATAAAGGGGTCAAGGGCGAGTCTGGAGCACCGAAAATGTCCATCTCCGTCACGTCCTCCTCCGCGGGCAAAGGCCTCGTCTCCACTTCAGGCGAGACAATCGGACGGACAGCCTTCGAGAACTCTTTGACAATCCTCCTTGTCCCTGGCACCTGAAGGCTCGTCCCGACCACGACGAGCAGGTCTGGCTGTCGACTCTGCTTTGCACGTTCTCCGGGGCCAGCGTCGCCCAGCCCGACGAGGTCACGGCGCACGCATTCCCCGACTGCCTCGCCCTCTTTATGTTCCTCACCGTAGAGGACTACCGATGGTCTCAGCCGTCCGATGCCGCGCGAACGCTTGTTCGCAGCCTGCCGCGCCGCGTCGATCTCTGCGCATTTGGGGCAGGAGGGCGCCGAGCCCGTCGCGAGCACGGGCAGCTTCTCTTCGAGCGGCACGCTGTAGCCGCAGGAGACGCAGTAGAGCGAGCGGAGCGTGCCATGCACGGGGATACAGCGCGGTGCGTGGAATGAAGGCCCGGGCGCCGCCGCGGGAGCAGACGGGCCGGCGGTACCGGCATGCGCAGTGCCCGGGGTGAATAATGATGCTGAGGTTGCCGGGGAGGAGTTGCGGCTCGGGGTTTTGGGAGGCGTCAGGAGCCCGTTGAGCGCCGGGTTGGGTAGCGGCTGAACGGGGAGCAGCAAGTCCGTCGTTCGGGGTGTGGATGTGGGAGTCACGTCACCGTCGATCGAAATCGAGGCTCCGTCATCAATAGCCATCATTGCGCTGGTCGTTGCCTGCATCTGAGACGCATGTTCATGCGCAGACTGAGCTGAAAGCATTGAGTCAGCTTTGCGCTTCACGCCCCTTTTGCTCTTCGTAGGCGTCTTCTTCTGCTGCGGCCAGACGGGTACACCGAGCTCAAGCCCAGCCTTCTCCTCCAGCGCGTCGATGTTCTGCGTATACACCCTCAAGAGCCTGCCTCGATCTTCAAGTCGACGCAAAACGGTGTGAAATATGGTGGGCTGTGCCTGGGCGGAGGTAGTGGCGAGCGCGGACATGGTGCGATTGAACAGGGCAAGCGCTTGGGGCGACTGCAGAGAATCAATCAGCAGTTGCGCGTGGCTGGTGAGGCAGTCAACGCACCTGGAACACGCGCGTGTCAAACAGATCCTTCCCACTTGTCAACAGCTCGCTGGGGTTCTCCTCCTTCAAGGTTTTGAACAACCCGGCAGGAGAGCGGAAGTCCGGGATCCCAGCTGCGACGGAGACGCCAGCACCTGTTATGCATGAGTATGAGTGCCACCTTCGAGCAGCAGAGAGGAGAGACATACCGCATACGACGACGACCCTTCTCCCTCTCGCAATCGCGTCTGCGACAGTCCTGAGGTCGACCGACGATGATCGCTTCGCGTGGGAGGGTACTGCAGCGGGCGGTGCTGGTGGAATATGGATGTGCGCTGTCGTGTGCGCTTTGGCGGGCATGATGAGCGGCTGGGGCATGCTGCAGCTGGATGTGGGCGATAGTTGGGCGAGGGGCTGGGAGCGAGTTAGGGAGAGAGGGAGGAGGCAGATGATCGAGGGATCATTTAATTGCGCTCCACCTTGTTTCGCTCAGACGACGAGTTGGCCGCCGAGGATCGATGGCCCGTGCCCAGTGGCCCGTGGTCCGAGACGTATCGGACAGTATTAGTACTGGTGGGTGAGCGGCGACAATCCGTCAGCGTTGTCGATGTATGCGGTGCTGCGAGGTCGTCGTGCGGCGCTGGCCCGTGCGGGTGTGTCGGGCCTGTGCCTATGTGCCACCGCCAGGCGCATCGTCCGTTAATGATGACCCTTCGTCTCGGACGGCGGTCTTGGAAGGCACAGCCACACGGCCGCAACCTTCCGCGCCTTGCTCGCGTGCCTAGGCGCTCGCCACCCAAGGGGCGTGACGCGTCTTTCACTTCTAAGCCCTGAAGAACACGACCACGGACATACACGTACCTCTTTAGACGCAAATACCTCATTCCAGTCGCAATGTCCTCCACAACACCCGCAACCGCTCCGGCCACCGCGACCGAAAAGCCCGCTGAGGAGAAGAAGGAGCCGTTGCCCCAGCTCGGCGCGCTGGAGGAGGACGACGAGTTCGAGGAGTTCGAGACGCAAGGCGCGCCCACCTTCCCGCCCACCGTCTCACACCCGCACGCTAACCTCATGTATCTGATGTAGACTGGGAAGACGCAGAGACAGACCTGGCGTTCCTCAAGTCCGATCCTGGAGCTCCCGGCGCGTCTGGCCAGCCGCCGGCCGACAGTCTGTGGGAGGAGAACTGGGACGACGATGATGTAGACGACGACTTTTCCAAGTTGCTGAGGTACGTCTCTTATCTTCATGTATGCATGTGTATGCATGTGGAAGTTGTGCTGATTGGAAAGTAGGGCGGAGATTGAGAAGACTACGCAGGGGGAGGATACGACGATGAGTCATTGAGCTGTTAGACTGATATTATTCTCGCATGAGAGATTATGGATGATATGATGACCTTCCCTCCCCCTTCGTCGCTGCCGAGGCACTTATTGCTATGGAATGTATCGGGAAAGCATGGTGTTGTTCCAATGTGTCCGACGGGGCACCTGCGTCCCCGGGGGCACAGGCGGGGGCACAGGCACCTGCGTCCCCTGGGCCACCTGCGTCCAGCAGGGCGCCTCCGTCCAACGGGGCCCCGGGGCCCCTGCATCCAACAGGACATCGATATCAATCTTCGGATACTAACCACGTCCTTCTGATCCCCATCAACGCGCCCTCATGCGCGCCTGTTCGCCGCGGCTCTCCGACGGGGCCCCGGCGTCTAACGAGGCCCCAGTGAGGCCCCGCCGTCCAACGGGGCCCCAGTGAGGCCCCGGCATCCAAGGGCCCCTGCGACCCACAGGGCATCAATACCAATCTTCGGATACTAACCACGTCCTTCTGATCCCCATCAACGCGCTCTCATGCGCGCCTGTTCGCCGCGGCTCTCCGACGGGGCCCCGGCGTCTAACGAGGCCCCAGTGAGGCCCCGCCGTTCAACGGGGCCCCAGTGAGGCCCCGCCGTCCAACGGGCCCCAGTGAGGCCCCGCCGTCCAACAGGGCACCAATACCAATCTTTGGAGACTAACAACGTCCTTCTGATCCCTATCAACGCCTTCATGCGCGCCTGTTCGCCGCGGCTCTCCGACAAGGCCCCGGTGTCCAACGGGGCTATGACAGGGTCAAGGCCCCGCGTCCAGGGTGTGTTTAACCGGGTGTAACACACTCCTGGAGAAAGCAGATCGGAACGTGTCAGCTCGAAGCACTGGGCTTGGAAGACCGCAGTACATCATCCCCTCTTCATTGCATTAACGGACAAATAACATAACCCGACGTTGAAACCGGATAAAGGAAGACTACAGTATTCGCGTGACCGTGTTCAGGTGCCGCGTGGTCAAGAAGCGGACTGGGAGCAGGACTGTGCATTTATACCTCGTGTGTCTGAATCGGTTGCTCAGACCCGTACGTCCGCCATTCCTCCCAGTTGGGCTCCATTTCCTCAGCGTCGCACCCGCCCTCTCCATGCCGGTATGCCCGTGAATTCCTGCAGTCAGAGAGGCACACTGACATTGACTTCGTAAAGTCTCCCCCAGAGTCCAGAAGCGCGTCGACCGACTACGCACAATCTCACAAGTCTGCCGACCTGTCTTTCGACTGGTCCATGAGTGAGGGAGGTGGCATGTACCGTAAAGCTGCCATTGAACTCTGTCGTGTCCTTCCACACGCGGGCAACGAGCACCAGCACCAGGGTAATGGACACGCGGATGCCGTCCAAACCATGCCAGGCTCGACGCAAGATATTGCCGATGTCAAGCAAGCCATCAAGAACTTCATCCTTCCGCTGCAAGAGATGGACGACATCATACAGAGCATGCGCACGCTGCTCGAGAAGCTGTGCGACATGCTGTCGGATTATGAAGAGTCGAAGGCGCTGAGGGCGCACGAGCTACCACGGTCCATACTCAAGATCATGCAAGATATCGCAGACACGCATCGCAAGGAGGTTAGACAGAGCGGGTCAGAGGCCAAATTGCTGATGAAGATATCTTGCGTCGTTCTCGAGTGGTGTAAGAGGATCGACCCCCAGCGCTCCGGGAACGCCCGTGAGACCATTGAAGAGATCGAGAGATTGTTCGAGGGCCTGGCAGCCAGGGCACGGGATCTTCTCCGTATTTGGGATAGCTTGGAGGCGAAAGGCAGGCTCTGAGCAGCGACCGCGCGTGATAGAGGAAGGAGGTTTGACTGGTTAGCGGGGTTGGATGGACCATAGCGATTAGGGTGACAGAACTGTCATTTTGATTGCTCGGGCGAATTGTATCATAGACCATAGTGCAGAAAAAGAGGGCACTATTTCGGAACGATGCGCGATAGATGCTTGTGTTGTCGATATTAGCACCCACTGGCACGACCAAGCGTCGCGCGTCAAATTCTGCACGGGAACAGTGCATCAGGAGGGATCACGGACGTATCGTCTGGTCAGCGGGTGCACATCCCTTGCTGATACCGCTGCACCAGGGAGCCACTTCCCGTGTTGCCCAAGCTCTTCTCTATGCAGGTACGCACATTTCTTCTTGCGATATGAGCTCCCATCTGACACTGATGTCACACAGTCGCCGTCAGAGTGGCGCAAGTCCTCGGCCAAGGACGCGCATCATTGCCAGCCCACCAATCCATCGTTGGAGATGTCGCCGAGATCCAGCGTGTCGTTCACCGTATACGACAACCCCGATCATCCCCGCGATGTCAATCAACCCTGGAAGGGTGTCAACGTCCGCCGCGATAACCAGACCATTCGAGATGCAGTTGCCGTACGAGATCTGCCCGACTGTTCTCGATAGTTTGCCGATGCCGTGCAGGCGGTGAACAACTTCAGTCTCCAGATGGAACAGCGGGTCAAGCAGGTAGACGACGCTGCAGAGACCTTGTCCAGTTTGTTGAAGAAGTTCGGCGCTGTCCTGTCGCATTGCCAAGAGATGAACTCGTGAAATAATCAAGATCCGCCGGTACCGGTATTGGAGGCCATCCGAGAGCTCGGGGAGAAGCATCAGAAGCACGCTAGACTGAGTGGGTCAACGGTCGACTGGATGCTGGATCTGTGTCGTACCCTGCTGGAGTGGTATGAGGAGAATGATCCACAGGGATTTGGGAACGCCAGTCAAGTCGTTGGAGAGGTCGAGGGATCTCTCAAGCGCTTGGCGGCCATGGAACGGGATCTGCACTGTCTTTGGGATACGGCGGAGGTCAACAGCAGGCCCTGAGAGTTGGATTCCGGCGATAGAGGAAGGAGGTACGCACAGGTGGATGAGGTTCTGTCCATGTACATGCAAATGATATGCCCAGCCCGAGACAACACGCTGTGATGACAGTCCGCCCTGTACAGCCGTATCCGTGTCGTAAGCTGGCTCAGCAGGATTACGTCCTCCGTGATATTCCCTTGGACGGTGCTGCGTCATAGAAGCTGGACGTTGAGACAGTTGTATGCAAGCTCATAGAAGAAGTTGTGCAACCTGGGATCGGCGACATGTATTGTCAGGTTGTTGCGGTCTTGATGTGGGCGAGTTGCTGGTGGAGGAACCGGAGCGATAACGGGAGATGAGAACGTCGGCGATGTCCGCCGCGATAGCGCCCACGATGTCGACGATGTCGACGATTATGAGCACGCGGTTGCATTTCTTGCCCGTCTCGGCTTTCTCGAGTCATTAGTTCTTCCCAAAGTTGTATCCTTCGTCACTCGATTGATCATTGTCGATGCTGAATAGGTTGGCGAGCATTTCGCGTACGGTGATGTTCTTCAGCTGTTTGCTACATTGCACGTGATCCTCTTTCCAAACGACGGAAAGAGTCGACGGAGTGGTCACTTGCCTGTGGACAATCTCCATCAGCACTCACCACATCGAAGACCGGCTGGTATCGAGATATTCGCCTTGTTCCATGCGGGCCGTCCGGTGCTGTTAGTAAGGGCCTGTCAGATTTCCTTTCTGAAAACAGCATGCTTCGAACCGCCGAGGATTGCGTGAGCCGAGAAAGAGCGCATCAACCGAGTACGCCGTAGGAGCGCGCGCAAGTGTGAGCAAGCGTGAGAGAGTGTGAAGGAGCGTGAGAGAGCGTGAGAGAGCGTGAGAGAGCGTGACAGCGGAGAAAGCGGGACAGAGCATAGAAGAGCATGGGCGAATTGTAAGCGGACTTTGGGAAAGCCATAGGAGTACGTGAGGGAAGCCATTGCATTCCGAGGGGAAGCCAAAGACCAGCGGGGAGATGGCACGAAGCACCGAGGGGAGTGCACGACGCACTTGGGAGAGGGCACGACGCACCGGGCGGGAGGGCACGACGCACCGGGTGGGATGCACCACACACCAGGGTGCTACAGGTACTGGACAGGATGTAGCACATGTTCGGCGTTTATGGGTCTTTTGCAAACACCGAACCAGGGTCCGAATCGGGAGTAAATCTCGTTGAGCGTGGACCGACGCACGCAAGTTCCCCCGTCGGATTTTAGGGCTCGACCCTCGTCGGCGATATGCCCTACCGGTAGGCGGGCGCGCACCCGGCCCCCCTCCTGTCGGAGTTTAGGGCTCGATTGCGCATACAAGCCGTCCGCCTCCGCCGAGCGCTTTCCTTCATCCCGCCCCGCTTGGGCAGCCTCTCCCAGGTCAGCGTTGGGGCACCGGCACATATACATTACATAATACCATCTGCGTTCCCCTGTGCTCTCGTTCTTGCACAGAGCTGCGAGCGCGCGACTCGTCCCGAGTCCGGTTGGCCGGCACGAACCGCCGATTGCGACCCTGACCGGCGATCGCCGACGAATAGAGTACGAGCGCTTCTTCGCCTGCGCACCGGGGCTTGGCAGCCTGCGCACCAACCCTCGGCCTGCGCACCCAGCGTGCTCATTAACCCCAGGCAGCAGCTTGCCCCTCCTCTCCCGACAACGACGATGGCCATCCACTGGTCGAGCCCCTCCGAGGTGCTCCCCCTCCAGGAGCGCGGGCACCGGCCCACGGACTCGTCCACCTCCGCAATGTCGATGTCGGGCAAGCTGAAGTTCGACGACGATTTCGAGGTGTCGCCCTTCGCTGACCCCGGGGCAGCAGCTTCGAACCCGTTCGCCGATCCTCGCTGGGAGCCCGATGTCAAACTCCCCCAGACGCCCACCCTCGCTGCTCGCGCCCCCGTCGACGAGCGCTTCGCCCCCTTCGCAGAGCACCCGGGCCTAGGGTCGAAAGAGATTGTCCTGCGCAGTCCGCTTGCACTCAGCAGCAGGCCCGGGTACTGGGACCTTGATGGCCCGCACGCCCAGCAGCAGAAGCGGCGTCGGCGGCGCAGGCTGTTCTGGTGCGCGGGCATCGTCCTCCTCGCCGTCGTCGTGATCGGTGTCACCGTCGGTTGCGTCGTTGGGCTCAGAGTGTCCTCCCACCTCGCGTCCGGCCCCGGCCCGCTCCCAGGCACCATGGGCGTGGTGACCTTCAGCGACCCTGCGGATCTGAGCACCTATGTCCCCGACGCGCGGCTGCACAACAGCTTCTATGGACTGGGCTACGTGCCGTACGGCGCGTACGAGCCCGATTGCCAGATCACACAGAATAACGTCACGGAGGACATCGTCCTGCTCTCCCAGCTCACGACGCGCGTGCGGATGTACAGCGCGGAGTGCGAGCAGGACCGGATGGTGCTACAGGCGATCCGGCTCACGGGGGTGGACCTGCAAGTGTATCTCGCGCTGAGTGAGTCCGCTGCTGTGTTGCTATTGATGGCGCTCTTACATTGGCGTAGACTTGACTGGCAACAACACGGGCTTCTACGACCAAGCAACCGAGATCGCCAACAGCCTGCTGACGTACAGGACGGACCTCGTCGCCGGCGTACTAGTGGGCGACCGTGCGTCCCCTCCCCTCTCTCGCCCTTTCCAGCGGGCACTAACCCCCGCTAGAATTCATCTCCACATATCTAGCAGAGAACAACAGCACTGACCCGAACAGCGCAGCGGGGCAGACAGCAGCAGGCTACGTCACCTCCGAGATCTCCAGTATGCGCGCAACGACCTCCATGCTGAACCTGTCCGAGCCTGTGCGCGTCGGCACCGCCGACGGGGGGGATGTGTTCACCCTCTCCTTGCTGCAGAAGGTGGACTTCGCAATGGCTAGTGTTATGCCTTGGAGGAATAACGTCTCCGTGGAGGGCGCGGCGCAGTGGACGACGACGTTCTTTAAGGATTATGCGCTGGTGCGTCTTTACCCTCTCGCTCGCGCAATGCTCACGCTCACGCCCGCCCGCAGTCCACATCCCAGGCAACCTCAAACGACCCAGCGATGTACATCGGTGAGACTGGCTGGCCGTCCTCCTCCCTCTCCCAGCAGAACGCCTCCTCCCCCGCCACCCTGGGAGCACTGCAAACCTACCTGGACACATTCGTCTGCTCTAGCAACACGAACGGTACAGGCTACTTTTGGTACGAGGCGTTTGATGAGCAGTGGAGGGAGGAGATGTACGGTGGTGCCGAGGGCGGGTGGGGGCTGTTCACGAGCGGGTGAGTGGTCTTTGGGGCTGCGAGTGTTTGGGGTAGGGCGGGCGCTGATGGAGGTGCAGGAAACAGCTGAAGAATATCACCCTCCCGAGCTGCTCGCATTCGTAGGCGGGTCTGATTCCCCATCGGACGGACGATGCACATCCCATCCCGCCCACTGTACGTTTATCCCAGTTCTCAACTTGTTGTACATTTTCGTTTTTGGGGCACATAGTGGGAAGACGCGGAGACAGACCTGGCGTTCCTCAAGTCTGACCCCGGAGCTCCCAGCGCGTCTGGCCAGCCGCCGGCCGACAGCCTGTGGGAGGAGAACTGGGACGACGATGATGTTGACAACGACTTTTCCAAGCTGCTGAGGTACATAACCTGTTCCTGCGATCGCCTTCATGTTTGATGATGCACTGACTGCGTGTGTAGGGTGGAGGTTGAGAAGACCACGCAGGAGGAGGCTACGACCATGAGTCACTGAGCTACGAAACCGTTGTGCACGCATGGAATCATGAGCAATTCTGACACCATCATCTTTTCTTGTATTGGGCTTTTATAACGAACCCTCATATGGCCCGGCCGCGCATTGACACCAGCGACTTGCAAGATCTTCTGGCTCAGGGGAAGCAGACGTCGACGGACGAGCGAGGGATTTGGTACCTGCCGTCGACCGCTCTGTCAGCGACTTGCTGCCCTGTTAGACGCACCCCTCCCCCGCAACGTCTACACAGTGTCTGTTCTGCAGCCCTTGCGATCCATTCGCATACAGCTGCCTCTCATAGATAAGAAGACTGCGTAGGGGGAGGATACAATCAGGGGCATTGACCTGTTCAGCTGTTGTTGCTGTCCCATCAGATGATGAATGATACGGAGTGCCTTATTCTCCCCTCGAGCGGTTCTGTTTCAAGCCAAGGGAAGCATGCTGTTCAATATGTCCGACGTGGCATCTACCTCTCTATTCGGACACCAAGCACATCCTTCTGATACCCATCCACGCGCGCGAATGCGCTTGTGTTCGCGGAGGCTCACCAGCTTCCATTACGGTGACTAAGTGGCGCTGGTCACGCATCCTTTATTTACGTTTGTCCTAAGCAGCTGGCTGTCTATCAGACCCGGCGGTTCCAGGAGCCACAGCACCTACAAACTTATCACATTCATTCGAATGTTCCTATTTTTTTTTTCTTTTATTCATCTGTGCCGCACACAATAGCTAACTCCGCTTAACAAACGGTGCGTCATTAAACTGTCTTGTGTCGTGAAACATTTCTTTTCATATCTTAAAAGAGAGAATGAGACTGGAGACCATGCATGCGACACAATAGCAATACAATGGTTTGTTCACCCCAAACATACAGTAGATATCAACAATAACATTTTGCACCAATCACTGTTGTTGCTGAACATATCCTGTCTTAAACAAAACAGTCCAGCAATACGCTCTGTCTCAGGCTTGGGACAAAGGCGATAGTTTGTTCATAACGCTCAGGCCTTTGCCCTCTTAGACGACGGTCAACGGATGTGCCGCGCGATCAAATTCGCTGGGAGCGGCTCCGCGTACTTATGGCCTCGTGTCTGCGGATCGTCCGGACACCCCACCCCACCCTCATACCATATCGGTACCACTGGGCCGTATCGCTCAAATTCTGCCTATCGCCCAGAATGTACGTGCGCACCCTTCTTCTCATGACAGGAGCGGTCAACTGAGGTTAAGTTCACGTAGTCGTCGTCAGAGTGGCGCAAGGCATCGATGGAGAACACGCATCACCGCACATCCGCCAGTCCGTCCTTGGAATCTTCGCCAATACCAGGCAAGGAATCCACGTCCACGGTCAGATGTGAGGATGTCGGAGCCCTTCAAGCGGATCCGGACCACGCGGACAACCAGCATCATTACCAGAGTCTTGGATACGCGGCTGCTGTCCAACACAAGCCAGGATCTGCGCAATACCTTTCCGATGCCAAGCAGATAGTCAAGAACGTCCGACTTGAGCTGATGCAAAGGGACAAGCAGACGACCGACGCCGTACAGAGCATGTGCCGCATGCTCGGGAAGCTGGAGCATATCCTGTCGGATTGCGAGAAGACGAACACGTTGAAGGAGCACAATCCGCCAGAATCTGTGTTGAAGGCGCTCCAAGATCTTGGGGAGAAATATCAGGAGCAGGCCAAGCTTAGTGGGTCAGCAGTCGACTGGATGTTGAATATGTCTCGCATCCTGCTGGAGTGGTATGAGGAGATTGATCCGCAGGGCTTCGGGAACGCCAGTCAAGTCGTTCAAGAGGTCGGGAGATCTTTCGAGCGCTTGGTAGGCAAGGGACAGGACTAGCGTCATGTTTGGGATAAGTCGGAGCGCTGCGGCCGGCGTTGAGAGTCGGTAGATGGCGATCAAGGAAGGAGGTACGCACAGTGGATGAGGTCATATCCATGTATATGCAAATGATATGCCCAGCCCGAGACAGCACGCTGTGATGACAGTCCAGCACAGCCGTATTCATGTCCTCAGCGGGCTAGGCAAGATCACATCCATGAAGTCGGATGTGCAAGCATATCTCTTCTCTGGCGTTCAGAAGAGTGTATTCCGAGAGAGAAATGTGTTCTGAGGACAGTGGGTGCTCCGCGGAACGACATTTCGCGTCGGAATTCCGCCGCGGGTAGGTCTGCGCGGAAGCAATTCTGACGCCGCGGCCATCATGATCTCATCGCAGGCACAAACTCCGTCACTATAATTCCTTTGACTCTCCATGGTACAGTACTGGTCAGATAATCAAGAACACACAGGTCGTCCACCACTTGCGGTAACAACATTGATGCAGCCCAACCAACAATGCCTCAGAGACGCAGAAGCGTGCGTGGTGACATGATTGTTGCACACATGCATTTCAGCATTTGCACAACAGCAAGCTACATTATTCATACAAAACGACCCCCCTCAAACATGAGGCCCAAAGAGATTGTAGCACAAGCGGCCAAGACGTGCAAAACATACATACAACATGTAAGAAATCAGAGACCAGTGAAGAAGAAAGATGTCAAGCGTCCTTGAGTGATCCCCGCGACATCTCGCCGCCGCTCTGGCTCACTCTGGATCCAGTTACGGACGAGACAGGACTACGGGTGCGTGCAATTCGGTAGGGTGATATTCTTCAGCTGTTTTCTGCATCTCCATCAACGACGCTGTCCCTCTGAACCCAAAGAGCCCAGCACTCACCCGCTCGTGAACAGCCCCCACCCGCCCTCGGCGCCTCCATACGTCTCCGCCCTCCACTGCTCGTCAAACGCCTCGTACCAGAAGTAGCCTGTGCCGTTCGTGTTGCTAGAGCAGACGAATGTGTCTAGGTAGGTTTGGAGCGCTTGCGGTGTCGCGGGCTCGGTGGTGTTTTGCTGGGAGAGGGAGGAGGAGGGCCAGCCAGTCTCACCGATGTACATCGCTGGGTCGTCGGCCGTCGCTTGGGATGTGGACTACAAGGCAGGGGCGTGAGGATGAGCATTGCAGTGCGGAATCGGAGCGGGAAGAGACGCACCAGCGCGTAGTCCTTGAAGAACGTCCACGTCCACTGCGCAGCGTCCGCCACGGACACGTTATTCCGCCAGGGCATGACGCTGGCCATTGCGAAATCGACCTTTTGCAGCAGATCAGGGGTGAACACATCTCCCCCGTCGGCGGTGCCGACGCGCACGGGCGCGGTCAGGTTCAGCATCTTGATCGTCGCCCGCATGCTGGCGATCTCGGAGGAGACGTAGCTCGCCGCCGTCTGCCCCGCTTGGCTGTTCGGGTCAGTCGTGTTGTTTTCCGCGAGGTAGGTGGCGATGAATTCTGGATAGGGTTAGCGGGGAGCGGGAGGGAGAGGGGAGAGGAGGGACGCACGGTCACCCACTAGCACGCCGCCCACGTTGTGCGTCTCGTACGTCAGCAGGCTGTTGGCGATCTCGGATGCCTGGTCGTAGAAGCCCGTGTTGTTGCCCGTCAAGTCTAAGCCAAGGTAAGTACAGCATCAACAGCAACACCGCAGCGGACTCACTAAGCGCGAGATACACCTGGAGCTCGACCCCCGTCTGCCGGATCGCCTGGAGCACCATCCGGTCCTGCTCGCACTCCGCGCTGTACATCCGCACGCGCGTCGTCAGCTGGGAGAGCAGGACAATATCCTCCGTGACGTTATTCTGTGTGATCTGGCAGTCGGGCTCGTACGCGCCGTACGGCACGTAGCCGAGTCCGTAGAAGCTGTTGTGCAGCCGCGCGTCGGGGACATACGTGCGCTCATCCGAAGGGTTGGTGAAAGTGACCACGCCCATTGTGCCCGGGAGCGGGCCTGGGGGAGCGGGGCCGGAGGACACCCTGAGCCCAACGACGCAACCGACGGAGACACCGATCACGACGACTGCGAGGAGGACGAGTCCCCCACACCAAAACATCCTGCGCCGCCGACGCCGTTTCTGCTGCTGGGCGTGCGGGCCATCGAGCTCCCAGTACCCGGGCCTGCTGCTGAGCGCAAGCGGGCTGCGCAGGACGATCTCTTTCGACCCTAGGCCCGGGTGCTCTGCGAATGGGGCGAAGCGCTCGTCGACGGGGGCGCGGGCGGCGGCGGTGGGCGCCTGGGGAAGTTTGACATCGGCCTCCCAGCGAGGGTCGGCGAAGGGGTTCGAAGCTGCCGCGCCGGGGTCAGCGAAGGGCGACACCTCGAAATCGTCGTCGAACTTCAGCTTGCCAGTGCCCGACATGCCGGAGGCGGACGAGTGCGTGGGCCGGTGTGCGCGCTCCTGGAGGGGGAGGGCCTCGGAGGGGGACGCCCAGTGAATGGCCATCGTCGTCGTCGTCTGCAGAGGAGGGACGAGCTGCGAGATGCTGCGGGGCGGTTGGCGCGCAGGCTGCCAAGCCAAGGCTGGGTGGGTGCGCAGGCTGAGAAGCGCTTCGTAAGGGATCGCCCGTGAGGGTCGCAATATCAATCGGTCCGAGGTCGTTCGTCCCGACCAACCGGATCGGGACGAGTCGCTCGCTCGCAGCTCTGCAAGAGCAAAGAGCACGAGGATAGGCAGGGCAGGACTGATGTATGCCCTGACGCTGACCTGCGCGACGCTGCCCAAACGGGGCGGACGAGGGAAAGCGCTCAGCGGAGGCGGATGGCTTGGTATGCACCTTGGGGCTTGGCGCTCTCTACCGTCCAAGAGGTCACGTGACCGCGCCTTGCGCACTTTCACAGCGGCTTGCCATCCTGCTGCAACATCGTTTGTGAGAGAAAAAAAGGACTTACAAAGTGGTGGTATCCGTTGAGAATATGAGATAGGACAATCAAGTTTCGGTCCTCTTCCCTGCCGTGTACAGGCTCGTGGCTGAGTTTGCCGCACGATGGTGTCGTACGTTGCCTGTGTATCGTGTCTCCCCCTGAATACACTCCTGGGTGCAGCACCATGCTACTGCAATACCACCCAGGCCTCAGCCGCGCACGCAAATCGTCCACAGAATCTCGCTCGACATGGACTTCTGCCGCCTTATCGATCTCACGGCACAGCCTCCGATTTCATCACGATCCGAATGCTACCCGGGATAACGGTATTCGGGATGTCTGTTCTCAAAGAAGACGGTCTAAAAACGGTCCAATTATTTGGAGCGCGGACAAATATAGCATTATTTTCAACATACGCGGTCGCGGTGATGGTAGCCAGCGCCAAGGGACTCTACGTCATGTGCTGTATTTTTCGGTTTTCGTTTTCAGTCGCGTCCGAGCGCGTCCCGCCACCCGCGAGAGCCGGCGCACAAGGACTGGCACTGTCTCATCCCTCTCACCCACTTTCAAGTTAAGCTGCTCCTCCCTGTGCACTCTGTCAACCCCGGCGGTTGAACTCTCGTCATGCCCAACGACCAGCCCGCTGCCGATAGTGCCCCCGTCCCAGCCTCCCCACCCGCTACCCCAACCATCCGATTTCGCGAGCCCCGCCCTCCCCCGCTCACCCTCAACGTACCAGTGGATCACGAACCGAAGCTTGCGCGGGATCCGGAGGGGAAGGACGTGCTCCCCGACCTGCCTGTGAGCCCGCGTCGGCGTAGAGTGAGGCGGGCTACCGGTGCGTGCAGTGCCCTGCTTGCAGGAGGAGGAGGAGGATGACTGACACCTGACGGCGACCGTAGACGACGACGCGACGTCTGTCAACCCGCCTTCGTTCGCCCAGTCAGAGTTCGACACCATCATCCGTCGACAGCGGAACAACCGACCGCACAATATCAAGGTGCCGCCGAACCTTCGCACGCGGTACCCGAACTTGGACCATGATTGGGAGTTTGCTGTGCGTGCCAGACTTCCTCTCTGTCCAGCGATGCGGATTGCGCTGACCCCGTTCCAGGGCTGGGGCCAGACTGACTACCTGGACATCGTGGACGCTGACATGGCGCATGCTGAAGAGCGACTTGACCTGCTGAAGCGCGTGCCGAAGATGGGGCAGTTCCTCGCCAGCGCAATAGACGGGAACGACGTGATCGGCTCAGTGTTCTACGCCTTCCCCGCCGTCGCAGCGGCGTGCGGGGTCTACTCCCCGCTCGCCCTCCTCTTCAGCAGCCTCATCCTCCTCCTCTTCCGCCCGATCCTGCTGGAGCTCGTCGCTGCCGTAAGGCTGAACGGGAGCTCGTACGCGTACCTCCTCCAGTTCTCGGGGAAGAGCCTCGCTGCCGTAGGAGCGGCCGCAACGCTGCTCGACGCCGTGTCCACCAGTGCGGTCTCGGCGGCTACGGCGGGCAGCTACCTCGTAGGCGAGCTCAACTTCAGCAACGCCAGGACGGTCGAGATCGGCTTGGGCGTCGCATTCCTCGTCGTCATGGCGTGTATCGCGCTCGCGGGGCTGCGCGAGAGCGCAGGCGTGGCGCTCACCATCCTCTCCATCCACGTGCGCCGCCTTTCCTCTCTCTCTCCGCGCCCGCGTCCGCTAACGAGAAACCCAGATTCTCGTAATGATCGCCCTGATGCTGGCCGCAACCGTCTCCTGGGCGCAGCACGGCTCCTCCATCCTCCTGTACAACTGGTCCACGCGTCCCACCTCCGCCGCCCAAACCGCGCGCGCAATCTTCAACGGCATCTGTATCGGCTTCCTCGGCGTGACGGGGTTCGAGTGCACCCCGACGTACATCGAGCGCGTGCAGCCGACCGTCTTCCCCAGCGTGCTGAGAAACCTGATCATAGCAGTCACAGCGCTGAACGCCCCGCTCATGCTCCTCGTCCTGGCCAATATCCCCATGGAACAGATAACGGGCGGGACGAATATCCTGAGCAACCTCGCCCAGACCGTCGCGGGACGATGGCTCCGCGTCGTCGTCGTAGTGGATGCGGTCGCTGTCCTGCTAGGCGGCGTCCTCTCGGGAGTAGTCATGCTCTGCGGTCTCGTGAATCGCCTTGCCAGGTATGCTTCGTATCCTTTGCCTGCGATGCGGCTGACGGTGTACTTAGCGACCACACTCTGCCGCACATCTTCCTCAAGCGCCTCCCTATCACGCACTCCGAGTTCGTCTCCATCGGCTTCTGCCTCGCCCTCTCCCTGATCCTGTACGCCTCCTGCGGCTTCAACCTCGACCTCCTCTCCTCAATCTTCGCAATCGCCTTCCTCTTCCTCATGGCCCAGTACCCCATTTCGCACATCATGTTGCGCTTCAATCGGGATCGCCTGCCTAGGAAATATCGGGCCCCGCTCTGGCTCAGCGTGCTAGGGCTGTGCAGCATGATAGTGCTAGAGGTGGGAAACATCATCCAAGAGTGCGTTTTCCCTATCCCCCATCCTGCGCGTCCGGACTGACCGCTTCGCAGCCCAAAGACCATCGGCCTGTTCGTAGCTTACTTCGGCGTCATCTGGCTCACGCTATGGGTGCTCAAGTCTCAAGTCCTGCTCGCGAGACTCGCACTCTGGGTATACGACCAGGCAGGGTTGTACCGTGTCAGGTGGCTCAAGGGCATGGACGCGAGTGTCGGCAGGCTGATGGTCAAGCTGCGGCGCCGGGCTGTGTGCGTGTGGGTGAAGAGCGATGACGTGAGTTCTGCAGGAGTGATGTGACGGACCGTACTGTACCGCAGGCTGACTCGTGCATTAGATGTTCAGCTTGGTCCAGTCGATCCTCTATGTGCAACGGAACGAGGCGACTACGAGGATCATCTTCATCCACGCGTATGAGAACGCGGAACGGATCCCTTCGGAGATGGATGCGAACTGCAAGCTGGTGGACGAGGCATTCCCCCCGATCACCATAGAGTACGCTGGGCACTCTGGGCGCTGGGTTCGTACGCTGACATTTGTGCCAGTCTCGTCTTCGTACAGGGCACATTCTCGCCCGTGGTGTGTATCCCTTACAAAGTTGCACCTGTCAATGCTAACTGCCGGACTAGCTCGTTGAAGCCGTCAGCGCAAAGCTAGATGTGCCACGATCTCGCATGTTCATCTCTTGTCTATCTCCCTATCATCCCTACGAGCTTGCCGACTACGGCGGCCTCCGCGTGATCAGTCTCTGATCTCTGTATTCCTCACCCACGCATCACAACCCTTACGACGTCACGACCTCGATGCCCCTAAAACCAGATTGACCCGCTTGGCGGCATTCAATTTAGCTCTCACTGCGATACCTTGCATTGCATTCATTTGTAGATTCTGCATTCCCTGCTTGTAATCACTTTGCTACACGCGTTCATGCCCACTGCTGTACAATGCATCCTTATCATGCCCAACTTGACGACCCAAAACAGACAACAACAAGATTGATTCCTCAGTGGCAGCTCGCGCCATTGCCAGCTACCGCATCGGTGTGAGCCACATGCTCAGACGGAACCGGCGCGTCAGCAGTGCCAAACGCGTGCTTGCTCCTCGAGTCATTGGTGCTCGGCACATCCAACGCCGGGTTCTGCTTGAAGAACGAGACAGGCTTGAATGTGATGCGCATCATATCCGCCGGCATGACGGGCCAGTCCTCCGGGCGGGGAATGTGATTGGACCCAACCGTGAAGAAAAGGATGATGTCCTCATTGTCGACGGACTCGTTGCCTTTCATCCACCCTTCGAGCGAGTTCTCGGGCGCGTTGTTCGACTGCGGAACATACTTGCCCGCGGGCCAATTGCGGTCCTCCTTGAACCTGGTGACCCACAGGCTGCTACGGGCAAAGGGCGCTCGGCGCCTGACCCAGCTGCCGGGTTGCGCGAGCAGCTTTGGGAATGCGCACGTCATGACCCTGTACCCGACGCACTGGCCGCTCGCGTAGTGTTTCTTGTTCGGGTTGATGATCGACCACCGCCTGTCCGCGTCCGCGTTCCACTGCCGCTCGCCCTCGGCGGTCGTCTTGATGATTGTGTTCTTGGTCGTAAACGCGTTGCCCGCATAGTTCTCGTCCGACCCTGTGGGATATGGCGACGCAACAACATCGGTTTCCACCACACTGTTCTTGAGCCCGTCGATCATGGGATCGAGCCGCATCGAGAACAAGTGCTGATGATACTGCGCGTCGATGCGCGGAGCGACTTCTGTCGCATGCGGGCCGGCACGTTCGCCCTCCGCCAGCACGTATACGTTGAGCACACCGGAAAGACGAATTTCGAGCTCGAATGTCCCGTCCTGGTAGAAGTTCCAGTAGCTGCCAAGCACGTCAGTGGGTGCATGACACGGGGGCAAGGAACAGCGCCCACAAGATGTATTCGTAGTTGGCCACTGTTGCTATGAGGGAGATGACGAGCTTGCGTGCGCGGACGCTCTGTGCGCGGCCGCCAGGGCGATAGTCCGTGTGTTTCCACAAAAGCCCAGCATCTTCCTCATGGATGCAGATCGCATTCTTCACAACGACCGGACTACCACTATGCGAAACGAAGCATCCAGGGAGGTACAGGATCGTGCCGAGGCAGTCGCACCCCAGGCTGAGCTCGTTGGCCAGCGTGCCCATGCCGTATTCGCCGATGTCGAAGGCAAACTTGCGCGGGTGCGGGTACTGCGGTTCCGCGTACGGGACGACCATCTCTGCTAGGGAGAGCTTGTACGCGATGGGACGTACCACCCCACCGTCCGTGTAGGTGATCGTGTTCAACGTGAGACCCTCACGGCCGTTGAAGCCTACGGCATCCTTCATCAGTGGATATCCACTGGTGACACGTCAGAAACGGACCGATATGCATCTTCCATTTCTGCCACTCGAGCTCCCGCCCGTCGACCTTGAAGCTGACGCCCTCGGGCTGGACGACGTACAGCGGCTTGAGGTCCGTGCGCATGCCGAACCCCTCCTCTTTCGCGAGCAGCTCGGGCAAGTACTCGTGCCTCGTCAGAGGTGGTGGGATGCGCTCGCGCTCCAGCTTGGCGTCCAGCGGCGGGACTTTCGTAGAGAGCGGCTTGGACTTATCCAGACGGTGAGGAGCAAAGTCGATATGAACTACTTCCATCAAGTTCGAGTCGATGATCGGGAAGAAGTCCTACACGCAGGAGTCAGGCCGGGTTCTGGAAGTGCGTAAGGAAAGACGCACCATGGGATGGGAATACAGGTTCTCATCCTTCCCGAAGCGCGCAAAGAGTAGGCACTGTTGCAGCCTAGTCCGCTTCGGCCAGCGCTCGTCCATGCCGATGCTCCACCCATCCGCCGACAGCTGCTCGGGGGCAACGCCGACCTCGGCGGCCAGCGCGCACACCCGCGCATCCTTTCGCAAAACCTCCTCGGAGAGACACAGCTCCTCGAGCGTTATCTGTGGCTGCGTCCCTTCCGGCAGGTGCTCAATCTCGTCCACCGCCCACGTGCTTTCCTTCAGCGTGAGGTAGGCAGTGTACGCGTCTCTACGAAGATGTCAACAGATGTAGTGAAAGGCATGTCGATACTCACCCCGTCAAGGGATTGACGAACTGCGATTCCGCACGGCGGTCAAGGGAGGCCGGGGCGGGCTCGGGCGCAGTGCCCGTCTCGAGGGGGATGCCGAGATAGGCGAGGACGCTCCGCTTGGGAGGCGGGACCAGGGAGGTGTTGATGAACTTGACGGCTTTGATCTCGGTCTTCTCCGCTATATGCTGTCGGATGGCGAGGGAGACAGCAGAGATCTCTCCAGGAAGAAGTGGGTCGAGAGGATGCGGCCGCCCCTTGGTCTGTGCCGATGTGTGGCCATCCGTCGTTGCGGGCGTCGTGCCGTTGGGGTCGAGCGCAACGGGTGCCATTCTCGCTTATGCCTCCAGGTTATGGTATGTACAAGGGCGGCAGTTCAGAGGTAGCAGTACACAACAGAGGTACAGTTGAGATAATGCCTCTGGCCAGCATGGCGATATAAGCGCGGGCTCGAATAGACCGGAACCCGTCCATAGGTAAACCGTGCGTGCCCCACCTCACGTCCTAGGGCCCTTATCTTATCGTTCGCATACATTTCCAGCAAATCGCACTCATTCTATTAGCCGAGCGGGTTGGTCGGAATTATGGGTCACAGAGAGTTATTCCGGCAGTCACGGAAGGGTAGTTTCGGGTCCGGCTCTGTGGTGGAGACGATGCACATTGTCACATTGACCGCCGTTTGCCTGATACGATAGGGCAAGCTCTGCTGTCCGTTGGGAGGTGGCTAAGGCTCACCGATGCTATCGATGAAGATAGCGGCGCAATATACGACGCTGAAGCACATGCATCCTTCTGCGGCGTTCGAATTTGCGCCGATTTCAGAGAAACAACTCACATGTTGACGTGGCCACTTGCGAGACCCAGGCGTCCGCTTCACAGCGTTCTTCCACAAGGCGGGCAGCATTTCAACAAAGGGGGCGCAATTTTGCGCGTACATTGTAGCACTAGTCACAGGAGTTATAGCTACATGGGCGTGGTTGTACGTGTGCGTACAGTACAGTGCATCAAGGAAGCATTCAGTCCAGCACGACAGAGTTTACCCAAAATAGACAAGTGGAAAAGTGGTCTTTAGTGGCAGCAGCTGCCACCATTCGTGCCGTTCGTGCCGTTCGTGACGGTCGTGCCATTCGTGCCGTTCGTGCCATTCGGGTGCAAGCCATTTGCACCATTGGAAGTGTGCGTGCCGTTGTGGCCGTTGAGCGCCGCACCATGTCCGGTGGCCTCAACGACGGCCTCCGCCTCGGGAGTAATGCCGACCGCGTGGGTCTGGGGCACAGGCGCGTTGGCCGTGCCAAACGCATGCCTGCTCTTCTCGTCCTGCGTGCTGGGCACGTCAATGCTAGGGTTGCGGTCGAAGAATGACACAGGCTTGAAGGTGATGCGGAACATGTCCGCAGGCATGACGGGCCATTCTTCGGGGCGGGGGATGTGGTTCGTGCCGACCGTGAGGAAGAGAATGATGTCCTCATTGTCGATGCTCTCACCGCCCTTCATCCAGCCTTCGAGCGAGTCCTCAGGTGCCACATGGGTCTGAGGTACGTACTTTCCGGCGGGCCAATCGCGTCCAGGCGCGTAGCGCGTGACCCACAGGTTGCTCCGCGCGAAAGGAGCACGATTGCGGATCCAGCTGCCCTCGCGCGCCAGCACACGCGGGAACGCACACGTCACGACACGGTACCCAACAGGCTGCCCACTCGCGTAGTGCTTCCTGTTCGGGTTGACGATCGTCCACCTGCGGTCGGTCTCCGCGTTCCAATTTCTCTCACCCTCGGAGGTCGTCTTGATGATCTTGTTCTCGATCGTCCACGCGTTGCCGGCATAGTTCTCGTCGGACCCGGTGGGATACTCGGAGGGGACCACGTCCGTCTCCATGACGCTGTTCTTGAGCCCATCGATCATCGGATCAACGCGGAGAGAGAACAGGTGCTGATGGAAATGCGCATCGATACGAGGAGCGACCTGCGTCGAGTAACGGCTGGACTCTTCGCCCTCCGCGAGGACGTACACGTTGAGAATGCCGGACAGGCGAATCTCCAGCTCGAAGGTCCCGTCCTGGTAGAACTGCCAGTAGAAGATGTACTCGTAGTTCGCCACAGTCGCGATCATGCTGATGATGAGCTTGCGCGCGCGGACACTGTGCGCACGTCCGCCGGGGCGGAAGTCGGTGTGCTTCCACAGCAGACCGGCATCCTCCTCGTGGATGCAAATCGCGTTCTTGATGATAATAGGCTGACCGTTGTGGCCGACGAAGCAGCCGGGAAGGTAGCAGATCGTGCCCAGACAGTCGCAGCCGAGGCTGAGTTCGTTTGCAACAGTCCCCATGCCATATTCGCCGACATCGAACGCGAACTTGCGAGGGTGAGGGAACTGCGGGTCCGCGTAGGGGATGACCATCTCCGCAACGGATAGCTTGTACGCGATGGGGCGCACGACGCCGTTGTCGTTATACGTGACGGTATTCAGGACCAAGCCCTCACGACCATCAAAGCCTGGTCATGCCATGAGGAAGAGGTAGAATGAGAAATGTAACGTGCATACCGATATGCATCTTCCATTTCTGCCACTCGAGCTCCCTGCCGCGCATCGTAAAGCTGACCCCCTCAGGCTGGACAACGTACAGCGGCTTGAGATCCTTCCGCATACCGGGGAAGTTCTCGTCCTTCTGGAGCAGATCCGGAAGGTACTCGTGCTTCATCGTAGGGGGCGGAATACGCTCACGCTTGAGTTGCGCGCCCATAGCGGGAGGCTTGGTGGAAGGAGGATTCTCCTTGTCGAGCCGGTGAGACGCGAAGTCAATGGCAAGCACCTCGAACGTATTCGAGTCCAGGACAGGGATGAAGTCCTGTTTAGCACGGATCAGTCGGTATAAGGTTAGACATGACTAGTAGCGTACCATGGGATGAGCATATAGGTTCTCGTCCTTGCCATATCTGGCAAAGAGCAGACACTGCTGCACCCTGAGCTTCAAGGGCCAGCGATCGTCCATGCCAATCGCCCAACCGTCAGCGTGGAGCTGTTCAGGCGTAACGCCTACAATTGTATCAGCGGCGGCATCGATGAATCATACAGACAGGACGCACCAACGTCAGCCGCAAGCTTGCACACACGCGCATCCTTCCTGAGCATCTCCTCGCTCAGACAGAGCTCCTCGAGGGTGATGAGAGGCTGCGTGCCCTCGGGAAGCTTCTCGACATGGTCGACCTTCCATTCGCCGTCAAGCAGCGTGAGCTCGGCATGGAACGCGTCCCTACAAGAGGGATTAATATGAATAGCAAAACGCGGAAACAACGCTCACCCTTTCAGGACGTCGATGTATTCTGATTCGGCACGCCGAGGCAATGAGCCCGGGGCGGGTTCCGGCGCCTTCCCGGTCTCGATGGGAATGCCGAGGAAGGCAAGGACATCGCGTTTCGCGGGGGCAAGCAGATAGGTATTGATGAACTTGACGGCCTTCACATCCGTTTCGGTCGCAGTGTACTTGCGGAGTGCCAGGGAGACAGCGGTGATCTAAGAATATGCCTTGTTTAGTACATTGTGGGGTTATGCCTTCCTGGGATGCAATCACCTCTTTTGGCGACAAGGGATCGAGCGGGTGCGCCGTGCCGGCCTTCAAAGGCTTCTTTACGGGATTGTGACCATTGGTCGTCGCGGTGGTCGTACCATTCACGGGGTCAACGGTAAGTATGTTTGCATCTGAGGACATTCTCTACGGTATGATAATCGTTCGGTCGTCGGGTGCAATTGCAGGTTGCTGAATGGGGATTTCGGTCGGTTGCCGATACCCCAAGAGCGCCGAAACAGCGTCCTTAAATACGCCGCGCCCATCCAGAATTGCGGAGAAGGACCAGCGTAATCTTGAGGTAATTCCATCCGGTCGAAGCACTTTCAAAGACACCAGCCTTCTTCAAGCTTATCATCAACACGTTGTCCGTGATAGCCATTGTATATGTGATTCGCCGGCGTTACTTTCACACAGACGGTAAGGGACTCCTGTCAAGGGGCTTTGGCACCCACAGTTCCGAATACGAGACCCGGTTGTTTCGGCAGACGCGATAAGCAAACCTTTTAGTTGCGGCGACTAAAGCCCCCGTGACCATGAGAGCTCGTCAGTCCAAGCTGCAATAAATTATAGTCACCTCGGCCTTCTGGATGCACGCCTGGTAACGCGTGCTAAAGGGCTGGATAGCCCCTTCTAATCACACGCTCGCTTAAGCGGAAGTGGATGCTGTCTTCTTTACCCCGCGGCGTCTCGACCGTGTACTCTTGGAACTTCCTCTGTCTACCGGACGCCTCGCTCACAAAGTATGATTGTAGTCCCGAAAACGCCGAACGTCCTCCGTCCCGCTGATCCGCCCAGACCGCACCTGCTCCGCTTCAACTTCGCGCAACCAGGGAACCAACGTCCTCTCGTATCTAACAATGCTCTTGTATTCGAGCATGTCTCGATTTGACTCGGTCAGCACCCTGAGCAATAGACTTGGGATAAGCGGAATGCTGGCGAGCTCCGACATCGGACGAAGCAAAGGGTGCACGCCGAATATAATAGCCTTCGTCCGAGGAAGGCGCAAGAATGTCTCTGTGATTGATCCCCAACGCATGAGGTGTCCGTGCGGGTGATACAGTGAAGAGAGAATGGGAGCACTTACGTCGGTCGATTCGCAACAGCAGCTCACTCGGCGGCACTGTGATTTCCTCGCCCGGGGATAGCGACGCAATGTTATGCCAGAACAGGTTGCGGTCATCGACGATCGCCCATGAAGAGCGTTCGAACGGCGCGGAGGGAAGCATGCGTTTCAGCGTCCTGTGCTGCGTCATTCTCCCGATTGACGGCATCGGTGAGCCTTATCTACCTCTCGACTGAAAGCAGGAGCTTGTCGTTGAACTGCGGCACCGGCCCGTGCACCTCGGACATTCGCTGGCCGAGTTTTTCGCTAAGCAGATACGAGCCTGCCACGTCATATCAGACTTGAGCTCATTGTGAGAATATAAGCCCAGACCTGGTAGTGCCACTAGCCCGCCCGTAAAGTACACGTGCCCGTCTTCCCGTTCATTGGCCATGAGGAAGTCGCATTCCGTCAAGCTAGAACTATTGTTAGAGCAGGTTTCTGGTATTGGCAATTATTCTCCAAACCGGCTGACAAACCGCAGTGCTTCGACACCAGTGGGCGTCTCGGCCGTCGACCACTCCATGGTCTCCCCCGTGATGCAGTTGTGGATCCCGTTCTTCTCTCCGAGGAGAAGACGTTCAAACAGGGCGGGGTAACGCTTATCCAGGTAATCCGCTACGGTTTCCAGCAGCTCCGTACATGCGGCATCATTCTCTGGAAGAGAATCAAGAACTTTGGCGCCCTGGCACGGAATGAGATGTCAGATAGCGGGAAGTGTCGCGAAAACGGACATGTTCGGCTATGACCTCTTTCTTCGTTTGCAGATAGTGTTCATATTGCGAGCTGCGGGTAATCAGCCGAGGGTATCGCCGGCAGTTCTCATCTTGATTACCTGATTTCCAACCAGTCGTTGATATTCATGGGTTGATGCGCTGGGGCCCTTCAGGATCAACCTGACAGGTAGAGTCGCTTGACGAACCCATTGTCTGATGATATGGATAGCGGAGAGTCTTGTTTACAAAGAGATAGTCTCTCGTCTTCGCAGACTGAAGATCAAAATCATGCAAAGGCGTCGGTTCGGGGAGGACAGAAGACTCGGCTGAGGAAACATTCAGTCGGGAAGACCGGGAGCGAGTCGGGCGATTGCACGAACACGCATCCTTGTTAGCATGAAAAAGACTTTTTCCCCGTGCGTGCTCAGAAGAAACGGAGTGTGTTGTCTGAATGATAGCCTTGCGTTCGGAACGTCGCCCAAAGACGTAGAATATCACGAGAACCAGGAAAAGATATGGGAGAAGAAAGTCAAGGGCTGATAGCGGATAAACAATTGCCGACATCGTGTCCAGTCAAGCATCCGGAAAGAAACAAGTTCATGAAAGCACCAGTTGATACGGGGAAGCAGATGTCATGAGCCAAACGAGTAGCAATTCACGGAGCTGCTATAGTAGAGCGAGGCAGGCGCGGGAAGCTGCGGGGCAAGAGAGTTTACGGCATGCTGTCTGCACAGCCACCATGACGCATTCCACAGTCCGTGCCGTCGTGTCACACCCCTCACAACCCCTGCCACCTCCTCTCCATTCCAGCTCCACGAATACCTGTGAATATGTCCACCGATAAGTTCGACACCGCTGTAGATATCGTGAAGCGTCTGCCCGAGGACGGCCCGGTCAAGCTCACCAACGACGATCGGCTGCAGGTACGTCCCCGCAGTACGCATGCGACCCTTGAGGCCCAGTCTGATAGCGCATGTACAGTTCTATGCGCTCTTCAAGCAAGGTATGCTGCAAGTTCCGAATAATACAATGCACGTTTCTGAGTAGGAAACAGCCAACGAGGGTGATGTGAAGACCACGCGGCCTGGAATGTTCGACTTCACGGGCAAGGCAAAGTGGTGCGTATCTCGGTGTTTCCCCAATGCTTCAGGGTTGCTGATGTTGCGTCTGTTTCAGGGATGCCTGGAAGGGCGTCGAAGGCATGCCCCAGGAAGAGGCTAAGGAGAAGTACGTTGCTCTGCTTCTTGAGGTTAGTCACTCTCTCGCCGCGTCCCTGTGTACAGACAGACACTAAGGACATGGCATCAGTTCCTTAACAAGGGTGCGGAAGACGAGGAGATCAAGAAGTTCATCGCGGAGCTCGCGTAGAAGGTCGTGTAAAGGGATGATAGGTCGGAATGATGAATGAATGGATGCAGTGTCATGAAGATACCAAACTGTAATGAATGAACTAAATGCCCGATGAGCTGCTCTCAAGCATTGCGCACGATGATGTGCTGCGAGATCGCCTTGGTGCATGCTGCGCGCGAGGAGAAGCGCGTCCCTGTGCTTCCGGACCGACCTGCGCTGAATTTCTCATTCTGCGCGACACATTCCTCAGCGAGATTTCTTCATTCAATAAACCGTACCTATCCAACTCCGAGCTTGAATGCGGTCAAGACTCGAATTCTGAAGGATGTTGCCATGAAGCCGCTTTCGTCAGCGCCTCTCACTCGTGCGCTGATGACATTCCACCACATCCGGTCACCGCGCAAGAAACGGTTCATCACTGAGTACACGACACTCTACTCCCTTCGCGGAGTATGCAAAGTCGGACATCCCGGCGTGCTCGTTTTGGTTGGTGACAAGGAAGGTTGCGAGGCGGTTGTGCGGGCTGTCAAGGTGCACTTCCTCGCTTATTTCTGCTCTTGACGGTCTCACTTAGCTGAAATTCGTTCTCAGAAACTCACTTGGGCATCATGTCACCTCCGCAAGATCAGCTCAGACGTAGACCCCCTCACCATCAACCAGAAAGGGGTCGGAGATGTCTGGCTCCTGAACGGGAAGGCAGTCGGCTGTGAGATGGTCGAGAAGATGGCCGACATCGGTGGGATGGTCAAGCAGGCGGGCTGGGAGGACTGGTGGAGAGAGGGCATGAGCCAGGGAGCATAGAGGCGCGATGACAGTCCATCTGGCCACGCCGTATTGGGTTGAACATCGAGGGACGTGCCAACTTCGCTGCGTGTTAGGGCGGGATTGGCGTTCTTCGCGGAGCTCGGATTTTCCAACTTCCACCACCAGCGACTCAGCCTTTGTCATCCTCTTACGGCTGGCGAGGCGCCTCGCCGGGTGTCACTACGTTATTGGATCTTTCGATCGTCGTCATCGACTCATCGTATGACTCGCACAAAGCACGACCGCGGTTTGGAGGATGCATGCCAGCCACGAGGCTTCCAGAGGCTCGGTGTATGCGCAGTCCCAAAAACTCCATTCGACCGCCTTCTGGTCGATGCTCCATGGACGTAATACGCTGCGCACAGCGTACTGGACGGGATAAATGCTGCTTGGCAAATTGGACGATGCCCCTCCACCACCTAGACCATCACCAACGAAGCGCGCTAGAAGCGCTTCCTCAATCGAGCTTCTCGGGCCCACCCTCGAATGGAGAAAGCAAAAGACTCACTCGACAGGGACTACTATACCATACTCGGTGTACCTAAAACCGCTAATTTTGAAGACCTGCGGATGGCCTTTCGGCGAAAGGTGAGTACATGCCTGCTAGTTTGAATGATGTAGCTCATCTGGACATAGGCGCTTCTTGTCCATCCTGACCGGCTCAGGACGGAAGACGCAGCCCGTCAGTTTATTGAGGTACGTCTACCTTTCCAGATCTCTGGATCTATCTTGACTGCCTCATCTGCAGCTACATGATGCGTATCGCTACCTGGCCGATCCTACACGTCGCGCGCGCTACGACCGACTATTTTACAATATCGATAAGGCTGCCGCAGAGAAGGCGCGGCATGCTGCCGATGAACCCGGGGTGGCACGACGAATGTCAGAGTCTGGCCTGCGGCCGCACATGACTGCGGAACGAGAAAGGAGAAAATCGACGGAAGACGTACCTGCGTCCCCACCGGACCCTTCACCGACGCTCGACCCTGCCCAACATTATACTGCCACAGATGGGTCCCAGTCTGCCGAGTATCCTCATATCGATCCCTACCCCTCGAGCGGCCCTCAACCCGCACGCATCAGCGCGTCTGGGCCATCTCCATCGGAACCTGGTCCACATTCAAAACATTTGCGCTCGCCGCGGAATGTGCCGATGCCTCCATCGCCTATAGAGCGTACTCCCGGCGTGCCCCTCCCTGATCCACCTCCGCGCCGTGAAGCATTGGAGGACAAGCATGGCCGCTCCGCCAGCGCAGCACCGCCTCCAAGGCGGGAACCAAGAGCCGAATGCCCCTCCGACCAAGCGGGGAATGCAACTGACATCAAGTGAGTCTCATTTTATGCAGCGTGTAGAGTGTGCGCTGACCCGTGATGCAGCATCCCACGACCACAAAACATGCCTCCGCCTCATCGCACGCGCTCTCGGTCTCGCCCTCGTCCACTCAGAGAGGACTCCATTGTCTCGTCCGATACGGATATCTCTGTGCCAGTCTACTACAAGCCACTGAAGGCTTTCCAACCGCCGGCGCCGATAAGGAAACCTGCCGCCTGGGTGTTCCCCCTTGGACTGTCGCTGGCTGAATTGTATACGGGTTGTCGGAAGCGCTTCGGGATCACGCGCAGCCTTCTCAACGGCCAAACTGAAGAACAGTTTATCACCATTGACGTTCAGCCTGGGTGGACGAAGGGGACACGGGTGACATGCTCCGGAGCAGGAAGCGAAATCGAGCCTGGCCTCTTTCAAGACCTCGTCTTCGTGGTTCGTCAGCTTCCCGATCAACGCTTCGCCAGGGAAGGAATGGGCGGCAGGGACCTCGTGGGTCGTTTCGGGCTGAGGTTGGTCGATGCCTTAACTGCGGGTGGCAAGCGTATGGCAAAGGTTCAGACAGTGGATGGGAGAGACGTCAAAGTGAGGCTACCTGATGGTATCATCAAAGAGGGCGATAGGGCTGTGCTCCCAGGGGAGGGAATGCCCATCCGGAAAGGTTCCCAGGTAGGATCATATCTGTTTCGACCATACTTCGCAAACTGAACCCTCTGTGCCAGATCGTCGGTAAAGGCGACTTGGTCATCGAATGGGTCATCCTCTATCCGGATACCCTGACGCCAGAGCAGATCGCTGCTTTTCGATTGATCTTGTCAAATAAGCATGAGTGAGAGCTGGGTGCGAGTTACTGTCTGCTCCCGCATTGCATGTTCCTGGTCGTTTCCATCGAGTTACAGATGGGCTACATGCCATCAAGATCATCGATGAGATAGCCACGACCATGGTTACGGCAGGGGCTGTCAAATGCTGTAATGTTTCGTAGCTCAGGAATCCAACAGAATCTGAGACAAGCTTAGGTCTTCGGACGGTCTACCTCAGTGACGCTCGTTTTACATGGCTGAAAATGCAATGGCGTAGAAAATACAGGACTAGTGGAGACTGTCTGTCGCCTATTTTCGGCGTACATGTGGTGCCTATCAACTTCGATCTCTATTGATCCAAGCGCATGGATGCTTCCGTCCGGTTACTAATATTCCACGAAGCCGTCATAGTCCGCAGGTATCTTCTGCGCCGCTGAAAGTGCCGGCGGAGTGGCATGCATTTGGGATATGCCTCACTGGGCGAAGGGTTTCCGCTCTGCAAGACTTCCACGGTGACAGGTTTGCCCGTCCCCGCATCTTAGAAGCGGCCTTGATGCCACTTACCTCGATCCCCGACGCTCGTGGCAGAAGGCCTACCACTCGAAAAGGTGTTATGGCGGTTAGGACTATGGTGCGTGAGAGTATAAATTGCTTGACCCAGCGACTCAACGTATCTACACCAGCACGGTCGCTCACCCACCTCAAGGCAACCGAGAGAAACGCTCATCAACTCATGGCTACGAACATCACCGTCACCGCGGAAGACACTGCACTCATACTGTTGAACCTCCAGCAAGGATATCGACTGTATATCCAGGATGCTCCGATGGTACCTCCCCAGATTTCGACCAGTGTTGCCGCGCTGCTTGCTGCCTTCCGCCAACACCCAGGGCTGTCCATCGTCCACTTGAGGGAAGACCAGCCCGACCCGGCTTCCTACCTCCATTACCGCAATCCGGGTCATGCCTTTGATTCCTGGGCAGCACCGTTTCAAGGAGAAACAGTGCTGTCTAAGACCACCATCGATGGATTTCTCATGACAGACCTTCACAATGTTCTGCGTCGTGGAGGAATTCGCACCGTAGTCCTGATTAGCTATACGACTAACAGGGACATCAGTGCCACGTCCATATCTGCACGGCTTCGTGGCTACAACTGCATCGTCGTCGCGGACGCTACAGCTACTTTCGGAGATTCTGATATCGGCCTGACGGCGGCGCAAGCATGGCAAGAAGCTCTGGCGACCTTCTCAATAAATGGCATCCTGCTGAAATCCACGGCCATGGTTCTTAGCGAGCTCGGAACTCGCTGAGCTGCCGGGGTGTTGAAGTTTTTTGGACCTTCTATTTTCCACGGTCCTTAGCAAATGTATGGATAATTCTCGAGTAGCCGTTTCTCACTGCATACAGCTCTTGATTGAAAGTCCTCTCTGCCATAATATCATCTTCACTGTCGTGGCTCAAACCACAAATTGAATGTGCGTCCGCAAACCATGCCCCAATACACCCAAGGGAGATAGAGCCAATTCTGGAGCTCCCGCGGATAGACAGTCACAGGATCGCCTTCCTCGTCGATCAGGGTGCAGCGGCCGAGCTCGTCCGGTTCAGGCGGCAGTGGCGAAAACGTCATTTGGCGACCCTTGTGAATGGCTGTGATTGGTGTTACCGCGCTTGCGTGCGCGTGAGAAATATTTGCACTGTACGACAAGCCAGCTGTGGGAGGGGACAGAGCTGATAATGGAAGGGGAGAAGCGACGATACCGAGGCCGAAGACACCCATGTGGGCGCCAACACCAACTTTCGGTGTTTTGGGCATCAGAGGGCCGTTGTGCGAAATCGAGGCAGCTGTTCCCGACGGTCCAGGAGGTATTCCGCCAGGCACTTGCCCACCCCGCCGTGCAATTCCCTCGAGAATCTTCATATCCAGGCGAGCTGCTTTTGGCTTGTCGGTGCGACCTGCCTGGACTTGATTGTTGAGCTTGGATAAAGCAATCTGCTTCTGCGGCGAAAGGTCGAGAGCAGCTGGAGGTCTGCGCATGCCCTTATCAGCGACAATCATATGCATGCACTCCGAAACCTACGCTTTACGGCCTTTCCCTTGAGAGGATGCCACGAAGGACAGCCGTTGTGTAGCAGCGGCGACCTGAGGAAGAGACTGAAAGACATCGTCATCCTCAGGCGTAGTCGACTTTATTCCAGGATCAAAGAAGTTCTGCTTGTCCGGCGTAACTGGCGGCGAGATTGGCAAGGAAGATCGAGACAGTTGACTAGGCGTTTTGGGAACAAATGATAACCTCCGTTGGCGTGCACCGATTGCATCAGCAGCAGTTACCCCCGCACTGGGGCTGATGGGAGACATTGGCGTGACCGTCTCCATGGCTGATGGTGCAGTCTTGGATGGAATGATGAAGCGGATGAGCCTTGCTGGACGGAAATGATCCGATTGTTGCTTTGACCCGATGAAGTCGCCCTTGAAACTGAAATTCCTTCGCAGAAAGTGCTGAATGGGAGAGAAATGGCCGACGGAGGGGAGAACGGTGCTGTCGGAAGCCGAGCGTGTGCTGCCAGCCATCTGGTATCGTGGCGAGATTGGCGGGCACGGAATGAAAAGAGACAAGCCTCCTCACCATTCCAAGTGTACCAGCCTCTTCGGCTCAGCGTTTCCGGGCAGTATACACAAATCAAATGCGCCGATCCCCAGGTTCCAGGTACGGCTGTAACGCTGCTAAAGAGTGGACGTTCGACTTCGGCGATGAGGTAGTAGGTGGATGAGACAAGCCGCATGGAAGAGTCAGGCAGACCCCTCAGCACATCTATCTCCCACATCCAGAGCTGTGCGGCGACCGCCGACAGAACCAAGTGGCCTTAGCCCCGCATCAGAATATCAATCGCCGCAACGATTTGAGAAGTGGGCATAAGTCGGCGCGGAATCGAATCGAGCGCTAAGGCCAGACAGAGGCTTTTGACTTTGGTCAAATCACATGACGAGCCACGTCAGCCTCCGCGTGGCGTTGGCAGGAGGGTTGCCGTTCTTCTGCAGAGCGACCACCTTCGTCTTCAATCACATCATCTGGGAGGAACCAGGAACCCACTGAGTTCCTACGGCTACAGATACATCAGATCACATCCGCCAAATTACCCAACCAAGGGACCAATTGTCATGTATATCCCTGCAAGCTTTTCCAGCTGTAAATTGCTGCATTCGATCCTCCTAGCTTTAACTTTTGTGCTACAAAAGAAGACAGATGATGAGCCCGTAAGAACAGCGACAATACCAAAAACAAGAAAAAAGAGTTGGTGTAAGAGTTGTGTAGTAGTAGTAGTAATTCCTCCCCGCGCCCTGGAGTCATACCAGTCCGGTGTCCATGTATATATCGCACGTCAGCTGCGCTCATCCAGGAATGCCATACGGGTCTACCCAATCGTCCTCCTCTACATACCCCTTCGAATCCGTCCTGTCGACCTTCTTTCCCTTCCCCTTGCGTGCATCTCCCGACAGGTCCCTTTCGCGCTTCCGTTTGCCCGTGCCGAGCGCGGCACGGACGGAGAGCGGACGACGGCGCTCTGCCCGGGAGGGGGTGAGGAACCAGCGGTCGATTGGCGGCCTGAGGCTGCCGCGGGTGGGCGAGGGAGGGTGGATGAGCGAGGTGATGGACAAGGCGGATGCGGACTGCGAGGCCGTAGAGGAAGCGATGGACATGCTGCGGATGCGATTCTTCTGGGGCTAGTGTATACGTCAGCTTGCGTTCTGCACAAGGGGAGGGGGAGGAGGGACTCACGTTCCCCTGCAGCTCGGGCTTGCCTCGCCAGCGGGAGACAGCCTCACAGAACTTGAGCGCGGCGCGCTCCATAGGCTCGGGCGGGTATCGGCCCGCAAGGTCCATCAGGTGACTCCTGAGGTCGTTCGTATTCGGGGGGATGTTGAGGAACTGGGCACACATCGTCAGTTACCAGACTTGCACCAAAAAAAAGTGTGGAAAGGCGTACCAGATCCCGCCTGGCGCGCATCTCCTGCTCATACTCTGCCTGCGCGCCCGTCGTCAGCGGCACGTATCCCTCCTCCCCCTGCCCAGCGCCGGAGAAGAGCACCCTCGCCGCCTCCTCCATCGACGGCCATCCATCTGGCTCCAGCTCCGCCCCGTCCTCAGCGTCAGTCATGCTCTCGTCGCTTCCCGCCCCGGCGGCAGCGGTGGCAGCATCGTCGTCCATCAGTCCGTCGAGTGTCATGCCCAGGTCGACGCCGACCCCAAAGAGCGTCTCTACGCCCTCTGTGCCGCGCCAGCCTCGCGCGAGGTAGCCTTCGAGGCACGCGCGCGTGCACAGAGTGCACAGGAGGGCGTACCATGCGCGACTCGGGCGGGCGGGGAGCGGCGTGTGATCCGACTCTGTCTCGCCTTCCGAGGCGTAGGGAGAGGCGGCGCTGCTGTCCGTCGTGTCGCCTGCGATGCTGACGTTCGTCGTGGACGGCCGGGTGGACTCGTCCGCCGCAAGCACCGCTTCCCTCCCAAGCTCGATAGCGACGAGCGCGGAGAGGCGGATGAACCTGGGTAGGAGGTCGGTGAGCCTGCTGGTAGGGAGGGAGCGGTCGCCCCCCAGCCCAGAGGAGAGGAGGTTGCTCCTCCTTCTCAGCAGCAGTAAGCTAGGCCGGCGCAGCCCAGCGCCAATATGCCTGCTTGCGTGGTTTCCCGCCGACGGGCCGGAAAGGCAGTTGCACGGTGTGAGATGGCGTGAGCACTGGATTGGGTTGAGCGGAGCTAGGGCACCAGCGTTGTACAGCGCGATTGCGCGCGCGGCGGGGGAGGACGAGGCGGGAGCGTTGAGCTTTGGCCAGTCGGCGGGAGGGGGCTGCGGCCCGTGCGCGGTGGAGGTACCGGTGCCGGAGCCGGAGGGGGCGGCTGGGGGCGGCGGCGCCTGCAACGTACCCGCGAACGCCCAGGGCGCATCCATCCCCAGCCCCCGGGGCACCGCTGCCCATATGGACGTCGGCTTGGCTCCTCCCTGCCCGGCGGATGCGGGTGTGGGGGCAGGGGCGGACGGGCCAGGGGAGGAGTTGAGCAGGTCTGCGAGGCTCGGTAATGTCGGAAGAGAGCTTGCTGGGGCGCAGGGGTTGCTGATCAGCTGAAGCTGGACGATGCTTGGCGGGTACGCGCCGCGGCTTAGTATCACCGGATCCTCGTCCCGTGCGAAGAAATCGTTTACGAGGCTTGTGAGTGTGAGCCGGAGCCGGACACCGTTAGGCAGGACCGGGCCGGGGGGCTTGGACGCAGGGTCGGAATCGTCGTACCCGTTGGCGGTGGTGGTGCTGCCGTAGGGCACGTCGGGCGGCTGCTCCAGCATCGCACTGAGCACATTCTCGTGTCCGTCCGCGGAAGCCTTGTACGCCTTTGCCTTCCCCGGGTCTCCGGGCCCCAGGACGAGTGGAGGGCGGCCAGAGGCGGAGGGCCGGTACTGGAGAGCGTCTACATCGTCTGCCCCGTCGACCTCGTCGTCACCCTCCTCCTCCTCGTCCTCCTTCAGGATCCTCAGCCCTAGCTCCGCGCGCGCCTGGGCAAACCTCGCCTTGCCATGCTTCCAAAGCACATGATCGAGGATGAGCGTCCGGGTCGTCTTTTCCCTCGGGGGGATCGAGTGCAGGTAATGTGCGGACTTGTGCGCGAGCGGCGGGGGCGGGTAGGCAGGACCGGAGCCGGAGCGGGCGGTGATGGGCGTGACAGGCGCGGACATGAGGAATGCGAAGGGGAAGTTGTGCGCTGCTGCGCTGAATCGGGGTGAGGCGTGGACTTGGCCGTTGGAGTGGGAGTGGGGCAGGCTGGCGATGATGCGCTGCGGGGTGGTCAGGCGCTTATCGCCCTCTCCGTCGTCGTCTTCTAGTGAGCGGCTGCGGGCAGCAGGGCGGGGGAGCGAATTGAGATTGGGGACGACCAAATGTCTTCTCCTCTGGAGTCCGTGTGGTCGTGTCCCCTGGAGCGGCGTCCCTTGGGTGCCAGTGCGAGCGGTCCCTGCTTTGCCCTGGTTGACTGGCACCCCGGGGCGAAGTCTGCTTCCGCCGGGGCTAGGGCGGACAGCGTGACCTTGTTCGGGCGATGTAGGGTCGGCCGCGGGCAGAGGGGTCGAGATCAGCATCCTCAGGCTACTGTATTCAACGTTGCCCTGTTGTGGAGTCGGACTCGGGGGAGGCAGATCGAGGGCAGATGGCAGATGGGATGGAGGGCAGGGGGAAGGTGATGGGACGAGATAGAGTTGTCTGCGCTCTGAGGGAGAGAGAGGGGGAAAGGGAGAGAGGGATGGGAGAGAGCGTACGTCTCCTCGGCAACTCGCTCTCGGGCACAACAGGGAGAGCAGGGAGTTATACCCAGCCCTAAATCAATCACTTATCAGCCCGAGCCAACTCGCTCGCCGTCCGAGCCCGCCGGGAGGCTGCAGGATAGTCACGGTAAAGGGGGTTACGCAGGGGCAGCAAGATTCTCCCTCCTACGCAGAGGCGCACGGGCACGAGAATTCGAAGTTAATTGCCCTAATTGCCCATCGCACCAGGCCCGGCAAACACGATACCCCGCACGGTGAGGAACGAATTGCGAATATTGATTACGGCCCATACAGTACGACCCGCTCTTGCTCATCCAGCAACACACCCATACCGCGAAATCACGATACCGAATCTGGCCGACACTCTCCCTCTTGGGCAGGGACAGGTGGCTTGGCGACCAGAATCCCCGCATTCGGCCATCTGCAGTCCCGCACGCGCCCGATCCGCATTCACCCGTTAATCACACGCACAGGGAAAGAGTCCCTCGCGCCACACCCCGACCGGAAACCGCGACCCGCTCGCCCGGCGCCACCCAGCTCACACCTCACAGCCGTGCGCGTAGCCACGCAAGCAAGCCTTTCGTACCTGCAACAGATAAACGAAAACCAGTCAGCACCTCCGGCCCTCTTTTTCCGAAATCAACGCCATGCCCGAGTCGCCCATCGCCCGCCAGGTGTCGCTTCCGGGCTTGCCCGGCGAAACTCAGGGGAAACAAAAGACACCCTCGCACGCCGCGTGGGCGCGAAAAACGTGCGTCGCTCGCTTATGTAAGCCCTCTTTTCGGCCAAATGCGGTAGACGACCCTTCGCGAAGAGGGAATCGCGCTGTGGCCAGTTGAGTTGAGTTGGCAGGGGCGCACTGGGCCATATGCACGCCACAGCGATGACCCACTCCCCCGCACACAGAGTATTCCAGCGTGCCTCAGCGCGAATACGTGGCAGCCTCAGACCGCCGCTGGTGGGCAGAATGAATCCCGCAACAATAGGAGTGGGCGACCCGGGCATCGTGTGCTTTGGACTTTTGGTTTGGTTCGCTCACCTTCCTTCTCCCACACCCGTCTCGCCGGGATCCGGAACCTACGCACAGAGTCATCAGCACCGGCCCAGTCTTTCACGAACGCCCCCCGCTCCCGTTTGAATTCCAAGAATAAAGCGAGACAAAGGGACGCAGTCGGCGATTGATTCGCAGGGCAATCAACCGGCGGCCTCGGAAGGACGCTGATAGGAAGAAACAAACAAAAATTGTGAATTTTACGTACAGGTTTCCATCGACCAGCAGGATGTCCACGGGCAGCAGGCCTAGCTTGAGTGGGAGCTGATGAACGCAAACGTGCGAGAGAGCAAATTCTGTTTCAGCCTCGGGCGATTTCCAATCAGATCGAACAACCGCACCTTTGCAATCTCATTATCGCTGAGATCGAGCTCCCTCAACGCCAGGCCTGACCCGGCCGGCTCCGGACCGGCCTCTTCCAGAAGCGCCACCAGCTCATCCAGATTGTTCACCCCGCACCCCTTGAGTTTGAGCTCGCACACCCCTGTTTTCCCATCCGCGTTGTCCCGCCGAAGCAGCAGCACCTCGCGGATGCCAGCGAGTGTGGGCAGGCGGTTGTACGAGAGGTCCAAGCTGCGCACCGACGGGAAGAGCCGCGCGATCAACGCGAATGTGCCCTCGTGTCGCTCCACGCCGGCCACTTGGATACGGGTGCTCTCGGCCAGGCCACAGTCGATCATCGTGAGCTGCTCGACCCTGTCCAGCACCACCATGCCGCCGTCATCTCCCGGCAGGGTAAACAAAGGGTTCGTGTTCCTGCCTGTGACGACCAGGCACTTCAGGTCATCTGTCCAGCCGTGCCGCAGGATGACATCATACGGCAGCGTGTTGGCAGGAATGTATGCGGGCGGCGTCGGGCGCGCGCGCGACGATGGCAGTGTGAGGGTGAGTGTTGACGCATTGAAGAAGACATCCAGTACGTGGGACTCGGAGCCCCCACCCTGGCCAGCGGCTGAAATCTCTGCGGCATTTGCATCTTCGCTGGGCGATTTGCCGCTATCGTCATTGGCGGATCTGTCCTGCTTGGGCGAGGAAGTTGCGGCAGGATGCCGCCGTCGCGTGACACGTTGCTCTGCCTCGATCTCCCATGCTTCCTTCTGTGGGCCGCCGAGTTCAAGTGTGGACAGTCGCGTCATCCACCAGCCGTCACCTTGAAAGTCGTCCGGGTCCAAGTCACACGACTTTGCCGTCAGGCTCTTCAGTTGTGACAATCGCTCCAAGATGCCGGAAAGGAGTGGAGATGCTCCTGACACGGAATCAGAATCATACGCACCATCGAGTGTCACAGAAACTCACCGAGCGCGTTGTTCGATATGTCTAGCTGGATCAGGCCGGAAGGGAGACCCGCCAGGGAAGCCAGCGTCAGCTGACAGTGAGATACCAACAAGACGGACAGGCTCGCGGGAATATTCTCCAGACCAGTCAACGGATTGTTGGAGATGTCCAGGCTGGCGAGTGCCGTCAGGGAGGCAAGCTCGGCAGGAACCGAGGTGAATTGATTATGACTGCGTCATGATCAGAACAATCAAAGAAGTCCCATTTCGAGCTCACGCCAGGTCGAGATTGATGAGGCTCTGCAGCTCGCTGAAACTGGGCGGCAGCTTGCTCAGTTTGTTGCGATTAAGCTAGTCGAGTTCAGCGGTATACAGTGACACGAACCAGGAATACCACCCACGTCCAACACCTTTAGACTGACGAAGTAGCTGATTTCTTCCTGGATCTCTTCAATCATGTTATCTCGAGCTCGCAAAGAAACCAAGTCGATGCATTCGTAGAATGAAGGCTGCTTGACCTCCTTTTCCGTTGGGTCTCGCGGCGGGGGCGTCGGGAACGAGGGTTCCATGCCCAGGTGCAGGTTGAACAGTGCGTAGGGAAGGCATGGCAGGGAGCGGAACGAGAGGTCCAGTTTTCCTTTATGGCCTCATGAGATAACGCACACATACGCCAGACAGTCGCAGACGTACCGCTCGTCCTGGCCCTCGTAATGTCCACCAACATGCTTGACCGTCCCAATATGTCAACCTCTTCTTTCTTCCCAGAGAATCCTCTCCCGTCTGCCCACTCAGCATCGAGTGGCTTGGTGACCGTAGCCTTCGTGGCTTGGTCGCGCACCATGGCTCGCCTCTGCGCGATCTGCTCTTTCAAGGACAGCTTTCCCATGCTAGTCTCCAAGGGCGGCGAGGGAGGTGCAGGTCGAGGTGCCTTGGGTCTAGACGGTGTCGTAGGGGTCTTAGTCCGAGCTCCTGGGCTGCTTGGAGTAGGAGATGGCGATTTTGGTGAAGCTCCGCTATTTACTGGAGGAGGTCGAAGTGACGATGCGGACTTCTGTGCACGTAATGCGACGGTGCGCGTCGTACCAGGCGGCACAAGACGCGATGCTGGGACAGGCACTCTGCTAGCAGGCGCAGGTATACGAGATCGAGGGGGAGTCTCAGTAGGCATTGTAAGGATATATTCTTGCTAGTGGTATGAGCGTGTGCACTGTAATCGCACACGTTGTTTGAGTGAGGGATGGCTCACGTAGAAGCCCTGGGAACAAAAAAGCCAGGGCTCCGGTCGCGTGCCGCTTGATGCAGCACTGTACCGTGTCAGGCCTGTCTAACGTGCATCCTGAACCACCACCACCACGTGATCATACCGCACCATCCATTCAGCTTGTCATTCGACCAGACCAGCAAGATGCCGGCTGTATCGCAACCTCATCTCCCGAAGGAATTCGTCGATGGCTACCTGCGGTCATCCATGCATTCAACCCATTCTGACTCCCTCTCCAAAGTCTTTGAGTGCGACATGCACGACCTTCGTTCGGGCTGCGCGGTTCGTGTGTACAACAACTTTGCGAACAAGACCACTTTATTCGTGTCAGTTTACGGGACGGAGCTTGTGGGGAGCCCACTCACAATTGCTGCGTACACCTGCGACTACCTCATGGCTTGTGAAAGTCTTCGTCTTGGCGCGGATCCGGACAGGCAAAATACCTTTGGAGACACCCCGTTGATCACAGCGCTAGTCATGCTAGTCATACTGGCTGAAAACACATTGGGACCTCTGCGCGATATGGCAATTCCTCACCAACGTGAGTTGGAACGACGGTCCGAACGATGTAGGGGGATCGCACGCGTACTTGTGCAACAGCACGCTGATGTCAACTTCACTTCCCCGGACAGAATCACAGCCCTCTCTTTAGCTTGCACATCTAGGGATTGGGACATGGTTACTCTTCTCTTGCGTTATGGAGCGGATCCTGTTGCACCGCTGCATGCCGTGGAGTCGGATCATCCTCCCTTCGCCTCGCTGGACGATTTCAGACAGTATTGCGCTCTTGTCATGGCTATCTCATACTCCAGCCGTCCTTCCCGTCTCTGTCCATGCTTTTCCGGGAAAGCACTCGCAGACTGTCACTCGAACGGAGTCCGACATGCGTACCCTTCCCACTTTCTCTGCGCTTGCGGTTCGGAAAAGCCATACGGGCGTTGCTGCGCCCTTCGTATGGTAGTAGCGGGAGAAGAATGGGACGAGGAGGATGGCTTTGGCTTCATCGTACCCAAATTTCCTCCTGGTTTCAGTCTCGAGCTTGGCAAGATGGCCGCCAGTATACTCCCACCTGAGCAGGTCAAAGCCGATTGTCAGGAGTGTCGTGCAACGGAAGCCGCCACCAGTAATCTATCGACTAACGAACATCATGAAGAACTCACACAAGTCATGCGGATACTGAAGGGGGACCTCGAAAAGCTCTGCCAGGATGGGATACTCGATCCGGGTTATCTGTATGCCCTTTCGCAAGTTGGGAGGGTACCAATGTACGTGTCTCCTTGTATTTCTTCAGTGACGTCCTTATCCCATGTATTAGTAATCATGGCAAGATGCAAAGCAAGCTCTACTGCAAAAGCCTTGCCCAAGAATGGAATGCAGCCGTTGATGCATATATCAAGAAGGGCGACGACGAGAGATCGGCAGCGGATATCGAGGAGGCACTCAAGCTGCACTCCAAGCTGGGAGCACTCTTCCGCCGCTGTGATGGTGGCTGCGGGAAGAAGCAAGGGAGGGATGTGACGAAGCTGTTGAGGTGCAGCAAATGCCAGAACGTACATATTGACTGTGCTATTGCTGGTGGACGTAATACTGAGCTCTGTACAGGCGCTGTACTGCGGTGCGGCTTGCCAGAAAGCCCATTGGAAGGAGCATCGCGGGCAATGTAAAAGCAAGAGCACGGAAGAGCAGCCCATCCCAGCCCAGGTCGTCTTTCAGAAGCATATCGTCGACGCTCCAATGACGATCAGGGACGAATTGCAACTGTGGTTGCTGCTTTGTGGACGGTTCCGTATGCAATGGCACGTATATTAAACTGTCGACTCTTTTTGTATCTAATCTCTGGGCGACAGGGGTACGGTGGACCGTCTGGTGATGTTTGTGTAACAGATTTTGAAAGATCTCCTCCCCATATGTACATCAAAAGTATCGGCGTTCCATAATACGGCTTGGACAATCGTTTCACCATACTTAATTGAATCCAAGTACGTCTAATATGTATCATATACATAGCGTAGGGTATCACTTAGCGGTCCAGATCAGTTACCGGGCAGTCCATTGAATTGCTGACCAATCACAACTTCTTCCTCACACAACTCTGCAACAACATTGTATTTGAGCAATTTGAATCAGCAGACAATGAGCGGCATACGTTTACTGCCTTCTCGTCTATAAAAAGTCTGAAAAAAGTGGCACGCGGGGTTACCGGCCCGCTAAGTGATCTGGCCCGCTAAGTGATACCCTACGTTACCCCTTAATGACCTATCAAACCATCTTTTACGATATTAAATACAATGCAGCAGCACTCTGAACAGCTCTGAGCGATATACCTCGAGAGCATAGCTTCGACAAGGAATCGGCGTGAGCAGCCCGCAAGCACAGAAACAGTCTATATTGCGGGCAATGGCTAGAGTACAGGCCGTCAACGCGTTTGGGCGTTGAAAGGATATGTGATGTTGGAATCGTCGGACGACAAGCTAGGGGATATGAAACATGGATGTGTACAGAATGCACAAGAAAAGAGGAATTTCAGAAGTATCGTCAAGTCGTTGTTCGTACGCTCAGTAAGCGTACCCGCTGTTCTTCACCTGCCCACGCATATCAGAACCACGTTTCCAGCAATCAGGACTGCGCACTCACCCTCCTCGTCCACAAGCTCAGGAAAGCGACCACGATCAAGCAGAGCATTGCGACCAGCCCGAGCCACATGCAAGACCCAAACGAGGTGGAGAAGCCGTCTGCGCGCAGGCGCTCGCGGGCGATGGCGAACATCGACATTGAGAATGTCCAAGCGACTATGGAGCAGAGGCAGGCCATTCCCGCGAGGAAGGGGTAGATGGACGGCGGCGCGGGCTCGTACCCCTCTGCGCGGACTGAGGCGGGGAGGAGGGCGAGGAGGGTGATGAATGTGAGGACGCAGGAGATCGGGTAGAAGACGAGCACTTTCGTCATCCATACTACGAAGAAGGGGTCGAACCCCCAGTAGAGGAAGTTGCCCCAGCAGTAGGAGAGGGAGTAGTCGCACCAGCCCCTGGGTAAGAGTTAGCGACTGTGTCTAAGGGAGCACGCCTGCCTGTGTCCAGCGGGGCAGAGTGGAGGAGCAAGAGACGCACCACATCCCGTACCGAGAGCCGCCAGAGATGTCGCTCTCCATGAAATATAGCGCGTGCACCACGGGAACGGAGATGGAGCATAGCAGCCTGTTCCCCCACTCCTGGTTAGCAGCATACTTGGGTTAGGTTGAAGAGTGGGGCGCACAGGAATATGAAGGCGATGAGGAGGAGGAGCCAGGAGGCTAGATACGCGTGCCGCGGGTGGAAGGCCATCTCTTTGTCTTTAGATCGTCAACAGCTGAGGGAGACGGTCGTTGGTCGTCGCAGTTCGTAACAGACAGGCAGGTGGAAAGCCGTAGAGTCCAGCAGCCCCCCACCTCGCACCTCGGCCAGAGGGTGTTATATGCGTACGCGAGGAGCAAATTTAGCCCAAGAGCCTCGTGCTGATCGCCCTGCCAGGCTTCTAGCCTACTAGCCTCGCGGCAGACCTTCGGGCCACTGCCGATGGGCACGGTCGGCGTCGGGCTGCTTCGTGGGCGGGCTGTGGGTCGCTGGCTGAGCAGGGACGGGGACGTTGGGGAGGGGGGTGACTCGCGGCCATCTGTCCTCGTTGCGCCTTTGTATTTATGTCGTGCACGCCTCGGAGGGGGCATTGAGAGAGTGTACGTATTCGTGACGTTCGGGCACGAGGCTGCCTGGTGAAGGTGCACGTGATGGGTGAAATGAAAGGCGCGTCATCAGGGATCGGACTCGTTCTGGACCTGTCGACTGTGAGCATCCCTAGTGGCAAGGACAAGCACTCTGATGCACACCCTCGACCGACTGCCGGACGACATCCTCGTCCTCGTCCTCTCCGCCCTCTCGGTGCAGGACGTCCTCGCTCTCCGCTCAGTGCGCCGCTCTCCCTCCCCTCCCCTTCCTCGCTGACAGAAAGCAGACATGCAGGTACCTCTACGCCGTCAGCTACAGTCCCTCCATCTGGCTCTCCCTCCTGTCCCACCTCTCCCTCCTGCCCCTCCCCACCACTCTCCCCTCCCCAGGGCAAGAGACGCTCGAGCGGCTCGCGATCTCCGCCCTGCGCCTGTCTGCAAACTGGAGCTCCCCCAGCCCAGTACCTACAGAGTGCACGCTCATCAAGGGCGCAAGACATATCGACAAGCTGGAGCTGCTGGGGGAGGGACGATGGCTCCTCGCGCTCACGGATGGGGAGCGGCTATCCCTGTACGATCTCGGCTCTCCTTTCCCCGCCTCCGCCTCCTCCTCCTCTACGGATGCCGACGCCGCCGACCAGCAAGAGCAAGAGCAGGAACCTATGAGAGGAGGGCTCTCGAGGATCTTCAGGCAGCCAAAGAGAGTTGCAGAGTACACCCGCAGCACAGGGCGAGGGTGGCACTGCGGGTTCGAGAGCTACCTGGAAGGGGAGGAGCTGTTCGTCCTCCTGAGCTGGCGGTGCGCATTTCCTTCCCTTTCCCTGCCTCACATACACTGGTGCTAACACTCCCTATTAGGAACCAAACCGACCTCCTACGCATCTCTCTCTCGCCTCCTCCCCCGCGGCGTCAAAGCCAGCCCCAGAGGCAGCAATTCGACCTCCTCCAGTCCTTTGAGCGGATCCGAGAGTCCGCCCCGACGCCCACGGCCATCAACGGCCGGCTCCTTGTGTATCCCTGGCACTCGGGCTTGCTCCGCGTTGTGGACTATAGGACATGGGAGGAGGGCAGTGTCGTGACTTGGAACCCCTCGGCGGGGGGTGGGGTGGTACGTCGCCCTTCCCTTCCCTACTTATCCTTCCTTCCCCGTCTTTGGAGAGCATACATGCTGATTGACCCGTATGCAGGCCGAAGGCTGGTCGCGTGAAGACCCTCTGGCGCTGCACCTCCTCCCCCAGCACATCCTAGTGCTCAAGCCCACCTCCCTCCAATTGTTCCCTCTCCCAGCACTTCAAATCTCCCCGCGCCTCCCCTCCCACCCATCCGCCTCCGGGATCGGTGAGTCACCCCGCCCAGGACCCGTCTGGCACCTCCCATTCAGGGTAGACGCGGCTGTCTTCTCCCGCCCCCGGCTGAGCGCGAAGACGCAGGAGCCGCTCTCCCTCTTGATGCGGGATGTGGACAGCTGGACGCTGGTGCACTACCGTCTGCGGCCAACCACAACCACAACCACCTTCGCACGACCTTCAACCTCCAGCTCGCCCACCGACACCCCGGCCCCAGCACCAGCACCATACCACCTCCCCCCAACGCTCATCACCGAGCTCCCCGAGCTCGCATTCGCCCAGCGCGACAGGCATAACACGTTCGCCCTTGGCGCTTCTGGCTCGCGCGGGCTCGTGCAGGGCCTGAGCGTGCTAAGGGGGTATACGGCGCCCTGGCTTGCGGCGGCAGAGCGGGAGCTAGGGCGACCCAGACGGCGGGGCGCCAGTCCCGAAACCGGAACTGAAAGCAGAAGAAGCGCCCAACCAACCTCCGACCCGGCGCTCAACGAGATACTCCACAATACGCCCCTGCGGATTATGGAGGGCGGGAATGGACTGAGTGTGGATGAGCCTTCTGGAAGGATCGCGGTGGGCGAGGCGGATGGGGATGTGTGGGTGTTTGGTTTTGCAGTCGGCGCTTAGCGCTGGTGGGGCGGGAGGAGGTGTGGGAAGGCGCTTAACCTCTGGCGGAAGGGAGTGGATGAGGCCGGGCCGGGTGGCCTGTCGGCGCCCGGCGGAAGGCACAAAAGGCGATAGACGCCGGTCGGTACACTCCAACGGGTTCGTTGACACCGGGGTCTTTAGCGCCAGGCACGGCTGGGCACCATAGGGGTGGCTGCACCTGATTAGGATCGGGCCTGGACGATTACAGTAATGGACGGAAGAATTGAATTTGACAGGGATTGCATTCTGACTGAGGCGCATCGGGCGCGACCTCCTAATAAATACAGCGAGGCGACACATGGTTGCATGGGGGCTCGTACTACAAGTCCGTTACACTAGCGAGTAAATGTGGAGAAGCATAAAGGTAACATATGAACAGGAATATCTGTTTTTGGGGAATTGGGGATGATGATCAGACGCGAGCATTCAAGGAAGTAGGGTACCGCCGAGTCAGAAGATGAGAAAACCGAAACCCAGAGGAAAGAAGAAACCATTACAACAGCCATTAGTGGGGGTATACACACCATCCTAGAAAGCATTCCGATCCGTAGTACGCCTCATGCCAGAAGAACCACCGTGGTGTTGATGTCGACCATCACTTCCCGAAAGCACACCTCCTGTCCATAGCTTAGATGCCGCCGACGCCAGACTTCCTCGAGCACCTGAAGTAATATGGACGACGTGCCACACTCGCCGTCCGCGATGTTGTTCAGCCTGCCGCGGATAAACAGACGATTGTTCGGCTCGTCCGTCAGCACGCCGGCAATGAACAGGGGGAGGACGAGCGCGCGGTCGACCGGGTTCTGCCTGGTGCTCGGTATCTCCCGTATAGCGGCAATAGTGTCTTTGACGGCGGCGTAGATCTCCGGCACCCGCGGCCTCCAGCCGTTGACGGCGGCCCACAGGTACGCGCGGGCAGCGGCACGGAACGCGTCCGAGACACGCCGGTGCAGCCGAGCGTCCTCGGTCTCGAGTGGTTGCGCGAAGTACTGCTGTGTCGGGGTGGGTACGACGTTGCTCGGAGGCACCAAGTAGCCTGCCGAGAAGGGGTTGTGCTGCTCATTGGCGGGGTGCGGGAACAGCATTGATTGCACTACTGGCACCGGACGACGGGCATGCTCAATCTGAGCCTCGATGCGCCATGCATGCTGGCACAAGTCGGCCAAGCTCAAAGAGGCATTGTGCTTCGTCTTGTATGTCTCGAGCTCGGCGATCTCGGCAAATGCAAGCATGATGTCGGTGTCACAACCGCAAAAGTCAGACCTGTGAAGGGTTCAATATGAGTATAGTGCCGTGAAAAGGGCACACGCACATGTCCAGAGGAGGATACTCTCCGGCCGTCCGGCCCGTCAGCTGGCGAAACTGTCCCAGGAACCTTGGCTTTGACCGCTTGGATACAGCTCCAACAACATCCATCCAGAACGCTGTCTTCACGACGTATTCCACGATCTGGTCGTTCCCCATCATGCTGAGCAGCGAGTGCATGTTATCGCTTGGGTTGATTTGGGAGCAGTAGGCGTGCAGGATGCTCATGTACCGAAAGTAGTCGATGTTCGGCTGGCAACCGGTGAGCAGCGAGCAGTCGAGCATCTGCACTGCGAGTGCCGCCCGCTCGTGCGAGAGCAGCGGGGATGAGAAGAGTTCGTCCTTCGCCGCGCTCCAGTAGGAGTTCCGTTCGCGGTAGATGGCGTCGGCCATCTGCGTCGGGACATTCTTGTTCTGCGTGAAGCGATGCAGCTTGTGGACGAGCGCAAGGCACAGCATCGTGGGCGGTACAGTGTGGCCAGAGCGTTGTGCGAGCTCAATCATCAGGTCGCGCTTGCGTTGGTTGGGCTTGAGTACATGCAAGAGCGGCAAGGCATCATTCAGGTAGTCCTGAAAAAGCTGGAGTTCGCGAGGGGCGTACTGATGATAGAGCTCGTTACGAAAAAACGTGGTGGGTGCTGGTTGGGGGGCAGGGGAATGCGCGGGCTGGACAGTGAAATAGTCGAGGTACTGCGGTGATGGAGGGCCAGAGGGTGGCATGACCTCGGGGGCCACATAAGGGGAGGGTGCCGTGCTGAACGGAGATACTGGGGTATTCTCCATTGTCTGGAGGTTGAAGAAAAGCTCGCCCATGTCGATGGGGCTCGAGGCTGAGGAGGAGAGCTCCTGATCGAATCTCACGTCGAGGCCAAAGTTTCCAGGAAACTGCATCAGGTCGGCGAAAGCTGAATTGAGGAGTTCAGGGCTCTGAAGCTGGTCGGGCTGGCTGGCTTGTTGCGCTACCTGCTCAAATGACATCGCCGGCGGGTGAAGGTCGGGGTACATGTTCCCAAAGCCGCCCGTGTAGCTCCAGCTAGGGTTAAGGTCGGGGTCGACTAGTTATAATGCATTCAGCATCAACACTCAGAAGGTAGCATATATGCGTACAAAGCAAGTCATCCGGGATCGATTCGTCGTCAAGGCCGCGGAATGTGAGGGTGGGAGGGGTTACGTCGTCCTGCACGAGCACCGGCATGGCGGGCTCAGGCATTTCGGGCTCAGGGGTGTCGTCCTCGACTGGAGGGCTTTCGACCTCCGAAGGCTGGCTGCTAGGAGGCGTGCTAGAGGGAGGCTCCTCGTCGAACTCGAGGTCGCTCCCATCTTCCTCGTCGCTGAGCTCCAGCTCTTCGTCGTTGAGGGCGATAGTGGGAGGCGTGTGCAGGCTGGGAGGAGAGCCAGGGCTCATCTTCGGTTTGATGTCCTCCTCTTCCTTCTTCTGGCCCTTGACGCGGCCTTTGGCCATGAGCTCTCGCTTAATGTTCTCACGCGCAGCTATTACGGCTCCCTGCGTATGGTCAGTCAGCGGACGAGATGACGACACACACAAAGACTTACAGGCTTCCTCAGCCATTGAGGGCGTTTCTCGCCCCAACCGAGGCAGTTGATGCCGAGCCGAACACAGTCGACGCAGTTGGCGTCCTGATGAGCAAGGCGGCCTCCGCATTTCTGTACAGCCGTGAGCTTTGACACCGCGCACGGACGCATATACGCACCTTTCGGCGGACCCTGCAAGTCCAGCAACCCGTTTTCGCGCGCGGTCCCTTGTCATTACGACTAGGACGGGGACCGGCAACTTTCCTCTTGCTCTTCCCGCCCATCCCACTCACGCGTCCCTTGCGCGGGGACGTGCTGCGGGAGGATACAGATGAGGAGGGGGACGGGCTGTCGTTGAGTTCGCCCCGCTCAGCCATGGCGTGGAGCCTTGCCTGCGCGTCGGCCTGCGCCTTGCGCGGGTACCTGGAGCGGGACATGCTGTGTTGTTAGATGGGATGGGGCCGTGTATGAGGGGGAGTGATGGGGGGCAGCAACCCGCGCGAGGGTATGTGTGACTAGGGTGCAAGGGGCTATATAGATTGCGGTGGGTAAGGGACGCGTGCAGCGAAGGAGGGGGAAGGGTCGGGCGATGCGCCTCGCGGTGTTCCGGTAGGCTACGAGGTTCTTAAATGTGACATTGCGGGACGCATGACGGCGAACAGGGACGAGCCCGAGCCGTTGGAAAATGCGTTGAGCGGCCCAGTCCAGGGTAGGCAATCGATCAGAGTATGAGAGCCCTTACTCGCCTCGCGCGTGCGTAACCCGGGGAATTCGGTCTCCCCGGCTTCGGTGGCGTCCTGGTCTGGGTGCCTGGTCCACGCAACCTCCTTCTTATTTGGGTTTCGGTCGACCCTGACAGACCACGACGCCAGCCTCGCCCTCCCCAGCAACGTGTTTCTCAAACCTCAACACAATGCGTTTTGAAAGCGACAACAATTGCGGCCGTGCCTGTCCACACGATGGTCCGCGCTCTGCAATCTGTGGAGTATCGGACGGCGCCCGGACAGCCCGATAGCGGATTATCACCTGGGAGGTGGCTGTATCCTCGCAACCCCTCCTATGTCTCTGCCACCCTTTATGCGGTGTCTTACCGCATTCCAGACGTCATGCCGTGTGCAATGCACTGTCCGTTTCTCTTCCGGAGCCTTGGCGGTGCACTTTCGAACTGGCAAACAAGGACCCTATTCCTTCATCATCCTTTCTCGTGTTCGTGCATCCGATCTGGCCCGCATGACCGACACCGTCACGTATTTCCTGACATCTCGAGCGTATGGGCCGGGTATGCACATTCCAGTCGACGAGCGTTACCTGGCAAATCCGAGCGGCGGGTCTGCGCCGCTGGCTTCTCACGTCGAGACGGATTGGGCCGAGCCAAATATAGTTGAGGGGCGTGTCGTCGACCATCGTACCACACTTTTTGCAGACCCAGGCAAAGAAGATCACCCTGAAGCGAATACCGTGCGAAAGAATGGGGAAGGATGCAAGGCTGCGACCCGCCCTGGATGACCAGAACGCGGGAGCGTCGTCGTAAGCGGCGTATCGTCAGCATACCACGGGACAAAGGGGACGAATTCGAGCCCGTTGATGGGCGCAGGCTGTGGCTGCAGCGGAATCAGAACGACAAGGAAAGGCGGAGCAAAGCAGTGACGGGCGACGCCGTCTACCCCTGAGCAGCCACGTGCGGCCAAGACATTCCGGAGAGGCGCTCTTTTCGCGGGATAACTCAACGGCAGATGACCAACATCTTTCAGCCTTGATTGGCATCCAGCCGTCCCTACGCCTCCTCAGGGTGCCATGGTCGGAGCTCAGCTCGGTGAGTAATCAGCAAGTCGACAAGAACGAGGTCGAGGTGGCAACTTTCAGGCACAACCGCCTCGGTTCCCGTTGTACTGGCTCGGAACCTTATCAAAGCCACATCACTACACTTGACAGCACAGCCGATGGGTGTTACATGATCCTGTATTACGAGAAATGCACAGGCGGTGAGCTCCACAACTGCCCGGATTGATGGCGCGCATTTCTGGATTCGACGTCGCAACGCGGCGGTGAAACGCGATCCCGCGGGCCGATAGGGTATGGGTCTCGGATTTGCACTATCAACGGCCCCGGGTCTCCCGCTGCCGATCGGTGCAAACCCGAGCTTCTTTCGTGCAAATCCGTGCCGAGATGGGAACGTGTCCGCCTGACCGAGCTGTACCACATTGCGCCATTGCTAGCTGGAAATCCGGTTTTTGCGAATAATTTGCTAAAAGGCAAGTCTCTCGGATTTGCAAGGGTGATGGGTCTCATTATTGTGGACGCATTATAGACGCTGAATGAAGTAGGCGCTGATGCCGGGAAAGGATATATAGCAGGAGAGTGTGTATGGCCTCAGTCGTCTGGAGGGTGACTCTGCAGCTGTGCAGACTGCAACGCGGAGGCACCCAGAAAAAATCTACAACTTGCTCTGATGCCTGACGTCGCGCTTCCGGGCAGGATGCCCTCTTCCCTCCAAAGGACCCGACCCCGGATCATCACGATATCGATGCGGACACCGCTTACATGGATACCCGGCTGGGGACACAGGCAGCGACCTTATCTGGCGACGAAGGAGGACGGCGAGGTCCGGGCGCGGCAGGGCCAGCCCACACTCCCACACCACCACGCCCCGTGATCTAGAAGCAGCTTCCGCATGACCGGCGGAGGCGCCCCGTATGGCTTAGCGCGGGCCCGATTTTCTGGTTCTCAGTCCACTCGTGAGGACTCTCGCCGGCGGATCGTCGAAGAATAATCTGTCCTTCCAACTTTCATGCTCTGGAACGACGTGGCTGGCAGGGTTACGCGCCCAACTTGACGCGCGCTCGGAATTTACGTTAACGGACACGAGGCATTGCGATTCCTTTCTAGGCCCTTCCTTATTGGCAGACTTCTGTGCTCGTTGCGACGCCCGTTACCCTCTGGATCTGGCTGGGTCGTTGCAACCAGATGAGAAGGGCTCTGTATGTACGGAGCGAATTCCCAGGCGTTCGAATGTATTGCGGCTCTCCGAACGGAGGCAGATACGTAAAGAAGCAGAAGATTACCAGATCGTCGGGGGATCTGGGGTGGAGCATATATTCCTGCGCAACCATCTTTTTTTTGCATAGGGTTCTCCTTCTCCAGCCTCTTTGTGCCGCCCTTCCGGTATGTTGACCGCTCCGCTCGAAGATGTTCGATTGATTGACGATAGTGATGCGCGGCAGATGCTGCACCCTGCTTTTGATGCTGTCAACAACGGAAGGATGCGAGGATCGCCCGGTACTTGTTATGCTGGCCGATCCCTGCGTGGCATATTCGGCGGAATTTGATGACGGGCAGGCTACCAACCTTGCGACGTTACTCAGCGTGGCGTTGGGTCTTAGCCATGAATATATTGCAGAATTCGGTGTCACAATGTCCCATGATCCCATCTGCAAAAGGATTCGTTAAGCTCGATTGGGATTCTATTCGGAGCAGCTGTGTGCCGATGCCTGAGAAACGGTCGGTTCACACAGCGGACAGGTCCGAAGAATATCTGCCGGAAAGATAGGCAGCCTATCTATGAGCGGAAATGAAGAAACTCGCCAAACTCAGTTCTTCCCTGTCGGTGAGAATTGCCTCTGACGGAATTGGTGGCATGCTCACTTCCTGTTCAGGCAATAATGCAAAAGACTTCCGCGGCTCGGGCTTCTTCAGTTGAGTCGTCCAATGGAATACAACGTGTACAGGATCCCAGCAGGTGACCCACACTAGCCTCACCATGGGAAGAACTTTGGCCCTCACGAACGGCCCTCCTCGGTGGGAGGACGAGTGCACCGACCTCGTCCTTTCCTCTCGTCTCTGCGTCTTTGAACCATCCTCTGGCCCGTACACCGCACTCGCTCGTCGTCCGACTCACCAGCGCCATGGCCGTTTCGCAACCGCACCTGCCGAAGGCGTTCGTTCAGGAGCATTTGAAATCGAGCATGTATTCGAAGCACCCGAGCTACTTCTCTTCAGTATTTGGACACGAGCTGCACGAGATACGCGCCCGCGTTATTGATCAAGGCACACCATGGGTCATCAACAAAGGCAAAGTGGAGGTGAAGAACATCTACTTGCCAGGGGTAGTAACGGACCACCGACCGGTGCTCCACATTGCCGCAAGTGCTGCAGACTACTTGATGACCTGCGAGCTGCTCCGTCTTGGAGCGGATCCGAACGTGGTTGATGAATCTGGATCCACGGCACTTCTGGTGATCCTTAGAACCTTGGTGCAGCATAAAGACATAACGAACGGATCCATTGGTCAGCTAATGCGTGGGCAACTTCCTGATTTCGAAGAGCGACTGTTACGACTACCCGCCGTTGCCCGGATTCTGATCGAGCACGATGCTGACATCAATTTCGAAGGAAAAGAGGGCGCGACTCCGCTTTCTCTCGCTTGTGCAGCCTGCGATTTCGATCTGGTCGAGCTTCTCTTGAGGCATGGGGCGAGACCGGCTACGGCATTCAAGGTCACTGGCTACTTCGACCCGTTACCGCGTCTGTCGGCTGGCGATCGATCTCGCTTTCGTGAGCTGGTCGAGAAGGTGAAGAAAGAAAGGGGCCTGGATGCGACGCGACCGCCACGACCGTGCCCATGCTTCTCGGGCAAACCACTGTTGCTGTGCCATTATCTCGGCGAACACGCGTATCCTCCAGAGTTCCTGTGCCCTTGTGGCTCTCAGAAGACTCACCAGGCTTGCTGTGCTTTGGTGGATGGCATGACGGTCATCGAAAAGTGGGTAGAGGAAGACGGTTGGGGGTTCATTGGGCACGCTATGTCACGCGCCTTTTATTGCTCCGGCTCCCAAGATCCTACTGAAATCGCTCGGATGCTGAAGAAATTTCAGAAGCTGAGGCAAGAAGAGAAATGCAAAGAACCGATGCCTGGCAACGACGATCAGAGGAAGGAAATCTGTGACAAGATAATGCGACGGCTCGAGGAGCTGTGTCAGGATGGCCGAATCGATCCCGGCTTTTTGTATGCCGTGCGCCGTGTTAGATTCATACCGATGTACGTGATCTTTCGTTCTCCTCTGCGCTGCATGCTGAAGTTTGCATCGCAAGGACTCCAAACGTGGATATGCCCAAAGCGGAGTCTGGGAAGCGTACTGAAGAGTGGAACGCCGCGATTGATCATTACATCGCCCACGGGCGGAATACAAGACTGCCACAGGAGCTCGAAGAGCAACTGAAAATAGGCAAAGATGGGGGGGCCTTCTTTCGTACCTGTGACGGTGGCTGCGGGAATAAAGAACACATACACACGCCGAAATTGAAAAGATGCTCCAAATGCAAGATTGTAAGTCATGAAATGGGTTTTCCGCCAAGTCCGCTGATGGACCATGACAGGCGGTGTATTGTAGTGAAGCTTGCCAGAAGACGGACTGGTCGAAGCACAAGAAGAAGTGTGGAGACATGAGCGCCGACCCGCAGCCGATACCTTCGCAAGTCGCTGTCGAGAACCACATATTGAGGTTGGAAATGGACCCACAAGAAAAGCGCTTGATGTTGGAGCTGTTGCTGGACCCCAGACTCCGTTTGTCCATCTGAGCACGGGCAGTCCTCCGGTGACAGATCGACCGAAAATGCGCGAGGGCAGTCAGCTTACAAGCATACCAATGCCTTAGAATTACCGATTCGACTATTCATTGTCAAATAAATATAAGCCACTCACACATCGGGCGGTAACTTCGAGGATATACTTGTGCGGAAGCGTGACGTGCCGAGAAAAAAGTGGGAGTGCCGGATGTTCACGGAGAGAGGCAGACCCCTACGAACAGTGGCTGTTCCTCCACCTCACCTCCATTCCAGGGCGGCGACCTGCCTAAAAGGGCCTACGAACTGTCTGTGCACTCCTTGTGTTACTCCACCATGTTCAGGCGGTCTGTATCAGGAGCTTCGAGGGCGGCGAGAAGAGCAGTGCTGACGATGGGCAAGCGGGGGATGGCCAGCGACGCTGGCAAGGAGACGGTGCGTCGCGTCCCGGCATGTTGAAAACGCGAAACGCGCTTGCTGAACGTTCCGCGCATAGTTGCTGAAGACCGGCTTGTATGATTTTCACGTCAAGCATGGGGCAAAGATGGTGCCTTTCGCCGGGTACTCGATGCCGCTGAGCTACGGGACAGTCGGACAAGGTATGCAGTAAGTGCGCCGGAAATCTGTCGTTTTTCCTCACCGCGTTACTAGTGACCGCCCACAATCATGTCCGCACGGCAGTTGGACTCTTCGACGTCGGGCACATGGTCCAGTCTTTGTGCGTATATGCGCTGCGTTCAATAGAGATCGATCTAACAGCTCCCCACAGTATTCGCGGGCCAACTGCCCCTGCTTTCCTCGAATGGATCACCCCTTCTGGCTTTGCCAGCCTTGGTCACTTCAGCTCGCAGCTCTCCGTTATTCTCAACGACAACGGCGGTATCATCGACGACACTGTCATTTGTCGGCACGACGATACCACCTACTATGTGGTCACCAATGCTGGCCGCCGGCTCGAGGACCTCGCTTGGTTCAAGGAGAAGATTGAGCAGTGGAACGCAGAACTGGGAGGCAAGGATGGAAAGGTCGAGATTGAGGTGTTGGAGGATCAGGGGCTTGTAGCCCTACAAGGTGATATCAAGCTGTGATTCTTACTGCGCTTAGTCCTGACACAAATCCAAGGTCCGGAAGCTCCCAAGGTTCTCCAGAAGCTGACAAGCTACGACCTGACCGACCTCGCATTTGGCAAGTCGACCTACGCTGACATCACTGGCGTTCGATGCCACATTGCGCGTGGTGGTTACACGGGAGAGGATGGTTTCGAGGTGCGCCAGAATCTGGCATGGCTGTGTTGACTCCCACTGACCGAACATGGTCAGATTTCCATCCCCCCTGCGCATACCGTCGCCATTACAGAGACCTTGCTTCAGGGCCCAGTGCAACTGACGGGTCTGGGTGCTCGTGACAGCTTGCGATTAGAGGCGGGCATGTGCTTGTACGGGCATGACCTTAACGAGGACATCAGTCCTATCGAGGCGGCTCTGACTTGGGTCATTCGTGCGTTCATCTAGTTAGTGCGCGGCATTGAGTTTAACGCTTGCTTCAGCCAAGCCGAGACGCGAGAAGGGAGGTTTCATCGGTGCCGAGACGGTACTTCAACAGCTGAAGGATGGTCCCACAAAGAGGAGAGTCGGGTTGATCGTTGATGACGCGCCAGCGCGCGAGGGCGCAGCGATAGTGAGTGAGGAGCAGGAGCCAATCGGTGCGTTTATCTAAGTCATTCTATCTTTATTTTCTCTAACATTCTAATTAGGGACCGTAACATCCGGTATTCCTTCCCCAACTCTTGGCACGAACATAGCCATGGGCTACGTAAAGTCCGGCTTCCACAAGAAGGGCAACTCCGTGCTCGTTCAGGTCCGGAACAAAACTCGGAAGGCTACACTCACACCCATGCCATTCGTACCCACCAAGTACTACCGCGGCAAGGGCATCCAATCACCATAGTCAACCTATGGCTAGAAGGGATATGTCGACGCCTTGTCGGATTCGAATATGATCCCTTGGGCGACTTGCTCTGCATGTGCGCGGTCGAGCATGTCGAGGACAGCATCCTTGTAGGACGTCTTGCCCTTATACCTGTTGGTAGAGGAATGAGTCCTACTACCCCGTTTATACAATCAATTGGGTACATACTGCGCAACATCATCTGGCCAGCTCCGGATCGCAGATGCCATTCTACCGGGAATGCCCGGCTCTGCACCCAATTTGGTCTACGGACGGTCATTAGCACCACGGACTGTACCGCAAGGAGATAACTTGCGATTGGTTCTAAGATCGTCTTGATACAAAACAGAGCTCCGCCGCTCCGTGGTAGCCTTCTGAGTGCCTGCCGCTCGCTTCTGAAATACACCTCGTCGGATCCATTGGCGGGAGCCGGCTTCTGGAATCCCTTGAAACCGTCACCAAGTTCCTTCGGATCCAGTCCTCGCCAAGTCGCATCCTCATCGCCCAGCCCTCGTTCTGCCCAAGCGAGGCTTCCGCCCAACTGGAACGAGTAGTTGTGCCGCACTACGAGCTTATCGACGGGCAAGCGCTGGAAGTAGCGCTGCATTGACAGCTGAAGGCGAGAGGCATACTGCGGCACATGTCCGCTGACGTGGATCTCTTCGAGCGGCATCCCGACTAGCGAAACATTAGCAGGTCATGATACGCAGATCCATGCTAGAGACTGCTTGCATTTCTCATCCGGTCGCCACGATCCAGCGATGCATACCGATCCAGCCTGGAAGTAATATCTGCCATCTTCGCCTTCGACCATTACAACAATATCATCTGCCGATCTATACAAGCATGCGTTGGGTCCAGCATTTAGATGATCGTAGATTACATACATTTGACCAGCAACCCAAATCGGGTCATCATTGGTTAAATCGTACTTCATACCGATCGGAAGGATCTCGAGCGTGCTGATCTGACCCTCGTTGTACCAGCTGTAGTCGCCTTCGACATATGGAAGACGTTCAACGTGATAAATGTGTGGATAGCGACGACACATGTATTCCGCCAGCTCGTACATAGCTTCTCTGGCTTTCTAGAAGTATCAGATATGCAAATCGACATGGATCGGTTCCCCGTACCAGCAGCAGCACCTCCAGGAATGCCGGGACGAGGTAGCATTGTTCGAACCACTTTTGGCCCTCTACTTTGCGCACGAGCAGCCTTGATGGCGTGCCATTCTCCAAATCGATTGTCGAGCTCCATCCAATCCTCCCATTCAAGGGACTTGATACCCATCGTCACGCTTGATGAAACTCAGCGAGAGGATGTCGACCAATCAAGCAAATACATACTGATAAGAACCCCATTTGAATGGACGATATGGTACAGGCAGTGTCTTTTCGAAGTCATAATCCAGCAGAGGCTCGAACTTGGGGAAGTCAAACGGAACAGGCGCCCACTCTAAACGGATGAAATTAGGATATGCATGTTAATGTTGATAATAGTGATTACCGCCAAATTTCCTGTCTATATCTGTCTTAGCCGAAGGCTTGTCCAATTGGACATCGGCTGGGACTCTTGATGGCTTTGTTGCTGCTGAGAAGAAAACGCGGTAGCAGAGATACAGGCCAAGTGCCGCCAGGAGGGCCAAAGCTGAGACATTTAGGGCAGATACACTCATATCGCTGCGAGAGAGGTTGCAATTCGACCCGACAATCCAGCAACGACCTTATCAGCCCCGTAGCCAGAATGGTCAAGAATGTTGGAAATCAAGAAGGACCCAGTCCCTACTCGCTTTCAGTGCGTCGTCGTCCGTACGAACGGGCTCGAGATTTGCTTCCTGACGGTCGTGTGCAAAGTCGCGTATTCTCGGAGGAATGTCGCAGACTAATACTAGCCGGCCGAAATCTGCAGCACCTCCTCCAAGACGGTCCTTCCCAGCGGCACGATCCCGACCAGCTCCGTCTCCGGTAGAAGACTCAGATGCTGTCGACGTGGCGTATGGGAAAATGGCGCTGCGGTATGACTCCGACGCGGACAGTGAGGACGATGGACGGGTTTGGCAGTTTGAGTCTGACAAACTGGGCGATTTCATTGACAACGAGGGTTATAAATGGTAAAATGGCATTCTAGCCTCAGTCGAAATGTTCTGACCTTCTCGACTAGGTACCAGGCAAGCACGGGTGTCCAGGTTGAATGACTCGTAGGGAGACTGATGCAACCGCATAGGTTACGTGGAGGGACTGGAAGAGCAAGAGAACTGGTCTTCGCACAACCTGGGAAGGCTCGGACGAGTTCAAAAAGTCTGCTCCGAAAGCTGTAGAAGATCACGAGCGTAAGCAGCGGAGGGAGCGACTAGACCTGGCGGTTAAATCTACGTCCATCGACATCTCTGAAGTTTGCTCACGCGTATGGCATTGCATCGAGGATCGAGAGATCAAGGCTGCCTTGGCGGAGAAGCTGGAGGCGACGCCTTACTATGATCCGGATGAGGATTGGAGCGCGTTACCAGAAGGACCATACGAGGATAACACACCTGGAACGGACTCTGAAGGCGAGCCGACCTCGTCTGCTCGGGCGAAGGATCAAGGAACCACGACGGCTCGACCCAAACCAGGGCCCTCACGAGCCAGACGGGGTCGTGTTTATGATTATGCGACTGGGTGAAATGTGGTCGGAAGACGAAGTCAACATAACGCGCCGCGACGGGTTGAATATGGGCATAAGCGCCTGTGCAGAGGAGGGAGAGCGTTAGGGCCAAGCGCATGGTATCATTGTCCTGGTACATGTTAAGCTGTCCGATGACCTCATCGACCACCGCGGAGAATAGATCCTCGTTGAGCTGCCTTGTGCTTAACATTGTCTGACGCGATCCCAGAGCAGTTCCCTTTGTCGTCCGGTGAGCAATGAGTTCACGGTCGGCGGTTCACAGCGGCACGCCTTCAATTATTCCGCAAGCGGAAGGCCCTGGGCGGATCCGCATTCGTCGGGTTCACCGCTCCGCAAGCACAGCAAACTCAATCTCGGCGACCGACGGGAGGGCTGGTCATTGGGTTGATCTGGCTCGATGTCGTGAGCATTGCGCTCCCAGCAGCCCCTGGACCCGCAGTGTCCGGACCTGGCACATGATCCGACCAGCCATGATATATAGCCTGCGAGGGCACGCTGCTATCTGTTCAACGAACACCTCTATCAGCTCTTAGTACACCACACTTCTCATCCGACCGCCTTCGGTATACTATTTCTTGCTTGATCTGATTCGAGCACCATGGGACGAGATCACGACCATAAGCACGAGGATGCCACAAAGGAGGACGCTACCAATGTTCCAGTGAGCCGCATCCCTTCCGTCAATGCTTTGTTCGCAGTCTGACCACAGCCTTGTAGGCCGGTGCACATCATGAAGGCGGGGGTGAACATGCTCTGAAGGAGCACGGCAAGCAGTTAAAGCATGAGCCGAAGGAGCATAAGGAGCACGGGGAGCACCCAAAGGAGCATGACAAGGAGCACGGAAAGGGCGGTGATGAGCACGGACATGCAAAGGGGCATGAGAAGGGACACGGGCATAAGCACTAGTACGACCTTCCTCCCTTCATTCTTGGTGAATAATACTGACGGATTTGACAGATCCCGTTATGTGGTTCTAGTCAGGCAGGTCCGGAGTCGATTCGGGCCGAGAGTCGGGGTTTCAGTCTATGTATCCGACCGCGATGATTGTTGTATCAAAGTGAAAGTCATGTCGTCGTTTATCCATACAATTGCCGGATCAATTGCATTGAATTTGTGATAACGACTATTGAAGACGATTGAGATCTACTGGAGCTTGACCTACTTGCGGGAGCGTCATGTATGACTGTGGCGTCCCTCCGCGCCGACGCGTCGTGTCCGAACGCGTCTCTCATCTCCTGAGCATCGTTATACCGCGCACCCCCACGATGTCAACGTCTGACCTCCTAACCAAGCTTGTTTTGCACGAGAAGCAGATTGTACGCTAGTCAGGCTATGCTGGGGGATGTGAACTAAGAGTTGTGAACGCATACAGGTGACATACCGAACCTTGTCCCGACAGCAGTCCATCCACATCAACCAAGCCAAAAAGTACGTGTTCTTGACTTATCCATTGGTGTGCGGCTTAGGATGTTTTGCACAGCGATCTTGCTGCTTTCTATCATGCGACCAAGTCGAGCGATGCGTCCTCGATCCACGCAACGTTCATCGTAACTGGTCTCGCGCGACCTGAACCCAGGCCAGCCAACGGGCTGGCAGAAGATGACATGGACCTGGACATCCCGTCTTCCTCTCAGCCCCAAGAGCCAGAGGTAGGAGGATGGGGAACGAATAGGATGGTTTTGTGTACGGAAGAGGCATTGGAAAGCACAAAAGCGGGTTTTGCGCGCGTGCGGAGCGTGCATGTATACAGCTTGAGCGCAGCGCCAATTAAGGTACGTCTGGACCTGCTCGGCTCAACGATGACATCATTAACTTCCACTAGGATTCGAGCATCTTGTCTACCACTCTTGAGTCAGTTCGCAAAGCGGACGCGTCTGCCAGTCAGGATCAGCTACGAGCATTTGGGATTGCGATTGGAGACGTTTCGGTGAGCACATGTCAGTTGCGGCTGGGAGCAGCCCTGACTGTTGCACTAGGTCATTTCTACCAAGGCGAGTGGGAAGGGCAAGAAGAAGGCTGTAGAGCCACCCGCACCTGCGGTCGTCGAGCCAGCGCCAGAGGAGAAGAAGGTCGACTTGCCCGAGAAGAAGAACTCGAGCAGGAATGGGACCTTGAACTTTGGAAATGCGAAACCTAAGGAGGAGGCCAAGCCGGTGGCTAAGGAGATAGCCGTGCCAGTGGCAAAAGAGAAGCCGAAGGAGAATGTCAAGAAGGAGGAGCAGGAGAGGGTGCGCGTCGTCCCGTCCTACCTTTTCGAAGCTGTCATTGAACTGCCTTGTAGAAGGCAGTTAAGGAACCATCGCCGCCTGCCCAGCCGCAGCGCTCGAGCTCGGGACTCATTCGCAAACGTGGTCTTATCCTGTCTGAGGATGAAGACGATGCGCCTGCCGCACCTGCCGCGAAACCCACAGCGCCGAAGGCACGCAGTACCGCCATGCCCAAATCAAAGCAACGGCTTCCTGTGAAGCAGGAAGATGAGGCAGAAGAGGACGACGACGCGCCTATACGGCCAGGTGGAAGGAAAACGAATGGGAAATCGCAGAGGGCCAAGTCTGCTAAAGAGGCGACCTTAGCTGCAATGTTCTATGAATCCAGCGATGGTCAGTCCTGCCACCCGAGTAGCATGTACATGCTGATGACAGCCGGAGCAGTTGACATGCAACCTGCGCCATCACCGGAACCGGTACCCAAAGAAGAAATTGAGGAGATATCAAAGGACGATATGGAGGCCGAGGACGACGAGATGAACGAGTCCGAGGCTCAGGGTATCGACAAGCCCAAGGCGAAACGTCGGCCCAAGGCGAAACTAAAGGAGGGTGCTATAGTCATGAAGGATGGGAAGAAGAAGAAACGCGTGGTGAAGAGCGAGATGACAACGAACGACAGAGGCTACATGGGTGCGTTCCCGATCTACCATAATTTGGGCTACGCTCACCCGCGGTGAAGTGATGGAAGATCATTCCGAGTACGAAACGGTGTCAGAGTCCGAGGAGCTGACGGTCCCCCCAAAGCCGAAGAAATCTACAGCGAAGAAGGACGAGAAACCAAAGGAGACTGTCAAGGAGGAGGTGTCCAAGCCGAAGCCGAAATCCAAGCCTACTGCTACCTCAGGTGGGAAGAAGGGCGGAGGAAAACTGATGGATTACTTCAACAAGAAATGACTTGCCAGATATGCGCTACGTTGATATATCCTATCAGGTCCGGAGGTCCGTCAAACATTCTCGTGGTCTGTTTTCTGAGCTATTTTGTGCTGATATCATTGAGTAGAAGTTGGCAAATATGGATGGTCATTTGCGGCACAAGGCGGATTCTGCTCATCTCTCAGTTGGTCCGAGCATGCCATCCATTTGAAGCGTCGAAGCCCGCCCCGCATACTCGTGTAACCTACGCACTCATACTCGTGTACCCCACGCACTTCTAGTCCAATTCTCATCGGGGTTATTTTCTCGTTGCCTGGTCTTAGCCAGCTAAGTAGCAATCGAAATCCATAGGAGGCGAGGAAGAAGCAGAAGAAGCAGAGCCAGAGGCAGAATCAGCTATCCTTTTGCGGCCGGATCAAGATGCGAGCTTCCAAACGGAGATGCCCAGACCGAAGGTCGCAAATTAGACGCGAGTCGTCTCACGCGTTTCGGAACAGAGGCACTCTCCGACTGCCAGCATATGCGACAACAAAGCCGTGCATATCCCCAAATCCCGAAGTGCAGATGGCCAGAGAAAGTGGGTCGACGTGACTGCATCATAATGAGAAGTGTCGAGAGTGCAAGCAGAGGCCGCTGGCAAGCCAAACTCATAACTCCTATTTCTGCAGCGAGAATTTGAGGATCCGGCGGCCCGATTGACTGACAGCGGGGCAGATTGAATAGCGTTCAGCCAATGAATTGGCAGCGAAGAGTGAGGTAGAACTTCGGACGGAGAGAGAAGCCCGAATTAGAAGCGAAGGAATTGAACCGAATTCCATGTGCGCTGTTTCGGCGCGTTGTTTATGGCACGCGCCCCGCAGCCATACCTGCCCTTATGCGGAACAACACACTTCCATCCTCTCACACAACCTTCGAGCCATACCGCTCCTGCGCCTCTGCCAGCCCTGCTGACCACCAGCTCTTCGCCGTCCGGCTAGAGCCACCTTGCTTCTTTCCATCTCGCACGATCGCGCCGTCCTTCTGTCGCATCCACCAACATGAGTGTCTTGCTGTAACCATTCTCCGGGAGACGTCGAACGATCACCCCGAGCTTGCGTACAACCGAGTGGATCGGTGAACGAAAAGAAGTCTATCGTCATTGGACAACCACACGTTCCGCCCGTCGGCGAACAGCACATCCAGAGCCTGTTGGTCACCTCCACTGTTCACAGCATCGCAAATCGCTTAAAGATGCAAGTTCCACTCCTATCACACCTTGTCCCGCCTTTGAGTCGGTCGGCACTCTCGGACAGCAAGGATGTTATTCCTGTCAGTGCTGCTCGTTGGGCTCTGCGCCTTGGGCGCTAACGCGGATATCGTCACTGGCATGCCTGATCCAGCGCCGCCCGGGTACGAGGAGTGGATGTCGCCCCTGGTACGTCCATTCTAGACCTCATCACATCAGCCAGCATCAAACGGATACACAGGTCCTCCCAGCGAAGACTGTGAGCGGTGATGGTCCTTGGGCCTCTGCTGTTGCTCGTGCGCGGGAATTTGTCGCCAACCTTACCCTCGAGGAGAAGGTCAACCTGACGACTGGTGCTGGCTCCGACGGTCGCTGTGTGGGCGTCACTGGAGTGCGTTTCAGAATCTCTTTTCCCTTGCAGCACTGATTCTTATTGGCTTTTAGTCTATTCCGCGTCTCAACTTCACTGCCTTCTGCTTGGAGGACAGTCCTCTCGGCGTACGATTCACCGACTTTGCCAGCGCATTGTTAGCCATTGCCTCTCATCAATAATTTTGTGCTAATGTTTCCTTAGCCCTGCTGGCATCAATGTCGCCATGACCTGGGATAAGCAGATGATGTATGACCGTGGATACGCTATGGGCCAGGAGCACTACGGGAAGGGTGTGAACATGGCGCTGGGTCCCATGACCAACATGTACGAGCCGCCGCCGCTTGGTACTCGTGCAGAGCTAAAATACCTTGCAGGGGTCGCGTCCAAGCCGGTGGACGTAACTGGGAAGGGTTCGGCGGTGATCCCTACCTTTCCGGGTGGGCCACGTACCAGACAGTCTCGGGCATGCAGGCTGCTGGTGTCATCGCCACGGTCAAGCACTACATCGGGAACGAACAGGAGCACTACCGCGGTGGTGGAGGAGCGTACCAGGTGTACAGCTCGAATATTGACGATCGCACGATGCACGAGGTCTACGCTTGGCCATTTGCAGAGGCCGTCAGGGCTGGGTGAGTAGTCCGAATGTACTTGTTTTCATTATTAACAACACATTCAGAGTAGGCAGTGTAATGTGCTCTTATAATAAGAAAGTCCTTCTCCACCTCGTCCTCCACTGGTATGCTCATCCAAGCTTGTTCAGGATCAACCAGACGCAAGCGTGCCAGAACTCTAAAACGCTCAACGGCATACTCAAGGAGGAACTCGATTTCCAAGGGTTTATCATGTCCGACTGGACGGCGATCATCAGCGGGGCAGATTCAGTGCTTGCGGGCTGTGATATGAATATGCCCGGGTTCATGTCGTACAGCGATCCGGAGGAGCATGACCCTGATACGGCCGTCTACAGTTATTGGGGCTCGAATCTCATCGAGATGGTCTACAACGGTTCCGTCCCCGAGACGAGGGTTGATGACATGGTCACGCGCAGTGCGTATATGCGCCATCTGGATGTGATCCCTGCTAATGAACGACTTAGTCATGGCTGCCTATTACCAGATGGGCCAGGACAAGAACTACCCTGCCGTGAACTTTGACGTGTCGACCGAGAACACTTACCTTGGGGGCCAATTAGTGAATGAACATGTAAATGTGATGGGCAGCCACGGCCAGACGATCCGCGAGATCGGTGCGGCGTCGACCATTGTCCTCAAGAACACCGGCGTCCTCCCTGTCGACGTGACCAAATACAAGCACTACGGTATCTTCGGTAGCGACGCGGGCCCCAACCCTGATGGGCCAAATGGATGCTCGGACAGAGGATGCGACCAGGGAACTCTGGCGATGGGATGGGGTTCCGGGACGGCTAACGTGCGTATACACGTAATGTGCTGGCAGGGTTACATCTGACCGGCATGACAGTTCCCGTACTTGATTGATCCCCTGGCTGCCATTACCAGCTTCGTGTACAGCAAGGAGCCAGATACGGTCCTGGAAGGCATCCTCAGCGACTTCAATTACGCGGCTATTAACCAGGTCGCGTCTCAAGCCGATATCTGCCTCGTGTTCGCCAACGCTGACTCGGGAGAGGGATACATCACTGTTGACGTGCGTCTTTCATGGCCGTTGTTGATGAGAGATCTAACAAATGGCATAGAACAATGCTGGCGACCGCAACAACCTCACGCTCTGGCATGGTGGCGAAGCGCTCATCAACGCGTCGACAACCTACTGCAACAACACCATCGTCGTCCTCCACACGAGCGGTGCCGTCACTATGGAAGGGTGGATAACGAATGAGAACATTACAGCCGTCATTTTTGCTGCGCTGCCCGGGCAAGAGTCGGGCAACTCGCTCGTCGACGTCCTTTTCGGCGCTGTGACGCCCTCCGGCAAGCTACCCTATACCATCGCGAAGGAGCGCTCGGACTACCCTGCCGACGTATTGTACACGTCGGACCAGACCACGCCGCAGATCACGTATGAGGAAGCGCTCAAGATCGACTACCGCTGGTTCGACTCGCTCAATATTACGCCGCGATTCGAGTTTGGGTTCGGCCTGTCGTACACGACATTCGAGTACAGCGAGCTGAACATCTGGGAGGTGGGACTGTACGACTCGTACCCGTACGCGAACGCCTCGCTCGTCGCGCCGGGCGGATCGACGGACCTGTTCTACACGGCGTTCGGCGTGTCGTTCCACGTGACGAACACTGGCCCGCGGGACGGGGCCGAGGTGTCGCAGCTGTACCTTGGCTTCCCCGAGAGCGCAGGCGAGCCGCCGAAAGTACTTCGCGGGTTCGAGAAGACGTACATTACGAGCCAGAACACGGCGACGGTCGTGCTCGGCCTGCTCAAGCACGACATCTCCATCTGGGACGTGGTCAGCCAGAGCTGGGTCGTCCCCAGCGGGACGTTCACGGTCATGATTGGCGCGTCGAGCAGGGATATCAGGCTCAATGGCACGTTTACGGTGTAGCTGTAGCTTGATGGGGAGGAGTAACGAAATCACCCTGTGTAGTAGAAGGAATGATGATTTGCACGGACTTGGCTGCGGCATGTACACACTGTATCACGTTCATCAGAACCCGGTTGTCTTTAGATCCGCCGTGTGTTTTCCATCCCAGAAATAATGAACGGCATGGCGCGAGCACGGGAGCAATCCATTCCCGATGTGCCCTTATGCCGCGGGTCGGATAACGCGCGCCGAAGGGGACGATCCGGGTGGAAAGGGCAGACCACAATTCTTCTCCCGTTCGTCGTTGCCCCTACCTTCCTCCTTTCGCCCCAGCGAATCAGCCGTTCCTTCCTTGCCTTGCCTTGCCTGCCCTGTTCTCCGCTTACCTCATCCCGCATCGAGGCACCGACGCTCGTTATTACCCCCCTTCTGCTCCGGCATCGATCGTCTCTATCACTCGTTCCACCCTCTCCTCGCACCGTCCGTTGTCCCCGGCCCACCACCTCCCTCTCCCTCTCCCTTTCCCCTCCGCCTAACCCCCTCCATCCTTTCCTGAACGACCGCCCCGCAAGATGGACGTGATCCTCGAGTTCGCGGACTACTACGTGCTCGACGCGCTCTACGCAAAGTACGTGCCTGCAGACCCGCTCCAGGCGACATCGGCCCTCTCCGCCCTCTCCAACGCCTCCCTCCCCTTGAACGCTTCCTCTCCCGACCCCCTCTCCGCTTACCTTCCCCAGCTAGGCGCGCCCAGCTCCGCATGGGCGCAGGACCACATCGGCCGGCAGATCCTCTCCCTCTCCGTTCTGACAATAATCGGCATCAACCTCCTCTACTTCCTCTTCGCCTATCCCTCCTACGCGTTCATATTCGACCACAGGCTCAAGCAGCACCCGCGCTACCTCCCGAACCAAATCGCACTCGAGATCCGCCAGAGCGTAGGCAGCTTCCCCGGCATGCTCGTCCTAATGCTGCCATGGTTCATGGCGGAGGTACGCGGGTATAGCAGGCTCTACGATAGGGTAGACGAGTACGGCTGGACCTACCTCGTCCTCTCGGTCCCGCTCTTCCTCCTCTTCACAGACTACTGCATCTACTGGATACACAGAGGGCTGCACCATCCCATCATCTACAAGTACATCCACAAGCCGCACCACAAGTGGATCGGTGCGCCTTGCTTCCCTCTCTCCGCATATACGCGCTGACCTTTCGGCTAGTACCCACACCCTTCGCCTCGCACGCCTTCCACCCGCTGGACGGCACCGCCCAGGGCATGCCGTACCACTTTGCCATCTTCCTGTTCCCGGTGCAGCGGCATCTGTACCTGGGCCTGTTCATATTCGTCAACGTATGGACGATCCTCATCCACGACGGGGACATGATCGTCGACCACCCCCTGCTGCGGTTCATCAACGGCCCCGCACATCACACGCTGCACCATATCTACTTTACGGTCAACTACGGCCAGTACTTCACCTGGGCCGACTGGGTCGGAGGCAGCTTCATGCAGCCTGGGAAGGAGCTCGACCCGCTCAACGACGCGCTCGCAAATATGAAGAAGAAGGCGGGCAAGGCGCAGTGATCCATCCGCTCATCGTCCATCCATCCTCTCACTGTCTCTTCATCGGTTGCGCACCTCGGTGCTGCGTTCATCGGATCAGGGATCTCTGGCGGCCAGCAGCAGGCGCTGCCCGGCCGAAAAACGCTCGGTTTGTATAGAATGTCACCCCTCCCTTCTATTTACAGTTGTCGGACTCCTTCCTATACCCCATTTTCCTTTTCGCCTGTCCAACAATTCCTGTTCGTGCTATCCCCTCTTCTGGCATTCTATTCTTGTGGAACGCGGAATCCGGGACTTTTCACTGCATTTGTTGCATTTTGTTTATTCCTCTCATTTTTCATCTTCTGTTATTACCGTGTGTAATGGGAAGTTGCTGGGGGGAATCGCTGAAATCCTGTTGACGACTAATACTTGGGGCATATATCTCTTTCCGCCTATCCCCCATGTGGACCCAACCCTCTGTGATCACTCACCCAGTGTCATACTTTCAAACCTGTAGAACGGGACAAACGAACGCCTGGAATCCAGTCGTTGGCGGATACCAGCTACGAAGGAACGCCGAGGCGGCGGATAATTTACCGTTTTGGGACAAGCGAGTGCATCGTAGTCATGACGATGTGCCTTAGGCGCGTACCAGCAGCAGCACCCTCCAGGAATGCCGGGCCAAGGATGGCATTGTTTGCACGAGCAGCCTTGATGGCGTGCCATTCTCCAAAGCGATTGTCGAGCTCTATCCAATCCTCCCATTCGAGGGGACGTTTTGACTCGGATGCCACGGACAGAGGCGTATAATGACCTGAATGCCACCTCATTACGTGTATACGCACGTTAGCTGTCCCAGAACCCCATCCCATAACCAGCGTGCCCTGGTCACATCCTCTGCCCGAGCATCCATTTGGCCCATCAGGGTTGGGGCCCGCGTCGCTACCGAAGATGCCATAGTGCTTGTATTTGGTCACGTCGACAGGGAGGACGCCGGTGTTCTTGAGGACAATCGTCGACGCCGCGCCGATCTCGCGGATCGTCTGGCCGTGATTTCCCATCACGTTAACATGCATGTTCACTTCTACTCCGTCTAGAAAAGTGTTCTCCGTCGACTTGTCAAAGTTCACGGCCGGATAGTTCTTGTCCTGGCCCATCTGGTAATAAGCAGCCATGACTAAGCCGTTCATTAGCAGCGATCATGTCCAAATCGCGCATATACGCACTGCGCGTGACCATGTCATCAACCCTGGTCTCGGGGACGGAACCGTTGTAGACCATCTCGATCAGGTTCGATCCCCAGTAGCTGTAGACTGCCGTATCAGGGTCATGCTCCTCCGGATCGCTGTACGACATGAGCCCGGGCATATTCATGTCCGTCCCTGCTAACACTGAATTTGCCCCGCTGATGATCGCCGTCCAGTCGGACATGATAAACCCTTGGAAATCGAGTTCCTCCTTGAGGATGCCGTTGAGCGTCTTGGAGTTCTGGCACGCTTGCGTCTGGTTGATCCTGAACAAGCTTGGATGAGCATACCGGTGGAGGACGAGGTGGAGAAGGACTTTCTTATTATAAGAGCACATTACACTTCCTGTTCTGAATGTGTTGTTAACAATGAAAACAAGTAGATTCGAAGTACTGACCCAGCCCTGACGGCCTCTGCAAACGGCCAAGCGTAGACCTCGTGCATTGTGCGATCGTCAATATTCGAGCTGTAGACCTGGTATGCTCCTCCACCGCCGCGGTAGTGCTCCTGTTCGTTCCCGATGTAGTGCTTGACCGTGGCGATGACACCAGCAGCTTGCATGCCCGAGACCGTCTGGTACGTGGCCCAGCCGGAAAGGTACGGATCACCGCCGATCTGGGGCGAATGGAGAACCGCTTGTCATGTTGGCGGAGTGTAAGACCCCTGCATGTGAAGATACCGCGTACTATTTGCACCTTCTCTTGGGGCCAATCGCCTCGGACCGAACTCGAGAGCTTAGTTAGGCAATACGTATTCCCGAATTCGGGGGATGTCGGCTTGCTGGAAGGAGGAGGGAATGCCGCGGCATGTTGGGATTCATGGGCTGGAGAGTGGTATGGAGGATGGAGGATGACGTCACAGATAGGAGGATTGAGGTGCAGTACAGTAATGTATCATGATACAGCGAGCGGGCATCGAGGAGCGGTCTCACGCCTCTGCACTCCAGCGTGGACTTGCGCTACCTGCGAGCGCAACCGCAGTCGCATGCCTCTTATCACACGGGTTCCCCTACGTTGCCCCCCTTGAGCTCCTCGAGCTCCAGCCCGTCGCGCTCCTCCAGCGGGCTAACCTCGATCGTCTGGCTCATCGTCCACTCCCGACGGTTTGAATCGCGCGACGGCGATGCTCCATGAGGAAGGACAGGCTGGACCTTCGCTCTGAGCTCCCATACCGGAGAGTCGAGCGCGGTCGCGCTGCTCCATTCGCGCGCGGTGCTAACGTCGCGCAGGTTGAGGTAAAGCCTTGATAGGATTAGGATGGGGTGGAGAGAGAGGGGTAGAGGGAATACCGGGAGATGAGGACGGAGGTTAGGCACCAGTTTGGGCTGCGGCGTGTGAGATGGCTGGAAGAAAGATGGTGGGGTGACGTACTGCACTAGAGCGAAATACAAGGGGTCCTAAGGCGCTTGCTCAGTGCTGATGGGAGACAGGCAGGAAATGGACTGACTGGGAAAGAAGCGAAAGCAGCGAGATTGATGGCTTCGCCCGCTACAAATAATTGGGGTTCAAAGTGCGCCATGAGTGAGAACAACCCACGAACCCAACATAATCTAATATCGAAACATCAGATATCAGTCTAAGGTTGCTTGGAAACCTGCTGACTCACTGCATAGTAGGCCGCCCCATCACGAAACAACACGCTCATGATGGGCGTCTGGATCATCCGTGTATGTTGATAAACCTTGTACATCATCATTCCAAATACAACCGTTTCGAAGAAGAGCTGGATTAAATTCCCGCATGAGCAACGCAGATCTCGACGGACTGGAAACACATGCCATGGGGATCCAGAGTGCGTAGACGGCATTTGGTCTGCCACCGAGGGCGCATGTATCCAAGAAAGGAGTGTACGCCAGGATGCCCGTACCTGGTTCTTCGTCAGCGTCCTGCAGTTTCAGACCACACTGCACATACCAGAGTAGAACGTTATGAAAGATGTGACAGTTATGACGAAAGCAGGAATAAAATATATGGCCCAGAGTGTGATCAAGATGGGAACGATCCACTTGGTCGTCCTGTAAAGAGCGTAGATTCGGAATAGAACCAGTGCTGGCGGGTCCGTTCAGTGACTTCCAGGGCCGCGCACAATTGCCACACTAACTTCCCACAATTCCGATTCCTTCCACACAGTCGAATATCTCAATTGCGAAATAGTATCGCCAGCAGCTTGGAGGACTCGGTCAACACGATGCTTGTCCGACGGAGAGGTACGTACAACTGATAAAGCTCCCGATCAACACAAGAACAAGAGTTATAAAGCGGAAACGTACCTGATCGGTCATCGGACTTGCAAACCCTGACATAACTGGACAAATTGGGTCTTATTAAAACCAAAACCGTCGAACAGAAGAGACCAGGGCCAACCCCAAGCATCGTAGATCATGGCAATCGGCACTGTGTATCGGTTCACGAAATACAGAATCTTCGTGATGGCAAGTTGCCCCGGCCATATTAAACGAACCTGGTAGGAAGCACTCAGAAACCGAGGTAGAACAGGCACCTCGTACGCACCTCATCAGGAAATGTTATGACAATGTCGTATAGCAGAATCACCTTGACAGCCGACGAGTAAGCTCATGTGCATTGGGCAGCAACGGTTCACTCACTGTCCCAATGGCCTGAGCGTACTGCGCTCCTTTACCTTGAGCGAGTTCGGTAAGGACCGCCGCATCCATTGTGTTCAGAGTCGAGTCGACAAGAATGTCCGTGTCGCATGTTTATAGTCTTTGTGGTGACACAGCCGCGAGTCCACGCTGATTGGAAGGCGCCGTGTCCCGTCAGGCGTAGTCCACCAGCACAGCTCAGATCTGCACGCATATCGGTGACATCAGCCGCAAAGAATGGTGTGGATCAACCGTCACCTCAGAACAGGTAGCTTCAGGAACAGGCGACAATACCGCAATGGTTTCGTTTCACCAAAAATACCAGCACATTTCAATCTTCGTGTGAAACTATCGATAAGCAGAGCAAAGGGCAGAAGTTCGGGCAATCTTTGGAAATATCATCGACCCATTACTCATAACCAGTGCAGATTAGTGCCTTGGATAATCCTGACGCAGATGGAGCGAGCCGCGTGCGGGGCACCGTCAGAAGAGCCGAGAGAAGATCTTGCACATGAGACAGGCACCGCCAGCTATCTCGTCCCTTTCTAGGCTACTTAGCGTTGGTTCTGGTCGCTCATTCCCAGCAGAGTTGAGACATGATCGAGAAGGGCATGAAATCAAGCAGAAACGACTTTCGGAGGAAGGTTCGTCCTCGAGAATCGAATATGGAATGCTTCATCTTGAATTACGTTCCAGAAGACGCAGAGAAGCAAGGGGCTGTACACCTGATAAGGGGTGATCATCAGGATTACCGAGAGATCACGGAAGCATCAGAATTAATAACAATACATCCCGGGTATAGTAGTTGGTGGTCATATGGAATGGCGGGTATGGCAGATGGGCCGGAGCGACGATAAACGGCAAGAACAAGAACGGAAGGATGCTGAGCCGCCGAAGATTCGGGGTAGGATAAACTCGTCGTTCAGTGGGCTGGCCCACCCATGATTGGCGTTTTACCATGATATTGGTCCCACCATCTTCTGGAAGGGAGATTGCTTTCATTGCCTTCGCTGGTATCGAGGGTGCCATCGTCTGGGTCTGTCTTGAGGTTCCACAACGTTGACACGTGATCAAGCAACATCTTCTCTCCCCTGTGATACCATTCGACGGTTTTGTTCCATTCCTCTTCGGATGGCCATCTCCGCTCGAGTATTATGGTCTTGTCATCCCAGAGCTTAGAGGCGTTGAGCTTCATTACGTTTACGCCTGCGAATATGGCAGCAGACAGGTCGATAGCCACCGTCTGTGGGTCCGTGTTAGCATACGGGGCCGCCCCATCTGTGGTAGAAACTTACTCCTTCGTGACGGAAGAGCGATATACCGTACTTATGATCGGTGCTGTCATTGAGTGTGCCGTACAGGCCACTTTCGGGGAACGAACAAGGGATGCCGGAGAGGTCCGTCGGTTCATTATCCTCTTGCTGCTGCGTGATGCGCTGCATGACTTCCTGCGCGTCATAGACGCCCAGCTGGAAAACAAGATGTGATGCGTGCGGGCTATAGCAGTGATTAATACAGCTTGGAATGGAGAGCGCCGGACCAATGAATAACGTACTCAAATCCGTCAAACCGCTGAGCCCACCGATGAGCAGCGGCTGCTTCCTCCTCCGTGACGAGGAAGACCCAGTTCCATTGGGCACGTCCCGGCTCAGGAGGACCATTTTCCCATTCATAACTGTACCACTTTTCCGATTGTGATTCCGGCATAGGAAACTTTGGGAATCGTCCGTCCTCCGTTGCCAGAATCATCTCTTCGTCCTGCATAATCGCTACGCAATCTTTGCAGCGGCCGTCGCCAGTGCGCTCTGTATGTGGTCCACTTTCAGGATATGGAGTCGCCGAGGAACTATGTAACGAAAGCTCAGGCGGAGTTTCGGGTGGTTCAGATGGACCCGCAGTGCTGCTACCCGCGACAGCCAACTCCACCTGCTGCTGATCATTTTCAGAATCGGAGGCATAATCGAAACCATTTGGTCCCGCGGCGGAAGCAAGGTGTCCGTGTTCGTCGTCCATTTCTTCCACTGGAACGGGTGTGAGCGGCGACATTTCGCTGGCTAGCGAACCAGATGAGGAAGGAGGTTCATCAACTTGCATATCCGTATCCGAGTTTTCTTCTTCTGACTCTGGGAACGATATAGGCTCCGTCGGGAGATCGGCCTCCGGCGGTGTGTCGTCCTGACTCGGCGGTAGCGGGGGAGTTCTCACGCGTGTCGGTGCCTCCTCCATCGTCAGAGTCTCTTCCCCTTTAGCAACTTCAGCAACGGGATCGGCGTCTTCCATAATCTGATCTTCAACATCTGGCGTTTCGTGCAGAGGCTCCTCTTGCGCAGCACGGCCCTCAGCAGCAGCAACAGCAGCTATGAGAGCGTCGCTCTCCTCGATACCCATCTGGGCCATGTTCAGCTTGACAGCTTCGAAAGCTTCGCGGGAGATATTGCCCAGGTGTCCGTTGATGTCTTCGTCCGATGCATCCGGTTGCTGCATCTGCATGAAATTGCGCAAGACCGGGAGAAGTGGCTCGTTCCAGATGGACCAGGGCTCTTCGCGTGTTGGTGGTACCGGGGCGACTGGAGGTGAGTCGGTAACTTCCACCGGTGGTTCCATCGAGTCATCAGAACCACCGGCCGGGACAATAGCCGGAGCGCCGAGCGTAAGACAAAGAAGGTTCGACTCTTGATTAGAGCCTGTCGGGCTAGGGTCAGAGGGATCCGAGGCGCGTCGAGCTTGTTGAGCCGACTCTGGCATAGGCTCATCCCGAGCCTCCTGCTTGACGCGTGGGTTCTTCTCGTCCAGCTCGCCCTTAACCTTCACCCGCGGTGGACTAGGCGTGACGAGATCAATCATGTCACTCCCTTTCCTGCTATCACGCCTCTTCCGCGCGTCGAGCCGCTTCCTCCTCTCCTCGGCTGCTTTGCGCGCTTCCTCCTCGCTCTGCACTGCCCGAAGTCCAGGAAGGAGCGCCTCCGGACTCTGGGAGGGGTTGACAGTAATGGGAGGTGTGAAGAAGTACTGCATCTCAGACGGGCTCTGCACGGGGTGGCCGAGGACAGAGGGCAGCTGCGAGCCTGACTGGTTCACTGATCGGTTCCCGCTAGCTTGGGGTTGACTCGCGCGCCGCGGCACAGAGTTAAACACGCCCATCTGCGGCCCTGCCTGCTCCCCACCCGCGCTCACACTCCGGAACACGCTCGGCGGGAGGGGCGGTTCCGGCCTGCCCATTACGTCCACCAGCGGCCCAGGGGCAGTGCGTTCTTGCAAATGCCGGCGATGGGACTCCTCCGCCTCGGCCTGCTTGACCCGCTGGAGCTGCTCGTATTCCTCGCGCGAGAGCTGGACCTGCGTCGGCCGCTGCTGCGGGAGGGTGTTTCGCGCCTGGGTTTGGGCTTGCTGTCGGGTCTGTTGTTGCTGCGCGCGAGCGAACTGCTGTTGCTGAGGGGTGGCGAGCGGGGTGCTGGGCTGGCGGAACGTGACCGGCCCGGGCAGTTGGTACGCCTGCTGAGGCAGCCGGTTCGCGCTGGGAGGGGAGACGCTCTGCCCGTGGAAGGAGAATGGTGAGTGGGTGAAGAGCGGGGAATGGGAGTTGACCGAGCTGTGTCTCGACTGGGAGCGGGCCGAGCCTGCGGAGAACCGCGGGCCAGACCCGGGCCCGGAGATCATCTGCGCCTGGGCATGCATTTGCGCCTGCGCCTGCGCCTGCGTTTGGACGAACCGCTCCTCCTCCACGCGCGCACGCAGCGAGACGACGTCCATGAATGGCCCGACGGCGACTGCGAGGGGCATTTCCCTGGTCACGTCCCACCCGGGGGCCATGGGCTGGTCGCAGAAGGCGAACGTCGCCAGGGCGCTCTGGCGGAGGATGAGCGCAGCGCGCTGCGGGCCACCTTCGAACCTGCTATTGAGCTCGTTCCACGCTGCGCGCGCATCCTCTGCGCGGCGCCAGAGCTCGGCGCGCATGGGAGGGGGAAAGGAGGCCGCGGGCGAGGTGTGCGCGGAGGGCGCGGAGGGGTTGAGCAGCGAGGAGTGCGCCGCGAGCGAGTCCATCAGCTGAGTGAGGCGCGTGTGCAGCTGTCCCAGGAGAGAGGAGTACTGGCCTTGGTCGTGCAGCTTGAAGCATGTCCATGCGCGGACCGCTTGCTGCACACAACGTTCAGCGTCAATCACAAAGGCAGCGCAGGGAGAAAGGCGCACCTCGATGAGCGCTACGAGCCATGGCAGGCTCTGGAAGTACCACCCCCGCTGGTCCTTGAAGAAGCTCACGAGCTGCTCCATCGTGCGCCGCGCCTCGCCCTGCTTGTACAGGTCCTATAAAAAAACGGCGAGTCAGCGCTCCCTCTACCGTCATTGCGAGGGGACGCACGAAGTATAAGCGGCGGAAAGTCTCGTCGTTCTTGGCCAGCACGAGGTCGGGAGGGAAGGCGATGAGCAGGCGCTCCTGCCTCTCCTGTACTGGAGTCTGCCTCTCTTGCACTGGAGTTTGCTGCTGTCCTTGCTGCTGTCCTTGCTGCCCCTGCTGCCCTTGCTGCTGCCCTCGCCTCTGCCCCTGCCCTTGCTGTCCTCCCTGTCCTCCCTGTCCTACCTGCTGCCCCTGCCCCAAATCGAAATTCAACCCCAACCCAATCCGGAACCCCAAGCCCACGGCCGCGCCCGAGCCCGTCGCAGAGCCAGGCCCAGAGGCGGAGCGCGCGACTGCCTCTCCCTCGCCCCCTGTGCTCGGCCTGCTCCCTTGTCCTGCCTGGCCGGGTGGCGCGGGAGGTTGTGGCGCCAGGGGGATTTGGACGCTCAGCCCTGGTTTCCGCTTGAGCAGGCGCTCCAGCTGCTGCATACGGTGTTGCAGGATCTGCTGCTGCTGCTGCAGAACCTCCTGCTGCCGCTGCGACAGTTCCTCCTCCTCTTCCTGCACGTTCTGCCGCTGCTGTTGCACGTCCTGCTGCCGCCGCCGCTGCTCCTCCTTCTGCAGGAAGTTCTGCTGCTCCTGCAGGAGCTGCTGCTTCTGTTGGAGGAGTTGGGTGTAGTGTGTTTGGAGGGCGGCGGAGGAGAGGGATGCTGCTGGCCCTGCGCTGGTGCTGGTGCCGACGCCGAGGGGGATAGCGCCGAGGGGGATGTTGGGGCTGGTGCCTGTACTTGGGAGGATGCCCGCGCCCGTGCCCGTGCCCGTGCTGGTGCTTGGGGCAAGGCCAGGGGCGGAGAGGCTGGAGGAGGAGGAAGAAGAGGGGACGAGTGGGAACGCGCCTGAGGAAGGAGGTGTGTAGGGCGTATAGGGCGTGTATGCGGGCCTTGGCTGGGCCTGGGGCTGGGGATGCGGTGGAGGGGAGGGGGAGGAGGGCCCAAGGGGGTATTGTGAGACCGGAGGACGATTGGGTGCGTTCGTGGAGGAAACGGAGGAGGAGGGGTGCGGTGCGGGTGGGGGTACGGCGGGGGGGTGAGAAGGGACCGCCTGGGAGGAGGAGGAGATGGGACGAGGGAGGAAGGGCCGCTGGCTGGGGGGGAATTGGGCGTGCCCTCCAGTTGCGGGGGGGTTGGTGGTGCTGGTGCTGGGCTGGAGCTGGGGCTGCGGTGGGGGAGAGGGGGGCTGTAGGGGGTATTGGGATACTGGGGCCTGCTGGGACGCGGAGGCGACGGTGGGGGTGGGGCGGGGGATGAAGGGGCGCTGGCTGGGGGGGAATTGGGCGCGCCCGGGGACTTGTGCAGAGGAAGTGGTGGCGGTGGTTATGGTGGGCTGGCGCTGGGCGGCTGCTGCTGCGGCTGTGGGCGCGCCGGGGGTGAAGGGGTACGGCAGGCGTGCGGGAGGGGCGTACGCCGTTTCCCTCCCCCTCCTGTTCGTATCCTCTTCTGCCTCCCCCTCCTCTCCCGTCCCCTCGTCATCCGAATCCTCAGGCTCAAGAGTGGCGATAGGAGGGGGGAAGACGCTCTGCCCTCGCTCACCCTCCCGCGCCTGCTCCTGCTCGAGCTGGAACTGCTCCCCCTTCTTCTGCTTCAACATAGCGAGCGTGAGCGGTGGAGCGGAGGGGTCCATCGGTCTTGGGTTCTCGCGGGGGGTGCTTGTGCTTTGGCCAGGGGAAGGGGGGGATGATGTGCTCGCCGGCTCGGGTGGGTGTCGTACACTATCACGCACGGCGCGTCGCTCGTTATCCAAGTCTCGCGTTTCGCGTCGTTCAAGCTCCCTCAGGGGGGGACAGAGTCAATGGTGCAAGTCGTCAAGAGCAGAGAGCAGAGATCAAGCAAGTCCAAGTCGGAGTCGCTCAGAGTCCGAGTCCGAGTCAGAGGAGAAGCGCATACACTCGCTCGCACTGGGACGGGACGAATGAGAAAATCCCTGCTCGCACGCCCTGGCCCTGTGACAATGCCTACGCCTGAGCCCTACCCCGGGCCACAAAAGCCCACCGGCGAAAGAAGCCCGGAAACGGAAGCACTCTCTCTTTCCGGAGCCGAATAATTGCCCGGAGAAGGGTTTGAGCACCGCCACCGGACGGAGGCATGCGCTTGGCGGAGGCATGTTTATTCCCCAGGCCCATACGTCATCGGTCATCGCATCGCACGGCGGCGTTGTCCCAAAGCAAGATAGCGCCTGGTGCCAGTGCTGCACCAACTTCTGTCCTAAAGGAGCGAGGGGGATGATGTGGGGCCTCACCCTCCCTGGGGAAGGCAGAGCAGAGGCAGCCGATGGAGCGGGTGTGTGCCTGGCCTACCGTATCTGCAAACAGCTTGCGACCATCCCATTCCGGTCTGTGGTCTCTACTTTACCATCCCCGATTCGCCACCAGTATTCGTTACTTCAACCCCGTCAACTGTACTGCGGAAATAGGGACAGGACCTGGTGCGCACAATCCGTTCGTTATTGAAGTGTCCCTGAAGCGCTAAAGCGATTCCAGTGCAGCAGTCATCCTCAAGATATACACTACGATTTCCACCCTTGGCTACGACCTACGAGCTACTTCCCCTGCACATTCCCTCGACACTAGTACTGGCTCTCGCACACTACTCGCTTCCACTCCCCCCTCCGCGCTCTAGCGCCCAAAGCAGAATCCCATGCGCCCACGCCCGCCTCTCCTCCCTCTCCTGCTCCCTCTACTCATAGCCCCCTGCCTCCTCCCCCAGGCGCGCGCCTACACCCCCACCCCCCGCTGGGCGCACGCCTCCCTCCTCACCCCTTCCTTCCTCTACATCCACGGCGGCCTCCTCGCCCCCCCAGGGGGGACATACAACGACACCACCGCTCCCCTGACATCCTCCCTCCTCCTCCTCCCCCTCTCAGAGCATTTCACACTCTCCTCCCCGCCTTGGGTCGAGCAGGATGTGGGCGGGCCGGAGGTAGCGTGGCATACTCTCACTCGGCTCGCCCGGCCTGGAGAGCAGGGGCAGGGAGCGCAGGGGCAAGAGAAACAGGGTGAAGCACTCCTGTTCGGCGGCGCGCTCCCCCAGCTGTCGAACGATAGCGCTTCAGCTTGGTTGTTCTCCTACCCTGCTTCCCCACCTTCCTCCTCCTCCGCCGCCTCCTCCTCCACCGCCGCCGCCGCCGCCGCCGCCGCCTCCTCCAGCAACACCCCCCTCCCAGGGCCGCTCAACTTCACCCACCTCCCCCCCAACTGGGCTCAAGAGCCTGCTCGGCGATACGGCCACGCCGCGTGCTCCTCCTCCACCGGCGAGCTGTTCCTCCTCGCAGGCCTCTCCCCTTTCTCGGGCGAAGCATTCACAACGGGGCTCCGGTTTGCCCCTCTCCCTGTCTCTCCTCCCTCTGGCTCTGGCTCCGGCTCCGGCTCCGGCTCCTCAGGCAACCCCGGCTCCTCAGGCCCAGGCAGCTCCTCAGGCCCAGGCACGAACTCCCCGCAATTCACCTCCTTCCCCACCCCCTTCCCCGGACAATTCCGTCCTCTCCTCCTCCCCCTGCAGCCCAACGCACCTTCGTTCCTCTACGTCCCAGCGCCTCCGCTGGGGCTGGGGAGTCTGTGGGTGATGGATGTGAGCCTTGGGGTGGTGGAGTGGCTCGAGGTAAGGGTGGGGGTCATCCCTTCCCAAGGCTCTGGCTCCGGTTCAGTCAAAACCAAGCGGCAGCTCCCCCTTCCGGTCTCACGACACTCCTCTGCAGCCTGTCTCACCTCCCAGGGCCTGCTGGTCCTGCAAGGAGGACTCACCCCCTCGGGCGAGGTCCTGTCGGACGGCTGGGTGCTGGATACCACACTGCCTGAGTGGGCATGGGAGTCGCGGCCTGGGCTGAGGGGGTTGGGGGGGAGGAGGGACCATTCGGCTGTTGCAGTGGGGGGGGATGGGGTGTTATTCTTGTTTGGTGAGTGATTTCCTTTGTTTGGTTTGTTTTGGTTTGGGTTTGAGAGAGAGGGTGTTAACGGTTCGAAAGGGTATGGACAGGACGGCCCAGCGGACGTCACGCCGATGCTGTACAACACCAGCACGGACAGCTGGATGGACACGTACTCCCCTCCCCCAGACCTTGCCGCGCCAGTGCCGGGCACGGCCAGCTACCCACTGACGACCACCCTCACTACGGCCGTAGTCACCTCCTCCGCCGGGCAGGAAGTCACGGAGACCCTCGCAGTGCCAACAACCCTGGAGGCGTGGAGCTATACCCGCACCGTCCTCGGTGGCACCACCAGCACGCTCGGGACGCAGGATGTCGTCAGCTTCTCCCCCAGCCCGATTGTCACCCCCCTCGGTCAGGGAAGCAGTACGCTGATGACGAGCGTGCCTGTCACCCTCACTCCCTCGGGAAGCGCACAGGTGACCGTCCTCGGCGGGACGACGACCACGCTTCCGATAGTGACGGTGGAGGGAGGGAGCACGCTCACCTTCCTCCCTGGGCAGCCTACGACGTACCTGAACGCCGGAGGCACCTACACTCTCCACGCTCCCTCGAGCAGCTACAGGACTGCCCAAATCCCCAGCGGCGCCTCGACGTACGACCCTACCAGCACCATCACGATCGCAGTCCCAGGCCCCGGCAGCTCCTCCCCTTCCCCCTCCCATTCTTCCGCTCCCGCCGCAGCGCCCCTATCCACAACAGGGAAAGCGTTGCTCGCCTCCTTCCTCGGCTTGTTCGGACTGCTCGGCTTCGCGGCGCTGGGGGTGTACGTGCGCCGTCGACGCGCGGACCCGCCCAGCAGGCACAGCAGCCGTACACGCTGGCATGGCGAGGGGGCTGCGAGTCTGCTCGGCCCTGGTGAGGAGGGCGCTGCTGCTGCTGGCCCTGCTGCGCTCCTAGACGCTGCCCCCTCAGAGGCGGAAGATGATCCAGGAAGAAGAAGATGGAGCGGCTTCCTCCCTGGGCTCGGCCTTGCGAGACAAGGGAGCAGCACCACCCCGCCCAAGGAGAAGTCACGCAGGAGTAAAACCAGGTTCGATATCCTCGCATCTGAGGACCTTCCCTCGCGCCAGCCGTCGGACGGCACAGGAGGCTCGGGCTCTTCCCGTGCCTCGCGCATTTCACGCTTCTCCCCACGGGGCTCCAGGAGGGGAGGTTCGCAGCGTTCCTTCGAGTCTGCCCGTCAGGCTGGAATGAGCAGACCGGGCGTGTTGGCCGCAGGGTGGGCAGCGGCGAACCGGAGCATGAGGGGCCTGCTGGGCTCGGATCGCGCCACGCGCAGCCCGGAGTGGTGGGAGAAGGATCCGTTCGGCGAAGGACTCGCTTTCATCGACCATGATGGCCATCCTGGGCGGCCTGGCCCGGCGTCAGACGGGGATCCCAACTCCCCGCCTCGCGTCGCTTACGTACCGCCTGGCGCGGCGAGGCGGACGATGCACTCTCGCACGCCGAGCACGAGCACCGTAGGGGGGCAGAACACGTACGCGGATCCCTGGGCGAGCGATAGCGCCCTTGGCCACGCGCCAATGGGGTTCGGGAGGGACGTTGGGGTCGGGTATGGGTTTATGGGCCCGGGCTTGGGGGAGGGGAGCCAGAGCCCGAGACGGTCCAGGGAGATCGGTGCGGCGTCGGGCGGTCTGGGGAGGATTGGGGGGGAGAGCGAGGAGAGCGGAGGGAGCGGAAGTGGGGGAGCGACCGCGGGGCATAGTGCGGGCAAAGCGAGCACCTCGACGACCAGCACGAATACGGGTAGTGGACCGCCCGGGGCTGCGGAGAGCTCTGCTATGGCAGCGGCAGCTGTGGCTGTAGGAGTAGCTCCGGCGCTTCCTCGGTCAAGTAACGCTTCCCAGCGCGGGAGTGCCGAAGGGCCGGGTTCAAGCACTGAACGTGGCTCGAGCGAACAAACCGCACATCACCGCCCTCCACCGCCTATGGAGCGTGGCTCAAGCGAACAAGCCAACGTCGGACATGGGCCACCAGAGGCCCCAATGCCCGAGCCAGCATCGTGGATGGCGAGTCTTCCCAGCCCCATTCAAACGGACTACTCCCCACTCGAGCCGCCTAAACGCCTGTCGGCGCTGCATGAGCAGGGTGGACACAGCTCTGGCTCTGGCTCTGGCTCCGGGAGCGGGAGTGGCTCGGGAAGCGGGTTTAGTGGGATGTCCACTTTTGACACCCGGAGAACGTCCGTTGATACTCTCCGCCCGCCGGCACCGCTCCACTATTCGGGTGGGCCTGGCTCCGGATCGCCAGGCTCGTGGTCCCAGCGTGCACAACGCGCACCACCTGTGCTGCCACAGCTCAGTACCGGTGGAAGCTCACTGGGACGCGTCGATTCCTGGTGGGGCAAGCTTCGGCGTTCGTCTTCTCAGCTGATGTCGCCGATTCGCTCGTCAACCTCTCCGCCTCCAACTCCCAGGCGACCAATCATACCGCTGGACTTCCGTGATCCGAACCCGCCGCCTTCCCCTGCGCTAGGCACCATAACAGAAAGGTCACCGCCCTCCGCTGGAAAAGCAGCGCGTCAGGCCTCGAAACATCAGCCGCTCTCGGCAGAGGAGGGATCAACCACATCCCTTCACTCCGCTCTCACCGCTCAAAGCGATATGCTTGAGCAGATCGCGCGTGCCGGAGGCGTGGATGTCGTGCGGCGAGAGCAAGGAAGCATTTCCGATTTCACACAGCAGGGAGAGAGCGGAGATAGTGCATCCCCATCAACCGGTCTATCTCCGTCTACCGGCCTGCGAACGGCTACGTCTGCTGCAGGGCCGCACTTGCTGCCCTCTCCGCCTCCTCGTGAGGAGGACCCCATGCGACGCTCTATGACTACAGCCCTGCGCGGTCGACGACCCCGATCTAATGTCTCATACGGTCTAGCCAAGAGCGCTAGTCTCTTCGTCGCTAATCCCGACAACGCTTCTGAGAAGTCGAACTCTCTGTAATTTATTTGGCGCATATGTGTTCGCATCTTCGCATATCTTTACCCCAGGTGTATACCTTCATCAGAAGTACCCCTTTATGCATAGTTACGCAGACTCGTCATTCGCCGGACACTTTGTTGCACAGAATAATTATGCGCTAGTAACCAGAATAGTCTTACGGAATGAAAAGTTCATCTGAAGAAGTCGGAATCCACTGGTCTTACCCTTGCGGCAAGTCGGGGTCCTCTTCGGGCCAGGCCTGTACCGCTGCGCAATCACACTCTGTTATTCCGCTCGGCGATGAGTCAAAGTGCCGCCAGTAACAGCTCTGCAGATGGGCACTTACGTTACCCCAACGGACGTGCATATAAATACCCGCCCCGTTACCGTTTATCGCCCTGCACAGGTCTCCCCCCTCCTTTCCTTGCCTCCGCTTTTGTCAGGCCCAGTTCGTCGCCGTCCCCTCCGCCGCCTATCCCGCCGTCTTCCTGTCTGATTACCACGATGCCTGTTACCCTTGACGACCTCTTCCGTGGACCCATCGCCAGCGAGTTCATAGAGAGGATGGTTCTGAACTTTTGTGCTGAACGGGACATGACAGCGGAGGAAGTCGATCTCGCATGGTCACAAGACGAATATCGAAAGACAGAAGCGGCAAGACTCGCCTTTGGGCAATGGAGCAGAAAAAGAGCCTCTGAATCCAGCGCACGTGCGATACAACCATTGTGGGTAGGCAAAACCCCCGTAGCTCAGTTGTCCCTGCCCCAACACGAACTCTGGAGCCTCTTTCTCATGGAGACCAGGTGGAGGCCGGAGAAGAAGAAGAAGAAACGCTCGTCGAAGACATCAAAAACCACGACCAGTGAATCGAGTGATTCTGCGAAACCCTCCATCGATGATTTCGATTTCCGTGAGGTGGAAACACTCGTGCAATGTGCTCTTGACGAAGTTATGGATGTCTTGGATGGGATTCACACGGATCCCCACTATCTCATCCGGCTGCTCCAAAAGGAGCTGACTCGCATGAGAGACCCTACAACCTTGAAAGTCCCTGCTCGTCCGACCGGGTCAAATCTCTCCTGGGCAATTCGATCAGTCCTCTTCCGCTATCATGCCGCATTCATGGTGTGGTCCCAAATCTCCCGTGTGCTAGAAACGCTGGAGGACTCGCACATCGAGTCAGGAAGAGATCTACTCAATGCATGCGCCAATGATGCAGGTCTGTTCTGGGAAGTCTGGAGCATGGGCACTGGTTCACAGGCCTTCATCCTGGACGTACAAGGATCACACCTTGTAGATGCCTTCTCTGTCCAACCCTTCTTGGAAAGACACTTTGCTCTCGCACCTCATGGGCCTGACTTTCGACATTGCATACCCCGGAGAGATGCCCATGTGCGGTCCAAGACAACCATGGACCTTTCGGAACACGTCATGCTGAACTTCTCCTTGGACATTGATTCTCTCCATGGAGATCATACCTTTCTGCTTGTTCAGTACTTTGAAATGTGTCTTGCCCAGGAGAAGACAGCCGCTCCAGACTACATCATGGACATGCTCGGTCAGCTGGCCCCCACATTGTACCTCTCCTATTTCTTTGGATGCCAGGGAAATACGGAGAACATCCATCCTTTTGCCCTGGAATTCAACAATCTATACCGGCAGTTCATGCAGACCCATCCTATGCAACCTCCCATGGTCCATCCAAACATTGTGGCCTACGAGCACTCCCTACTTCCTCCCAAAATAATCCAGGAAACACTTTTCAGTCCAGAGCGTCTTCAACGGCAGCCAGAACACCTTCCATTCGTCCTTGCCAGGCAGGAATTAGAGACACTGAGACATTTGTTAGAGAGATTTGAGATTCCAACTACACTGCTCGACACCGTACAAACACTACGACAATCCTCTTCATTCCGTAACCTCTGGCAGCATATAGCAACGAGCTTCTACGATGGCTGTCAAGGGTGCGGGCTTGTGGAGTCATCTTTCATGGATGGGGCTGATCTGCGTTTCTATCTCAACATGGTCAATGCTGATGGCACTCCGGCCCACAATGTCGTTGGTACTGAAATGGATCTTCTCGTACTTCCAGTGAAGAAGGAGTACATCATTTCACCCCGAAAGCAAGCCAAACTCTTCAAGCGAATCTTCTCGGAAGCGCCTCCGTCAAACATCAAGTGGTCTGAACTGGAGAATGCGATGCGCGCAATCGGTTTCAAGATCGTTCCCATCGCAGGGACCGCCATCCGCTTCGAGCCTCCTGTTGACAGGGAGCGTCCCGTCGTTCTTTATCGTCCCCACCCTGGAAAGGAGATTGAACCCCAGAAGGTGAAGGAAATCGCTCGAGTGCTGCAACGGAGATACGGATGGTCAGTAGACATGTTTCTCAAGGCTTAAGGCTGTAGATATTGGTACGAAACGAATGCTGTATTTCGCATGCACACCCAACGGTACAATGTCTTAATGCACGTTCAGTCCACGAAACAGGGAGTCACTCGGAAAGCACCAGAATGGACCAGGGACGTTGAAATCTCGGTAGACCACATTATTTTCTTTCACATTAGGAAGAGGTATAAAAGGGACGCCAATATCAGTGTTACAGGAGGGTTGGAAAATCATTTCAGAATCGTTCGACGTGGTATAGCAGTAGGAGCAAGAGAAAAGCAATGATAAAGGCCAGCCCAGTAAGGAGTGGAGGGCCAAGACAAGAATTTTGCGCGAGAATCCGAGGTCGAAGTGGGACGTTCTCGGTGGTGAGGGATTCGAAGTTCAACGATGAGCATCCACGAATCCCCCAGAACCGCGGGTCCTCTCAATCAGCGCTCTCAGCGCGCTCAACCACTTGATCTCTTCCTCCTCACTCGGGGCACACAAGATATATGCGCGCTCAGGTGTGATGACCTTGAACACGTGCGCATCCTCTGGTGCGATGCCGGATGTGTCGACGACGCTTGGCTGTGGCGGAGAGTGCGGCAGATGCGGGATGTGATGATGCTGCTTTGGGTCCGGCGGCGCGTATTCGACAGCATGCAGTATGTGGGTGATTGGAATAGACCGATGTGATTTTGTATCCTGCAACCTGGTTAGGCTCGTGCAGGGGATGTGAAAGAATAGCTCGCACGCACCATGTGACTCTTTCCGTAGTCCAAGCCAGATTCCTTTAGGACAAACCACCTCTTCCTCCATCCCTTCCTCTTCCCCATTTTTGTCATGTATCCTTGCAAAATTGGCTTGTTCGGATCACGTTTCGTCGACGCACTGCGTAACATGGCTCCTCCAGGAGAGTATGCCGGAATTGGACTGATTGCCGTCACTGGCGAGGGCGGTGCGGCGGGTATGGAGGCAGCGGTGGAGCCAGCTCGTTGCCGATTGGGAAGGACGGGAGAACGAGGCGAGCGGTGGTCGTCCGAGTCGGAGCTCGTGCCAAGGGGAGGAGACATATGCTGGGTATTGAGCGAGATCGGCGGGTGCGGCGGCCCGGTCAGCTGGCTGGTGACAGATGCGGGTCCCGCGACGCTCATCGCGCTCTCCAGCTCGTCCGCTTCCTCCTCCTTCGCCTCTCGAGCAACCTCACGCAGTCCCCGTACCCACTCTTGTGCCTCTTGTTCGGTGTCGGCGCGGAGGTAGAAGGTGCGGGATGGAGTGATGAGAGCAAACGCATGGCCATACTTCTTCAGTACGACGGGCTGAACAGCAGAGATGTTCGCGGTTGGCAGGAGATGGAGAAGACGATATTCGGCGTTGGACTTGTAGTAGGCGAGCTTAGCACCGCGAAGCACGAACCAGCGCCTTTTCCAAGTCTAATTCGGAAAGTCAGCATATATGCGCTGTATGCGGTATGGAAAACGCACTTTACGACGTTCGCCCTTCTTGTACAGATATCCGGTCTTGATGACTGTCTCCTCCCTCAGAGCGCCCTCGTCAACTTCCCCTTCGCTAGCCTCTACTTCCTCTTCGTCCTCCGACTCACTCCCGTCTTGCGTCGTTCGTCGCTCTTCAATGACTCCCAGAGTGCTTCCACCCTCGCTGAAGCTAGGGATCGTGTGATGTGCGACGATCGGGCTATGCAAAGCGCTCGTGTCCGAGTCGGACTCGCTGCTGAACGTGTTCGGATATGTGATGTTGCTCGTGCTGATGGCGCGCACGGTGCGTTTGGAGGGTGTGCGGCTTGGGATGGGCATACCGACGGGCGCCGTCATGGAGAGCTTGCGATGCACCTCCTGCGGTGAAGGAGGAGCGACCGTCGCAACGGGCTGGGTGGAGGCGGCTTGAGCGGACATGGCGTTAGGAGGTCGCGGTCGTTACGGTCGTAATCGTGGTCGTGGAGGATGGGCGAGAGGTGGGAGAAGGAGAGGGAAGTGCCCTTACGTGCGGGCGACCCGCTTGCGGTTGTGTGGGTTATTAGCGTAGGGGTGCAGGAAGGACAGGCCAAAAAAGGTGGGGAATGCGTCCGTCTCCGAGGGCCACCGTTCTTCGCGTGGGGGTTGACACCTGACGTGCGCGATTTGGTCCAATCGGCTAGGGACCGTCAATTTTCAGTGGTCGCAGATGGACACCTCCGAGTCGGGGCCGGATTGCTCCAGATGGCAGTCGGTCAGATGCTGGGGTGGATGCAGAGAGGGGTGCACGTCGGCCGGACGATATGTCAGACAGCTGGGCAAGGGTCCGTCTCACCCGGTTGGAATGCGACAAGAAGGCGCGCAATGAGCCAAGATTCCGTTGAGAGCGAGCAACTTCTTTCGTACGCTTTTCGAGATGACAATACCGCTGCTGCCGCCGGTTGAGAAGACAATAGCTGCAATGGAGCCAGGTCTAACGCTACGCCAGCTAGTCGTGTGCTGAATGATATATGCTGGCGCGTCGAGCAGTGCCGCCAAATAGGGACTGCTGCGTGGCTGCCTGGTGACGTCGCTCGCTCCGTTTCTAGGAAGGCGATGCTGTAAAGTCAAATTGTACGCACAACGGCGTAGTCGCCCAAACACGTTATTCCGAATGTCTTGGCCCCTAATACTGCTACAATATGCTTGAGTGTTGATGTGCTATGCCGTCTGCTATGCTGGACCTGCTCCAACGGGATCGGGAGCAGCGAAAATTTGCATTTTCCCCTTGGCATTCTCATTCTGACAATGGTGTGGTGCGGCGGATGCTGATGCCGATTGATCACATGCTGGCATTTCCGGATTGTTCGACGGAGTTTGAGCTCCATGATGCACGTCGCACTCCGTTCTGATTAGGGCATACGATATGGAGTGTTTCAACGTCTTCGATATTTAAGCAGGGCTTCTGAGGATGGTTTATTAATGGGATTCTCGTCTATGCACGTGACTATTTCACTGCTGCCGGTTCTGGACTTCGTGCCGACGGTCACACGCTCAGTGGTTGGTGAGATTCGCCGCATAGTTGTGGGTCCGGTCGAGCATGTCGATTTCGGTAAAGTACTCGCCGAACCACTCGGTCCAGTAGCCCGGGCACCTGGATGCTCGGCGCTTGGTGCATGCGGTCGTACGCGAGCTCTGCGGTCACTTGGTCCAAAGTGCCGGAGGAGCCGCGGACGACAAACACCTATCAACAGGTGAGCGTTGTGCTGCAGGTCAAGGAGAGAGGCGCGTAGATCAATGCCCTCCTCAACCAGGGACAGCGCCAGGGAGGCAACGCGCACGTCGGTAGTGATGCGGCAAGGAGCAGCTGGAGCTTGTTCGTTGCATAGACGACGTTGAGGAAGTCATCATTGTCCCAAGCGTCGACCTGACCAGCCCTCATACGCAGCAGCGCACCCGGATGGATAATGGACCGGCTTATCTCGATTGACCACCGCATTCTTGTTTCCAGCTGCAATGGCGGGTTGCGAAAGGTCCGGATTGTCTGTATCGTTGTATTAGCTAAGTAGCCGTAGCTCTGCACATAAGGACGTGCGCACCTTACCAAGCGAGAAGAAGCCGGAATTGCGCCTATACGCGCGTATCCCCACTGCCTCACTACTGGAGAATCGGGTTGCTCGCGCCTCGCATTGGCGCTTGGCGCTGACATTTCCACATAGGCACTCAAGGTCGGTAGGATGTATGTCCCGGGAGCTGGTTTGCGCCTTGCTGGAAGATGTTTGTCGGGGATTGAGGATGAGGCGCGCTAGGATAATCCTTGATCAGAGATTTCGCTCCTCTGCGCAGTGAAATACCGCTGGGGCGCGCTAGGGACAGGGGTCGTACGCCGCACGAGCAGCACTCCGTTGCGCGATAACCAGCACGCCCTGCTGTTCTCGAGCTACGCATGTTGTCCTCTTGTCCCTCCCAGCCCCGCGGGGTGCAGTGCGCTCTTGCCCACCCGCCAGACCAGAAACAGTTGTGACCAGGCTCAGAGATTCAGAGGTGCGTATTCCCAGCTGTTACACAGATCCGTAGCGGTTCACACAAGCATACAGCCAGCCATTTATCGACACCGCAGTCCTCCGCTCAGCACGCATTGCTGAGATCGGAGGACATGTCGACAACCGCTGGCTGTAAGCAAGTGCAAACCGCGGTAGTAACCAAGCGCCAAGCGGCGAGTTGGGGTTTGATGCGCCAAGTTCGCAGGATGAGCTGGTCGAGCATGTAGCGTACGGTTCGCCTCCTGTGAGTCATGCGCTTCAGTCCGACGGGATCGGGGTTGTTGGTTGACACCGTGTGAAGTGGTCCGGCAGCCCACAACATCGTCCAGAGCAGAGTCAGCACTGATAGGTCGTCACATGAGGAGAAGACGGAGGGGGAGGACGGGCCCCAAAAAATTGCTGAGTGGAGAAGGCGAGTACCCCGCAGTTTGTGAACAAGGGACTCGAGACAAGTGTGTGGTTCAGGGTATCTCTCGAGCGTGCGTGGCCTCGCCCTATGAGCGCGGGAGCAAAGAGCAAAGAGGGGAACAGAAGAAGGCGGTGGAGCGCGGGCGGGAGCATTGTGGCGTAATTATGGGCGACTTCGCCGAAGGAGCGCTAGGGGCAAACTGGTCACCGCCGCTCCCAACCCACACAACGGGGCGCCACACCGCCCGACCGGAGTCCGTTACGCACTCGAGAGGAAGCGCCGCACAGCCGAGCACAGTGAATTCAAAGGGCGCAACAGTCCCGCACCAACGTACAAACCTCCCCTTTTTCCGTCCTGCTCGTTATCAACTACCCCCGCCCAAACGACGACCACACGGCCCGGATCTTTTGTAATTCCAGACGGCGACTGTGGGAAGACCGTCACCATCCGCACATACCTTCCACGCGCGCCCGCATCTCGGACCCCGACACCCGCGAGGACATTGTCACCTCTTTACGCTCCTGTCCCCTACGCTGCTCCGCTCGACGTCGACGCACGAACAGACGACTCATCGCCGCGCATCGCCAAGCGGACACCGCCTTTGCCCATCCTCTTCCACTGCGCCGCGTCTCCGCCCCGCTCTCAGTACAACTACTTCTGGCTGACGACCGCGATCTCTGATACTGTCTTCGATCTACAACCCTAGTACTCCCCATCAGCGACCCCCGTCATCTAATCTACCCCATCTCTCTCGCCCAGCGTGTTCCAGTTCGCCTCCCGCGTCACCCTCCGGCAAGCGGACGGCTCCCCTTCCCTCCCCACACCCGTCAAAGTCTCCAGCCTGGCCGCCTCCTCCCCCGTGCGCAGCTCGACGACGCCCGCGCTGGCCGCGTCTGGTGCGCCCCCGCCGCCCGGGGCACGCCCGGTCCCGCGCAGGATGCAGAGTACGGACTCGGACGACAGCGCCCCGCCTCCTACTAGGGCGGGCCTCAAGGCGTGGTGGAAACAGTTCACCCTCCTGCAGCGCGTGAAGCGCGAGGCGCAGGCTGCGAAGCAAGGTGTGTTCTCCTGTCTCCCTATGCACTGCGTGATACTAAGCACCTCTGCAGCAGGAACCGACCCGAATGCGCCCCCGACCCAGGCAACTGCAGGAAAGGTCTTCGGCGTCCCGCTCAGGGAGAGCTTGAAGTACGCCAGCGTGCAGATCAGCACGGCGGACCAGAATGGCGAGCTCTACGTGTGGGGCTACGTTCCCGTCGTAGTCGCAAAATGGTGCGTCCCTTCCATTCCTACATCAAGGCGAGGTGCTTAGTGAGCGCATATAGCGGCCTATACCTCAAGGAGAACGCGACCGAGGTGCCCGGGACGTTCCGCGTGTCCGGCTCGGCCAAGCGGATGCGCGACCTGCAAGCGACGTTCGAGAAGCCGCCCAGGTACGGCAAAAGCCTTGACTGGAAGAAAGAGCACTACACGACGCACGACGTCGCGAGCGTGTTCCGCCGGTACCTTACCCAGATGCCCGAGCCTGTGATACCACATCAGCTATACCACCAGTTCCGGGATACCATGGGTGCGCCCTTCCTTCCCCCTATGATCGCGGAGCCTTTTTTCTGATAGGCGAGATAGCGAAAAAGCCGTTCGATCGCGATCAGGCGATCAAGACGTACCAAAGGCTCATACGCAGCATGCCGCGCGCGAACCAATACCTATTGCTATATGTGCTCGACCTGCTGAGCGTGTTTGCACGGAAGAGCGATATCAATCTCATGCCGGCGTCAAGTGCGTCCTTTCCGCCGTTTCATATCACAGGTTGCTGATGCAGTCTGTTGTAGATCTGGCGCTCATATTCCGACCTGGACTGATATCCCACCCCTCGCACGAGCTCTCGCCCGAGGAACACCAACTATCACTCCAAGTGCTCGAGTTTCTCATCGCGCAACAAGATTACTTCATGATGGACCTCTCCCCTCCGCCTATACCACCCACCCCGTCCGTCGACTCCCCGCAACCGCAGTTTCCCGTCCCTCCGCAGCCGGTGCTCCCACCGCCCGTTAACACCTCCGCTGCGGCAGCAGCGCCAAGCGCGCAGACGGGCGCTGCGCCTTCCCCAGGCGAGGAGTCGAGCGACGTGTACATGGTGCCCTCGTCCTCTGACTCGGATCCGCCGAGTGGCGGGTGGAAGCTCATTTCCAAGGGGAAGAAGGAGAAGCTAGTCCAGCGCCGGCAAACGACCGATTCCCGACGCTCAAAGCGCGCTGCAACGCAGTCCGATGCGCCGCGCCGAGGTGGTGCGCTTTCCACCGTCTACTCGGAAGAAGGCGAGGACCGCCCAAGCCCGGTCGACAGCGTAGCCAGCTCGACGGGCGTCAAGCGCTCGCGCACCCTCCCCTCGCGGAAAGGGGACAGCCCAGCCACCACCCCTGCCGAGCCGCAGTCGCAGCCGCAGCCTCGGCCGCGAGAACGGCGCGAGCGCGAGCGGGAACACAAGGCGAACGTGCTGAGCAAGCGGCAGAAGCGGCTCAGCCAGCAGCCGGTCGGCGGGTCGCGCGTCGACGTCGGCCCGCGGGCTGTCGAGGCGCCCACATAGGGCTTGGACTGAGCTTTTCTCTTTATCGTGCCGTGCTTCCTGATTTGTACTTGTTGATTTGTTTCTCGACCCGGCTCTCTTACACTGACTAATACCTGCGCGCCCGCACGCCGCTGATGTACTACCACGCTCCTTCCCCTTACGTCCCTTCCCTTCCCTTCACGACCGTGTTGTGCACGGTCCGCCTCACTTACGCCTGCTCACGAGAACACTTTGTCCCCGCTCTCCTGTAGTTATTGGGATCAGAGATGATCCTTTCTGGATACGCACGCTGATACCAAACATACGTAGCGAATCACGGAAAAATCCAATTTGTTTTATATCGCTGTCGCATCTCCAACCCAGTGCAGCACATGCATACAGACAACCCAATGCCTAGGCTAGCCACTTCTCGTCCACACTGACCAGCGAGGGATCCATGCCTCCCTCCGGCATCTCTGTTGAGTAGATCCTGAACCGCAAGCCATCCGGATCCTCGCACACCACCAAATGCCCGATCAAGCCTCTCAATTTGCCAGAGTTGTCCACGCCTTGGCTCGTGAACCACTTTGCCCACTGGTCGACAGCGGCCTCGGACGGGGCAGAGAGGGTCAGCAGATCGACGTGCTTCTCCCCGAGCGCTTTTGCGCTCTCCGGCGCAAGCCGAAGCTCAATAAGGATCGGCTCGGTAGTAACGGGGATCTTGTGCGTCTCCGGATGCGCGGCAGTAGGCGCTAGGCGGAGGATATGCGCGTACAGTCGGCCAGAAGCGTCGTAGTGATCGTAAGCGGGGACACGGGCCGCGCCGATGATAGAGGTGTAGAACTCGAGCGAGCGGGTGAGCGAGGAGCAGGCGAGCTTGAAGTGGTGTACGCCGGAGAACGGGGGCGCGTTGGAGGGCATTCTGAGTGTTGTGGGATATACGTGCGCCGTGGCAACGTGCTTTTATACAGATGCGAGGCAAGCTCGGCGGTGGTACGCCGACACGCGTCTGTTCTAATACAGGATACGGCATGCTGCAAGTTCAGGTCGGAGCAAGTTTCAATAATCAGACGATAGAACTGCCAGCTTCGGACTACGGTCCGGTGAGCAAGCCAATGTGAGGTAAGCCCGCCGATAGCATCATTGGACGGGCCTAGGTAGGACACAGAGAATAGCCAGATCTCCAAACAGACCAGAGGTCACGCTGTCGTTGTAAGGTCGCCGTCATGAGCTTTTGAAGAAGTCCAGCTCCAACATGGGTGCTCCACTAAGCAGTGCCAATGCGCACATCGACGTAGAGGGCGCACGACGTGGAAACCCACATCATCATGCGCTTCCTGAACGGAAGCAGGCGCAATAGAAATCAGCCTCACGTGACCCAACTTCGCGTCGAGGCGATAGAGCAAGTTGCTTCCGCCCACACGGTGCCTTGCCAGACATCCGCGCCTGAATTGTCCGCTCAACATCCTCTCGTCAACCAATAGCGATACCTGTCAGACCATCGCACAGGGAGCAGGCAAGCAAAACAAGGATGTTCAAAGCCTTCCGCCAACCGAAGCGCTCCCTGTCCACCGACTCGCTGGTCGACCTGCAGAAAGGCCAACTCAAGACGGCCCAGTCAGCGCCTTCGATGCTGTCTGGAGGGAAGCGCGAGGGAAAGGAGAACCGGCACGAGCGCATGCAGAGTGCGTCTGCCATTCTTACTCTCGATAAGGACGCGAAGAAAGCGAACTTGAAGACATGGACCGGACCGCCGCCGATGTTGGACAAGCCGGTAAAGGAGAGCAAGAGCGCGTCCTTGGGTACGAAGGCGGGGACTGTCGATAGGGAGAAGTTGGTACAGTTGGGAGAGGCACAAGATGCATTTGATAAGATGCTGGTGAGTCGCACTCTCCCGTCTTAACGCTCCTTCTCAGTAAGCTCCCTGCAGGATGATTTGCAAATTCCGGAGGGCCTCCGTCCTCGGCTCAACACCCTTGAGCCTTCTGTCAAAGCAGCGATGCTCCGTTCTTCCAAAACACTTGACTTCCTCGCCGCAACCGGTCCCGCAGCACCTGCATTTACCAAGACTCCGCGCAAGGTACGCTCGCACGACTCGCTCGTACCGCAAGGTACTTCCACCCCGCTGTTCTCGCCGAAGAAGCGGAAGGCGTACGACTCCCCTCCTGCCACTCCCGTACGCAGGGGCTCCAAGCCACCATTCGAATTGATTGAGGACGTATCTTCGTTTGCATTCGTGGGTGCCGACCCGCCCACGGCAAGCACGAAGTCCTCCCGCCCTGCGTCCGGCCACGTGCCGCAGTTCCCGTCCATGTCCTCCCTCGCAGACCTGGACGACGCCCCTCCGAAATCCGTCAAGTCTCGCATCAACAGCAAGGAGAAGGCGCTCAACACTCCCGCGGGCCTGGCCGATATGCTCGCCAATACGAGCGCAACCAGGATCGACATCGAGCGCGTCAAGAAACTAAGGCTGCTTCTTCGCAACGAACCCGCAAGCTGGACGGAAGAGTTCTTGTGCCATGGCGGGTATGTGGCGCTGTTGGGCAGGCTGAAGGAGCTATTGAACGTGGAATGGCGGTAAGCCAACTAAGATGGGCCCTCGTTATGTGCCTGACGCTTGCCATAGAGATGAACAACATGACGACCAAGCGCTCCACGAGCTGCTTCGCTGTCTGAAAGCACTCTCCACCTCGGCGATTGGGTGCTTTGCCCTTCGCTCGTCGTGCCCGGCGCCATTCTCTTCCCTCGTCGAGCTCATGTACAGCGACAAGAAGCCTGGCGAGGTGTCGACTCGGCAGCTGATGGTTGAGCTCTATCTGATCCTCTTTGATCTGTATCCTACGCGTCCACCTGGCCGGAGGGAAGCAAACAGTACACCCGGTACCCCAACTCGGCGAGGAGCAAACAGCATCTATCCCCTTCCTCCCCCACACGACTCTGTCTTCTCCCTGTTGCGCTCCCTCCTTCTGACCAAACCTCCGCCCAGAGCCGAGGCCCAACTTTTCGCCCCACCCCTCGAAGAGCACGAGTTTATCGCCACACTGCACACACCGCGGATCTACAAAGCCTACCTTGCAGAGTTGAGCGACGTATGTCGGGACTACTTTTGGGTGTTCTGTCATCCCGGGAATGCCATCTGGCAGCTTGAGGAAGTCGACGAGAGCACGGTGGAACGACCCCGCGCACCGGGTGGTATGACAGGAGGCGTCGAATTTGAGGCGATGAATTATCTCGTACGTTCATGTCGCGTATCCGTTGAGAAACATCTCTGAAGTGTGATGCAGACTACCCATTTAAGGTTTATCAACGCCACGGCAAAATCGGCAATCGACCAGAGTGTACCGCCAACTTCTGATCTTTCCGCACGAAGGTTCCACGAGGACCTTTTCGCGTCTGGGTTCGAGCGCATACTTGCGGTTGGTATTCATTGTGGGACAAACTGTTGACTTTCTGACTTCCATTTGAACAGACGATACGCAAAGCATCCACGACATACTACCCGACGCTGCACCTCGAGATCTCCCGCTACATGCATCTAGCTATCCATGCGCGGTTTGAGCTGCCGTGGTCTCTCTCCCGGCTGGTTGGCAGCCCGCCTTCTCCAGTCCGGCGGGCAGGGCTGAACACCCCAGATCGGTCCGGCGCAAGTGGCAGCGGGAAGAGCCCGGGCAGACGGCCACAGGGCGGCCGGCCACCGATGCTACCAGCGACGCCGAGACTGGACGCCATTCGGATGTGATCTCGCAGCAATCTGACGCGCAGATGTGTGTTTTCTATTTCTTCTGGTATTGTTTGATGGTCGATCACAAAACAACCTGCATCTGTTTCGGGATCTTCTGTTGCTTTCTCTTCGTCTGTACCTTGGCCAAATCACTCGATCTCTTCAGCCCGACCTGCGCCTCTCTGCTTGTCTGCAGATATCTCATGATAAAACCTCGAACGCAATACCTAGATCACCCCGTTACTGGCCGCTCACACTCTGATTGACTTCTGTCCTGTTCTGTAATATTATCTGCAATTGTTATTGAACGAGTCTCCATCTCACATACGACTAGTTGAAGGACTGAGCTTGTATCAGCCCCACTGGCTCGCCACTCGCACGTTCGCTCTGAAACTACCGGCAGCTTGTGGGCACTTCGGCATATAGCAGCGAAGGAACGGCCATGAGGCTAGAGTGAGAGCACCACCTCAGAGTGACCGCATCTGGAAGAATGGTCGCTAGACACATATCACTTCATCGCGATATTCAGGGAGCGCCTTCAAGGCCACCATATGTGGGGTACAAGATGGTCTTCCAGCTTGACCAGATTTGCGTGCAGTATCCCCACAGCATTGTACCTGCACGAAACCGAGGAGCGACAGTTGGAACATTTCGAACTCCGACCGGGAAAGAATGCACCGAGGAAGAGAACCCGGAACCCTGACAAGGGTTTATAGGCGCGTAAAGGCGCATTCCTTGCTGGTTCCTTGTTCCTTTGCGCCTCGACACCCTCCCTCGACGGCCATCCGCATATACCTTCTGTTTCGCATACCCCTGCACGCATCCTGTAAAACACTAACAAGGAACCAAACATCATGAACTCTACTGTCTTCAATTGCTCGAGTGTCAACACATTTCCCACCAATCCAGATATTACCGGTACGTAGGGCGCTTATTTTGGACATTACATTGCGTCTAACCAACGTCCATCCAGGTATCGGGGTACGCTTTCCGTGAATGGCAGTGTACTCGGGCTCAACTCACCTATAGGTCCGAATATCGTTGTATATATCGACTCTTATCGGTTTCCTTATGGCCTTCTGTATGTTGCTGCCATGTCTCGGGGGAGGTTTCACGATAACTCATTATGAAACACTCAGTCTTCCCGCATGATCTGGACAGTTATCGCGATTCGGCACGAGCCTCCCTCGTCATGTCGACGTCCATGATCATAGCGGCGCTCTATGCTCGCTACACGCAGCTTGGCATAAGCCTCATCGATGCCCAGATCGTGACCATGTTCGTGACTGCCATTACCGCCTGCTACTACAGCGTTAGCAAGTACGACTTTGGATTCACGACCCGTGTCGCGGTCCGTCTACACCTCATCCTCTCCGCGGTCTTTGGCATCCTGGTATACTATGACGTGGATCACTTCGGCGGCGCCGGCTACCAGCCCCAATGCTTTCCGAACGAGGACTTTCTCTTTGTGATCTTCAGTCACACTATCAGCGCGACGAACCAAGGTCTGCGGATATTTGCCCTTCTACTGTACAGCGCCGTGCTCGGAGAGTTTATCTGGGACGGGAGAAAGCGGTTCACCATCAGTGTGCTGCGCTCGATCATATTCATGTCCGAGGAGACCTTCGGCAAGGCGCTGCTCCTCATCGCACAGCATATCGCGGCCGGCAGGCTGGGCGGCGAGAAGAAAGGATGTGAGTGCAACTGCGCCAGTTTTGCATCCTCGTTGGGCGAGGCTGACCACAGCTCCAGTACCAAGAAGAGCATCCATAGGAGGCATCGTCATCATCATCTACCTCATCGTCACGGTCGAACAGATGATCAAGTGGAACGGGCTTGACGCCGGTAATGTCCTCGACCAGGTGCGCCCTAATCTTCTTTCTACTCGACTGCTCTCACCTGCTTGCAGTTCACGTTTGGGCAGACCATAGCGGTCGTCATGCTGGCGGATCAGATATCCAAGCTGATCCTCAAGTTCGTCCGCAGGTGGAAAGGAGAGGAGGAGATCTGAAGAGCTTAGAATGATGCGCAGGGGGTCTGCTCGCATATACCCAGCAGTTGTAAAATATCGTCATGACATCATCATGTACCACACTGAGATCCCGTACTCACATACCGTACTTCCTCGGGGCGCCGTTTAGCGCATTTCACAAATTCCATTTCTGTCACAGACGCAGTCCGCTGCTCCGGACCGCAGACCCGTCTAAACCCCATCTCCCCCTCACCAGACCTCATGCATTCTCTCCAACACCTCCTCCTTTGCCACTTCCGGGTCCGGGTTTAACGCATTTCACAAATTCCATTTTCTGTCACAGATACAGTCCGCCGCTCCCTCCCGCAGACCCATCTCGTCCTCACCAGATCTCTTGCATGATCTCCAACACCTCCTCCTTAGGCACGTCCGGGTTCGTATCCCCATGACCATTTACGACGATGCTCTCAAAGTCCTCCTCCTTTATCCCGTATTCCCTGAGTGTCGACGCCAGCCCAAGCCTCTTAACGAGCGCATCGATATACCCCGCGAGGCGCACGCCGTCCCTCGCCTCCTGGGAAAGCAGCTCATCCCCAGGTCTATCAAACCTCTTCGTCGGCTCCGGCAGCCCAGGCACTTCCTGGACCCTGTGCAACGCCTCGCTCAGCCGTTTCTGAAACTCCGGCCTCGTGCGGCGGGCAACGCGCGCGCAGGAGGCAGCGAGCGTGAGGCAGCTTGTGATCCCGTGCGGGATAGAGTATGTCGCTCCTAGTGCGTGGCCGAGGCCGTGGGAGAGGCCGACGGCGCCCGGCCGGGGGTTGGGGTAGAGCGAGAGCCAGCAGGCGATTTGCAGTTGTTCGCGTGCTTGGAGGGAGTGCGGGTCGGAGGAGGAGGCGATGAGGTGGCGGAAGAGCATTGGTAGTGCGTGCAGGGCGGTGGCTAGTACTGGAGGAGGCACGTCCTGCCGATAGAGGGTCTCCACTGCATGGTCCACTGAACGCATCCCGCTGCTCAGCCAGAGCCGCATTGGCGTCTCCAGGCTCATGCCGGGGTCGTAGATGATCACCTGCGGGCAGAGCTCCACCGCGCCAACGGTGACCTTGTGTCCCTGGTCGTCCGTGAAGCCGGCGTTCATGGTCGTGTCCGCGTTGGAGAGGGTGGTGGGGATGACGAGGATGTTGAGCCAGGGCTGGGAGGGGTGGGACTGGTGCTGGAAATACTTGATCGCTTTTGCGGAATCTATGGGGGAGCCGCCGCCGAGCGCGATGAGGGTGTCCGCTTGCTGCGGTCAGTCAGTATCAGGCAGAACGGGCAGGCAAGGCGGAGAAGGCGCACAGCAGCAAGCACGTCCTCCGCAGCGCTCCGGATGCCGGTAATAGGCGCATGCTGCCCTATCCCCGTGTTCACCCCCACATACTTGTCCCCCAGGAGCGCTCGCACACGGGGGAGGAGCGGGCTCTTGCTCACCGAGTTGCCGGTGATGATGAACGCGCGCTTTGTGCCGAAGCGGGCGAGGGACTCGGGTAGCCCGCGTTGGAGGGCGGTGGGGCCGTAGTAGACCGCTTGGAGGGGGGAGGTGTAGTATGCTCCGGAGGGGGAGGAGGGGGAGGGGGACATGCTTGGTGCTTGGTGCGCTGGGAGGGACAGTTGGCGGTGAAAGAAGTTTATAGTCGCAGTGAGCCAGGGCGGGAAAAGGGTTCGGCCATTGCGTGCTCCCCGGCCCGAGGAGGAGCGGAGGATAAGCGCCAAGGGTCGCACTGATGCCGTAAGCGCACAACCTTTCTCTTGCCATCTCGAGTCGCGTCTCTGGCTGGGAAGTTTGAGATGGACGACAGCTCGCCCACCAGTACTCTTATGGACCCACCGCCTGCCAAACGGTCACGCCGCTCTCCCACTCCCGCCGACCAACCTGAGACCGCGATAACGCCCGCCCTGCCCCTGCGCGGCCTCGCAGATCTGCCAGTCGAGGTGCGCCCCATCCTCTCTCCCATGTTCTGAGCACAGCTAACACTCCCCCCAACAGCTGCTATACGACATCCTCATTTCCTCCGCCTCCCCTTCCCTGCCCCTCCTCTCACGCAGGCTGCACGCCGTCTGCGCCTCAGCCCCGCCATCAATCCGCGCACGATACCTCATCTCCTCTTTCCTCCAGCTCGCAGAGGAAGCACACGCGCCCTCCCTTAATCCCCCAGCCGCGCCCTCCCGCCCGCCAGCCAAATACCCCCTCGCCCACTTCCTCCACTACCCGCTCTGCACCCTCCCCGTCCTCCTCGCGCTCGAGCGTCTCTGGCCGACCAATACACCCGAACCCGAACCCGAAACCCAAACCCAATCCACCGGCAGCCCCAGTCCCTCCTCACCCGCGCCTGTGCCCCCGCCCCTGCCAGCGCTAAGGCCGACGGTAGACCTCGACTCGGCCATGTGGAACTTGCCTAAGCGGCTGTTTCGCGCGCTGCCGGCTTGTGCTGAGCTGCCCGAGCGGGCGCGGGTCGACGGGGCGGGCGGGGGCGACCGCGCCCAGGACCAGGGCCAGGGCCAGGGCCAGAGGAATGAGGCAGCAGGAGAAGCAGCCTACCCCCTCCTCTCCCACCTGCTCCATTCCTACCCGTTCAACGCCGACTCCCACTCCGGCTACCCTCTCGCCATGTCCGTCCGCGCCTCCCACCTCCCGCTCGTCCGTCTCCTCCTGCAGCACCGTGCCAACCCCGGCTTGAAAGATGGTGTGGCGGTCAAGATCGCTATTGCGAAGCGGGATTTGGGGCTGGTGAGGCTGCTTGTCGAGCGGTCTGACACCGGGAAGGGCGGGAGAGAGGGGAGGAAAGGCAGGAAGAGGAGGAGGCTGCAGGATCGCGTGGAAGTCAATCCCGGGATGCTCCAGCTCGCGGTCAAGCTCGACGCGAGGGATATCGTGCAGTATCTGATGGAGAAGGGGTGTGTGCCGGATATGAAGACGCTCAAGATGGTGCGGTAAGGGGGTTTACAGTGTGCATATGTACAGTGCGGTGTTATCCAATGTATGCGCGGTGAACTGTCGATCGGCAGAGGACGGACAGGGTAACGTGGTCGTGATGAATTGCATGATGGAGCGACAATACAACAGAGAAACTGTGTGAAGAACCTGACCCTCCCGCACCAGCGCGCTCGCGTCTAACTCAAATATCATCGATAGCGACCTCATCATCGTCCGACCCTTCTCCAAACTCAAACGTGCACTCCCCATCCTCGTCCCCAAACGTGTCCGTCTCGTTGATCTTTGCGTTCTCGGGCAGCTCCCCGTACGCCTTGAGGTTGCGCGCTTCGTCCGCCGTGTACTTGACAATCACGTCCGCTTTGTCGTCCTGGAAGTCTCGCAGAGAGAGGAGGATGATGTCGCCCTGGTTGATCCAGACCTGTCCACCACAAACAAAAACATCAGCACCTGCCCGGCGACCCGGTATGCGCGCAGCCGCACCTTCTTACGCATCTTGCCCCTAATATGCGCCAGCCGTTTCTCCCCATCAAAGCACTGCACCTCGAGCCTCCCATTGCCCAGCATCTTGGTGACCTGCGCATACTCCTGCCCATCCTCCCGGAACACAAGCTCCCGCTTCTCGTCCTCGTTCTCGTTCTTGCCCCGACGCCGGTTCTTGCCGCCTTTGCCCTTATTCTGCGCGAGAGCAAGGTGTCAGCGAGGCACCTCACACTGCACTCATGGCTGGATGCACATACCTTAGGCATACTGTGCTACTTGTGTGTGTTCTGCTGCGCTCAACGACCGCCTGAGATATACCAGCGGCTGAGTGGGCGTGAGTCAGCGGACGGGGCGTGCGATTGCAGATTGAGCATGGGCATGCAGCGAGGCGAACGGCTCATTATAAGTGGCGGAGGCATTCTCGGGAGTAGAACTTTTCCTGGCAATGCCGAGAAACTTGAAATGCCTTCGCAAACAGCGCTCCTTTTATTGGTCGCGTAACCGAAGGAGGGGAATGTTGATGGACGATAATGGACTATGTAGTCCTTCCAGTCGACGTTACAACTGATTTGGAGCGCAGGGCTGTTTTCAGACGAAATGGCCTCTTGATTCTCTGGATGTTGCTGACGTCATCGACAACAATGAAGCCGCACAAGTCCTTCGCACGCCTGCGTTTGTAGAGCGGGGAATAAAGAGGTATAACATTAGATCACTTCCTCCTCTAGAGCTTCAAACTTGTAGTTCCTGTATCCAACCTACAAATACAATACATCCACTAGAACGACAAGTCCATGCGAATCAAATCTCCGCTTTACATTCACATCTCATGCGTCCTTCCCAACGACAGTGCGGAGCGTGGCGGCCCTCGTCTCTTTCAGAAAGGGGACGAGCTGCGTGCCCCCCGTGCCGCGGATGTCCGCCTTCTCCCCCACCTTCCGAACGACCACCTCGCCCCTCGCCTCGCGCGCTGCTCGCTCCGCATGCGCCCGCTGGCTAACGATGTACACCGTGACGATCCTGATGTGGGCGTCGCGGAATCGCTTGAGCGCCATGACTGCCGCGTCGTAGCTGGTGTGGAGGGTGCTCTGCTGTGGCTGGCCGAGGACGAGTGGGCGAATGGCGTGCGCGGAGGAGGCGAGGTTGTGGATGAACGCCTGGTGCGGGCCGGGCATGTACTTCTCCATCTGCTCCAGGAATGTTGGTGCTGCCCGGAGGCTGGTTTGAGGGGTGGACGCCGAGGGCCCGTGCGTCGTGTGGTCCACACCGAGGAAGACGTCGAGCGCGTGGACGAGGGTGCTCTGACCTGCGCTCGGCCCGCTCAGGTCTGCCGCCCGCTCAGCCTCCTCCTCAGGTACACCCTCGTACACCCACCGCCTGCCCGAGCCGGCCGAGCCGCGGAACCAGGGTCTCACGTCGTTGAAGAACACCGCGGGGACACAGCCATCGAACATGGTCAGCATGAGCCGGGTCACGTCGTCCACCACGATGGCGAGGCGGTCGAGGTAGGCGCTGATGCGCCGTACGGCCAGAGCGTCGCCGACGAAGGCTTCGTCCAGTGAGGAACGCATGATGTCTAGCGCTTCGACGCCGCGCAGCTCGATCTGCGCTGAGACGGTGTAGAAGTGCATCTCGCTTGGCGTGCCGCTGAAGAGCGAGCCGCAGCTCACGTTGTCCACCGCCACGGGGCGTGACGGGTCCAGCAGAGTCCAGTTCCAGAGCACTGTATCGGCGTAGGTGAGGACAGGCGTCACACCAAGCTCGTGGGAGACGCCGATGAGCGGGACAGCGATGGGCGCGGGGATGTGCACGGATTCTCCTGGAGGCGGGGGAGGCGCGGAGTGCACGTAGAAGTGCATGATGCTCGCCAGCACCTGGTGCGCTCGTCGCAGCAGGAGGATGCTGCTGCGCAGGCTGGCGATGCTGAGCGTCGGGAGATTCCGCACCGTAGCCCGCCAGCGCTCCGCCCGCTCCCAGTCCTTCTCCGTCGTCGTCTTCTTGTCCCCCACCTGGAGCTCAGCAGCGAGGGTGGCGCCCAGCGTCAGTTCCCACTGTGCGAACTCCTCTGGTAGGCGGGTGACAGGCGGGGAAGGGGGCATGAACCCCGTGCGGACATCGACGTCGTAGTCCGCACCTGCGAGGGTGGAGACATCGGGTGCTGTAGCCGGGGCGGAGGTGAGGAATGTGGGCCGGGGGAGGGAGAGGAAGTGGTTTGCCGGGAGCTGGCGCGGGGTTGAGGGGCCGGGGGAAGACATGGTGCTAATGAGGGGTTGAGAGGGTAGGACTGTTGATGCTGAGGGTTGGGGTTATAAGGAGGCTAAGAGCCGAGGCTCGTCCGGATTATTGATGCGGACCTCGGTGAGTCAGCCGCGAGGTGGGTGTCGGAAGGTGAAGTGCGAAGGCAGAAGACGGGGATTGAATCGCTATTTGTTGAAAGTCCAGGGGAAGGGCTGACAACGCAATTCCTCTAGTGGTTGATGCGAGTGCTGTGCTGGGGTCAACAACGGTGGACGGGATCGTGGACCGTAGGATGAGGTGCTGTAAATTTGTACATGTCAGCCACGGTGCCCAAATATGGACGGCCCTGAGCCCGCCCGCGGCATTCGTAGTCCGATCCACGCTGGTGGAGCTTCTCTTCGCGTAAGGTACCGGGTGCAATTCTATCACCCGACAGGGCGGGATATCACGTGAGGTCCCACGATCCTGCTGGTGAGCCTTAATGATGCGTGGATTAGATGAATTGATTCCTAGTAGAGAAGTCCGCAGCGGAGTGTTGCACCTTCTGCACTGTCCTTCAGCAGCATCCCTTTCTTGAGAGGTTTTCTGTCAATATTTACCTCGTCGTTTGTTGACCCCTGCCAAACTCGCAAGATCCGGCCGACCTGTCAGGAGCTTGATACCAGCTCTCCCGAGACAATCCATCAAACGCGTCATGTCCTCTGTCATAATAGTATTCCATAGACTTGGGACAAGCTTGGCTACCGGCAGCCAGGAGCTGCTGTAAACCAGTCGAGACAGGGACGGGCGCTTGGGAAGCGGCGGTTGCGGGGGAGGCACGGGACGCAAGAGCCCTGCACGCTTAGGCACCCATCGGTACACGCAGTGCTCTCGTCCTACAGGGATGGGTACCGCCGCTACCGGCAGAAGCCGCCCAAACGTCCCAAACTGAGCCTTGCTAGCTGAGGTCGTCTGAGGTCAGCAGCGAGATCACGATCGGGCCGATGGATCGCTGGGGATCAGCGTGCCCCAGCATCCTCGTATCGCCGGCACAGAGCAGGATACCAATCGTTCACATGAATGATTTTCTTCGTGGACAGATATCCCTGAAAGGTATCACTCAAAATTCCTACAAACAAGGATGTTGGTCAAGGGATAGAGAGAGACAGAGAGGAGGAAGCGCTGGCTGACCCGGGATCCCCAGCCGGGTGCAAATACCCCGCGCCGCCGGCTGACGGTTATTCGTCATTGCCGACCGGCTCCCTCAGCGTCACCCGCGCCCATCATCGCAGCACCAGTGCTTCCCGCTCCTTCCCAGCAGATTCTCTTATAATCGGCAGCAGATCTCACGCTCCTCTTCCTGCTTGTCCGCTTGCCCGTACAGCGTTCTTCGGCATTTGCAGCTGAGGACTTTGGATCTGAGAGCTGGGAATCGGGAATCGGAATTGGGACAAGGATGGCTGAACAGCTCACTCCATTTGGGCATGCGTTGGCCGGCGCGTTGGGTGCAGTGTTCTCCAATAGGTGCGTCGTCCTCCCGTCCCTGCCTAAGAAAAGCCTGACCAGCCCTTAGTGCCGTCTACCCGCTGGACACGTACGCCCCTGCTCCTGCCTGCTGCCTATATACAAACTGCTAACGCCCAGACAGGATCAAGACTCGCATCCAAGCCGGAGAGAATAAGGTGACCCTCAAATCGGGGAAGGAGAAGCACCTGGGCGCGTTCGAGCTGCTGTACAAGATCCTGCGCGAGGAGGGTGTGGGCGGGTACTATGCAGGCTACGCGGCGAGCATGCTCAGCACCTTCTCCCAATGTGCGTCTGCCGTCCCAACAGCCTCGTGAAACGGTGCTGATACGTTCGCGCCAGCCTACGCCTATTTCTTCGCCTACACCGTCGTGCGTACCGCCTATCTCCGTCGGCTCACCCGGCGCGCCTCGGGTGCCAGCGTCCAAATCAGCACTGCGATGGAGCTAGCGCTGGGTGCGCTGGCCGGCGCGCTCGCCCAGATCTTCACAATCCCCGTTTCGGTCATCGCGACACGACAGCAGATCGGGAGCGCGCACCTGCACTCGTCCCGCGCATCGAATGACGAGCGGGACAACTCCTTCCTTGGCGTCGCGAAGGATATCGTTAGGGAGGACGGGATCACCGGCCTCTGGGCGGGGCTGAAGCCCGGGTTGGTGCTCACGGTGAACCCGGCGATCACGTACGGCGTGTTTGAACGGATTAAGGGGATCGTGCTTGCCCGGGACGGGGCGAAGAAGCTCAAGCCGTGGACGGCCTTCCTCGTCGGCGCGCTGAGCAAGACGCTCGCGACGGTCGTAACGTACCCATATATCATGGCCAAGATCCGGCTGCAAGCTCGCCGGCACATGAAGGAGGTGGACGTGCCCGTCCCTGGAGCACTGGACGAGGCGGCCACAGGGGACGGGGCGGACGCGCCGACCTTTGCCGAGGTGGCGAAGGCGGACCCGGAGGGCGAAGCGAAGGAAAAGGCCAAGGCGATCAATAAGGGGAAAGGACCGCAGCACCATCATAAGCACAAGGGCGCTATCGAGCTGCTCGCACAGGTGCTCAAGGAGGACGGCGTGAAGGGCTGGTACGAGGTGCGTCCCTTCTCCCATCATCATTATTCATCATCGAGGAGCGGAATAAATGCTGATATGGGCCCAGGGCATGGAGACGCAGATCACGAAAGCGGTTGTGTGCCAGGCGATGCTGTTCATGATGAAAGACCAGTTTGAACACGCCGCGCTGCTGTTGCAAAGGCATGGACGGAGGGTAGTTGCGGGCGCTGTGACGGGCAAGGTTTGAGGCTTTGGAATGATATTGTATTGCAGGCATAGATATAGCTACTTTATTTCTTTGTACTCACGACGAGCCTGAGAAGGGTATTGGGAAGGAACGGCCCGGCACTGCAGCTGCACAACGCGTGGCCGGTAACGCGGAAGCGATTCGGCGTCTTTCGCCTTTGGGCCTTCAAGTCTCGCCGACTCCGAGTCTCGCCACCAGCGTCAGTATAGTATCCTCTTGCCCGCCTCTCCCCTTCCTACTCCTTGAATCAATATTATATTGGACATGGATAACGACGCAGGCCCATCCTCGCTCGACATGGACGGCATAGATCCGAAGCGCGAGGACGACCTCGGGCTGGACTACGAAGCCGAGTCGGACGACGAGTTCGAGCCGGATGAGGAGATGGATGCGGAGGAGGACAATGTGGACAAGAACGTGTGGCTGGTGAAGGTGCGTATGCGGGCTAACATGGATGGACGGGTCTTGATGCATGATGGTAGCTGCCGAAGTTCTTGATGGAGAAATGGGCGTCAATCCAACAGGAGGATGTGGTTCTTGGGACGTTGCGCGTATACCATGCACCAGAGTGCGCCTTTTCCCGCATATATGCAACGTGAACATGCGCTAACGCGCTGCACAGTCCTAACGGAAATCAACGACTAGTATTACGACTACCAGAGATGACCGATCCGGCGGTATACGACACCTCTACACTTCCAAAACAGTATTCGCTCAAGATGCAATCCAAGACCGTCGAGAACGAGTTCGTGATGGCGTCCAAGATGAAGGAGCGAGACCGGAACATAAGTGTGTTGCACAAAGCTGACCAGTTCTGCTCTTGTCGCTGAACTGGAACAGTATCGACCAAGCTCGAGGGCAAGATCGTTCATGATTGCCATGCGTTCCCGATCATGGACGCGTCGTACACCTCGCTGGTGGCATCAAGGCACAGGGAGATGAACGCGCCGAAGCGGCAAATGAAAGTACTCGAGGATGAGGGCGGAGCGCTGCACAGGATCAACATGCTTGCGAGCGGAGCAGGGGAGAACATCGCCGGCGGGTTCGGGAACTTCGTGGTGCGCCTTACTTATCCATATCGTCGCTCGTACTACAGCTGACGTTCTCCCACAGTCGACGAACAAGAGGTCCGCAGCAGGAGCAGGCTCGGCGTTTGAGCGTGCTGCACGCATGCCGCGCAATGAGCTAATGGACCTGCTCTTCCCACTTTTCCGAGAGAGCGAGAACTGGTCGATCCGGGACCTGCGCAATCGGACCAGGCAGCCAGAGGCGTACCTCCGCGAGGTGTTGCAGGAGATCGGCTTTCTACACCGGACGGGCACGTTCGCGAATCAGTGGAGCCTTCTGCCTGCGTACAAGAATATGGCGACCGGGGCGACTGGCGCGGCGCCGCCGGCGGTTAAGACGGAGGCGCTGGCCGAGGAAGGCGATGAGGAAGGAGGGGGCGACGAGGACGACTTTGATATGGAGGAGGTGCTATGAAGGCATGAAAACTGACTTAACATCTACAGGTTGGAGCACTGTACCCATTTACATCTTACAGCCATGCAATGTAAATTATTCACTGGATGCAGGCGTATATGCGCAGATATGGCCCTGGCCTCAGGGCGCAGGCGCCTAGCACTCAGCCCATATATGGACGAGCGTCCAAAGTACCAAGCGGTACGCCATTGAGCACACGGTATGGCGGTTAGGTTGTTTCTATTGAGTGGTGAAAGAAGTGTAAGGTTGTATCTACATAAATTAATGGAACAGGTCCAGGTCTGTCCGGTAACATGTGTAGACCAATCCGGGCACGAGGCCGCGCCATGCAAGGAGACGGCCGCCGGGGGGAAGTACGAGCGCACAAGAATGCCGTCTATTTTGTGGATTCCTTCAACCAGGTGATCAGGTCGTTCCGGTCCTTCTCCTTCTTCAGGCCCGCGAACGCCATCTTGGTACCCGGGATGTACTTCTTGGGGTTCTCGAGGTACTCGAACAGCGTCTCCTCGCCCCTGTGCGTCGTGATCAGTAGGATGTACGGGACGTGGGAGTGAAGGAGCGCACCAGGTGACACCCTTCTCAACGTTGGCCTTGGTGTAAGAGAAGCCCTCAACCTGACCGGTCTTGCGGCCGCTACATACAAGTATTGGTGGATGCGCATATACGAGGGAGAGAGGGGAACGCACATGAGGCCGTGGAGGTTGGGCCCGACCTTGTTCCCGCCGCCCTGCTCGGTGGTGTGGCACTGTGCACAGCGGGTCTTGAAGAGGGAGGCACCCTTGGCGGCGTCGCCTGGTGATCACGAACAAATTTAGCACTGCGCTGCTAGGGACAGGAGGGCCGATAAGGCTCACCTTGCTTGAACGGCATTGTACTTAGTGGTGGGGGGTAATGTACGTGGGGAAGGGGCGAGGGTGCGGGGAGGGCGTTGTGGACGGTGGGTAGGGAAGTGAAAGTGGGAGAAAGAGACTGGCCGGGTTAGGGAGGCGAAGACTAGTATTTTTGGGCGGTGCGTTTTCACCCGAACGATGGTGGGACTTGCATCCGGTCGACGCCGGCGCGTCACCCTCAGGGAGCCCACACGTCACGGCCCTCGCTTCTGGCCGCCTGCCAATTGGGGAACGCCAATTAGAGCCGGCCAGACTGGTTTGCTCGCTACTGTTACCAGGAACATAAATTGTACTCTCATTTCAGAGGCAAGTCGAGTCCTGCTGCATTGTCGAGCATGAAGAGCAGAGGAACGAGATCATCCCCGTGCACGAACAAACCACGCTTCTCCCTCGGCCCATTCCCGCGTCTTCTGCTCCCAGTCGCCCGCTCATGACGCGGGCCTATCAGCAGCCCGCATGGCGCACTGACCGCATCTGCAGGAAAATGACGTCGCGCAACAACACAGCTACCAGGACACAGCAGCATCACAGCAGCATCACCAGATCTGACAATGAGAGTGCCAACGAAAGCCCTGCCATGATGGCAACGATACGCTGCTGACAAAGGTTACTCGCGAAGAAAAGCACCGCATCAAGGGACGCATACATCGGGATTCCCGCGCCGCGCGCCGAGCAACGGCGGGCGATCTCGGGGCCCTGATCCGCGTTGGTCCCTGTTCCCGCGGAGAGGGCCCTCTGACGACATTGTCTAAGCACCACGCGACGCTGAGTACATAATCAGTACATAACCGTATTTTGCTTCTCCGTTTGCTTCTCCGCGGAGCGCACTGCTGTGGACAACCATGGCGGTGGCAAGCTCTGCGCGGCGCACGACTGAAGCTTAAGACAGCATTATAATGCACTGCGCTCAGCACTGGAGAGTACGTAAGCACGATGTTTGATCCGAGTCACAGGTTGCTTCTCCGTGCAGCCTAGTGTCTACCAGTCATGTGTGTAAGACACGCCTGAAGAATGTGGCCAACTCGATATTGCTCACCTAATCTTTGGAGGCAAGGCACAGAACATCTTGTCCAAGTATTACCAATCAGTTGCTACCGTGCGACCGCCAGTGTAACCAGAAATGCGTGCTGCATCGCCACGGAGCGCTCTGTGGTTGGCCGCTCATGCAAAGCAAGTTGCAGTCAACGTTGGGTGCGGTGAAGCATTCTCCGTCAAGGTAACGGTCTTGCCCTCTCGTCGACCACGCACGAGCCTGCACATTACCAACCACATGTGGCTGCACCAGGAATATTTTCCGGAACGTGCGCAGCGATCCGGTGGAGCCTAGGTTGTTTCCAGTCATGAACGCGAGTCACACCCATCGGTAGTCCACCGGTTCTCAGTCGGTGGCAATGCGGTGTCGGCTGCTATTCCTGCCAACATCCTGTCCAATCACATTGTGCAAGTGGCACGGTCTTCCCCGGGCGTTTACTAAGTGGCTTACCGAAGACAGTAACCACCCGGCCTGGGTCTGGAGGGTGGGCTCATTAGCGTGCTTCTTTGTGGAGCATAGTGCCTGACAGCGGGTCAGGTGTCTCCGGTTTGTGGCAAGATTGGCACGGACCAGAAACCCGCCAGGTTCCTTTCTATTCAAATCCCGGCAGCCGAAGAAAGTTCTCTGTCGCCATTTCGTGGCAAGTGATGCAAACGGTGTCTTCTCAGACGCATGATGCCCTTGTTGGGTATAATTTTCTCACACTCAGGCGCCAAGTGGCAGCTCGTGACCTTGTAAAAGTCTCACGGGATTCGGCAAACAGGCAAATCGCTGAGCAATGAGACGCGGCCTACTCATTTCGATGTGGAGCTCCAACGTGCGTGGCGGCGTTCTGACTCGCTTCCTTCTTCCCGAGCCGAGCTTGAGAAAACCAGAAGCAATATGGTGCGCAGCGGCGAGGTATATATACTCGTGGTTGAGCAGTCAGAGTCCAGCACGAACCACCACCACTCAACCCAACCACACAAACCACCAACTCGTCCAGCACCACGCCATGGCCGTCCTCGCGAACACTGCATATCTCCCGCTTGCCACCGGCGAGACGGTCTTCTACCGCCAGGCTGGAGCGGACAACAAGAGCACTATTCTCCTCCTCCACGGCTTCCCCAGCTCCTCCCATCAGTACCGGAACCTCATTCCTCTGTTGGCCCAGAAGTACAGGGTCATCGCCCCCGATCTTCCCGGATTCGGGTTCACTACCACGCCGGCGGGGTACGCGCATACCTTCGACAACCTCACCGAGACGATCAAGACGTTCCTCGCGACCCTTCCGAACCCGCCGAAGACCTACGCGATCTACATCTTCGACTATGGCGCGCCCGTCGGACTGAAACTTGCCATCGCCAATCCGTCGGCCATCACCGCTATCATCTCTCAGAGCGGGAACGCCTACGTGGAAGGTCTCACGCCCTTCTGGGACCCGATCCGCTCCTACTGGTCGAGCGGAAGCCAAACGGATCGAGATGCCCTCCTCGGTCTCTTCAAGGCCAATACCACCAAGTCTCAGTACACGATCGGCGCGAAAGACCCCGAGGCGATTGCCCCGGAAAGCTACACGCTCGACCAATGGGGTCTCGACCGTCCAGGGAACAACGACATCCAGCTCGACCTGTTCTATGACTACCGCAAGAACGTCGAGTTGTATCCGGAGTTCCACAAGTATTTTAAGGAAAGCAAGCCCCCCGTGCTCGCCGCATGGGGCAAGCATGACTTCATTTTTGGCCCAGCCGGCGCCGAGGCGTTCAAGAAGGACTTGCCACATGCGGAGGTGCACCTGCTCGACGCGGGGCACTTCGCTGGAGAGACCAATACTAAAGATATTGCAGCCCTGATCCTTGACTTCTTCAAGAGGCATCAGCTTTGAGCTGCGGGCAAGTAGGCGTTAAAGATCTAACAAAGTAAAGAAATGGGAAACGTGCGAATGTATATGGTTTAAACGATAACGATGCTTCCCAATCCAGAGCGTTGAAGATATCACAAAGGGTGGCATATTCCATGCTGGAGCGCAAAGATGCCATTTGGAGGGCAAGTGCGGAGTGGGCCTGGTCGCCTGTTCTCGCAGAGCACCTTTCAGAGACGGAGGCAGCTGAAGACGAAAAAAGGGGTGCATTAATACTAAAACCCGACGACATCGACGGCTCTGGGTCCCTGTTCCCTCTGCCGATCGATTCATTCCTCGCTCGGTACGGGTACAGGTTTGATTCTTCTATCTTATTTCGGTGATATTCATAGCTGATGTCTCTCGAAAAAGTCGAGCATAAGATCGGCAATCTCCTTTGTGTTTGTCTCGGCGGCGAAATGAGAAGTATCAAGCAAGTGCACTTCAGCATTCGGTAGGTCCTTTTTATACGCTTCTGCCCCTGCTGTTGCGAAAACCGGGTCGTTCCTGCCCCACACTGCCAGAAGAGGGACCTGCTTCATCCGGAAATACTCGTGGATCTTTGGCAAGAGAGCAAGATATGTCGGGTAGTCGTAGAAGAGGTCCAGCTGGTTCTCTTGGCTTCCAGGGCGATCAAGGCACAGCTGGTCGAGGGTATAGCTCTCTGGAGCGATCGCGTCTGGGTGGGGAGAGCCGGAAAAGTACTGGGTCTTGGTGGTTTCGATCGTAAAGAGGAAGCGTAGATTGTCCCTGTCCTTCTTTGTACCGCTGTGCCAATATGTGCGGATGGGGTCCCAGAACGCGGTCAAGCCTTCTTCATAGGCATTGGCATTCTGGGAGACGATACCAGTTATGGAGGAAGGGTCGGATAGGGCGAGGCCAAAGCCGACGGCGGCGCCAAAGGATAGGAGGTAGATCGCGTACCGCTTTGGCGGATTCGGTAGCGCTCCGATGAATGTTTTGATGGTGTCGGTGAGGTTCTGGAAGATGAACTTGTACCCTTCAGGGACGGTAGTGAACCCGTAACCGGGTAGGTCGGGCGCGATGACGCGGTATTTGTGCGCCAGGAGCGGGATGAGGTTGCGATAGTGATGTGAGGAGGAGGGGAAGCCGTGCAGCAGCAGGATGGTGCTGCTGTTCTTCTCCCCAGAAGTTCTGTAGAAGATCTTCTCTCCCGTGGGGAGTGTGAGGTAGTTGGTGCTCACTGCAGGGACGGACATCAGGGCGGTGGTGGGAGGTGGTTGGGCAAGGGTCGACTAGTGTTCTGTGTTCCGAGGCGCTGCACGTTTGCGTTCGAAGCTCTCTTATACCTTCCAACATGGGCGTACATACATTTTTTTCAACTACCCTGTTGGGAATCGCATCCGCAGGCGCACGGAGCAGCGGGACCTGCACGGTCACGTTGATTAAACAAGTTACCGAGGCACTGCACCAATGGTATGGCGAACGCTCTTCTGATGCTGGTTGGTAAGCCATCCCACGCCCTGAGTTTCACCAAGTCATCTCTCCCTCAGCCAACACCAACGGAATCGCCGACTTGCTTGGTAATACCGGACACAAAGATCACAGGCTGTTGACCCTGGGAAATATCGGGCAAGGCCATAATGGAAACATCGGTTAAGACCGCGGGCGAGTGCATGTCGTGCATTGAATGTCGGTGTGCCGACGCAACGAGCGCCAAATCAGATTACGTATCCGCGGACGTCGGCTCAACATGTCCGAGAGGAACTCGGCTTGTTCCGGACCCGGAAGCCATTGCAAGGTTTGGCAAACAGTGGCTGCTGACCTCTACCTTAGTTCTGCGGCTCTCTGCGTGGGAATGAAGCTTGGTGTGGGTCCTGCATGGAAATGCTGCCTTGGCTCCCTGCCGTAGCGTCCCTGCTAGGGAAGGCACTTCACATCCCCGTGTGGTGCTAAGTCAGGGTTATTCAACATTGCATCGTCGTACAGTATCTTTAACTACTTGCTGTTTCATTTCACTTTATTCTCTTTGGTGCTCAAATATGATGCCTCTCGAAAAACTCGAGCATGAGCTCCGCCACTTCCCTAGTGTTCGTTTCTCCGACGAAGTGACCAGCGTCAAGCAGATGAACCTCTGCATTGGGCAGGTCCTTTTTGTACGCTTCAGCACCAGCCGGTCCGAAAATCGGGTCGTTCTTCCCCCACACAGCCAGGAGCGGAACCTGGCTCGATTTGAAGTACGCATGGAAGTCCGGATAGAGCGTGAGGTTCTTTCTGTAGTCGTAGAACAGGTCCAGCTGAATGTCGTTGTTCCCTGGGCGATCGAGGCCGACCTGGTCAAGTGTGTATGATTCGGGGGCGATGGCATCCACATCCTTGGTGCCGGCCGTGTACTGGAACTTGGTCGTCTCGAGGGTGAATAGTCCGAGAAGACTGTCCCTATCCTTCTTCGCGCCGCTTGCCCAGTAGGTGCGGAGCGAGTCCCAGAAGGACGTCAACCCATCCTCGTACGCGTTCCCGTTCTGCGTGACGATCGCGGTAACAGCGGCGGGGTTGGAGAGCGCCAGCCTGAGCCCGACGGGCGCACCGTAGTCGAAGATGTAGATCGCGTAGCTCTTGGGTGTTTTGGGGAGTGTCGCGAGGAACGTCTTGATCGTCTCGGTGAGGTTATCGAACGTGTACACATACCCCTCAGGCGCGGTGGTGAACCCAAACCCGGGCAGGTCGGGAGCGATCACCCGGTGCGTGGCGGCCAACAGGGGAATCAGGTTACGGTATTGATGCGAGGACGAGGGGAAGCCGTGCAAAAGGAGGACTGTGCTTGTGTGTTCCTCACCCGCAGTTCGGTAGAAGATCGTCTCGCCCGTGGAGAGCGGGAGATAGCGAGTGCTCACAGGTGTTGCCATCGTCGTTAGCTAGTATAGTTGCGAGTTGATGGTCTGAGGCTGGTTGTTTTCAGCTCGAGGGGTTTCTGTTGGTGTGTATAGCCAATAGGGACAGGAAAGCAAGGGACTATATAGTGCCGTTCCAGAAGTTGTTATAATTAGAGCCTTGTTCGGGCGCACATGACCACCGCGGCCGCTGATGTCGACGTCTATGTCGCTTAAGCGGATTACTAAGGCTCTGCGGAAGTCTGCTCCGACTCCTTGCGCCCAAAGTCATTGCTGAAGACCATTGGTAAGCCAGCGTGGCGCCCAAGATTCCCACGGGTGCGCCTGTGACACAAACGTTGACGAGTGAGAGAGCAGCGTCCAAAGGAGGCTTGCTAATGCGGTGTTCGATGAATTTGATCGTGGCATGTGCACCGCCTTGTAGATCACGTGCACGCTGTGAACCCCCTTTTGGGATCGATCTCTGCACATGTTGCTCCTCTTCATCTGCTAACAATCATTGCTCGAGGCGCCTGTTGGACGCTTATTGTCCACCGGCGACAACTGCAATTGAGTCGATGTCAAAGCGCTTCAATACGATGAACGCGATACCTTGCAATCACAACAAGAGGCACTCGAGCGATTCCCTGCTTGAAGGCAGACCCATTGTCTGACCAATAACCTTATGTCCTTGGGCGCGTCAAGATGCAGCCACCTCGCTAGACCTCCACATGGTGACCACGAAGCAGTCGCAAGACTAAGTGTGGCTGAATGGACAACAAGAAGACCTCGGCTGGGATGACGTCGTCCCATCTTGCGAGACCACCATCCATCCTCCGCCATGCTGGAGAAGGCGTGCCGGTGGGATGAGTGGACACGCGCTATTGCTGACCGCTAGGATGCAGAATGCTTGAAGAATGCCGCATTCGTTGGAAGGTCGTGCATTCTGGCGAGATTACAGCACCGACGGCGCTATCACCTCGCATCACCTCACCACGGGGTCTGACATCATCGAACTGTGAGTCGTTCGCAGTGTCCTTGCCAACCCAACGTCCGCGTTGACCCAGCGTCTAGTGGTGCTTTTGAATGCGCAGCTCCTCGCCGCAAGAAGCTGCGCGGCCCGTGGCCGGGCCGGCGGAAGCCCATCCGACTAAGTAAGCGCCCGCTCCCCAGGAACGCATATAAGGCAGTCGGACAGGCGGGTCAGGGATAAGGACCACCGCAGGTTCTGTACTGCGCCATAAAACGAATTTGGTCATTTTTCTTGCCTGTACAGGAATACATTTCGTCATGAGCAACACGCGCATCAGTAGGAGAAAATAAACAAAAAAGCGACAACGAAAAAGAGATGTAAGACACAAGAGAGACGAGAAGCGAGACAGAGCCGTGTGCTGCGGCAGTCAAGAGTGGGGACAGCTGTGTCCGTTTCATGCTTCGAATTCGTGCAAGGGCTTCGTCACTGCTCGTGAGATTTATACGTCGCACGTGTCTGCGGGCGGATGCGTGTGCTCGTGTTCCGCTACAGTGCACACGCCGTTCTCGCAGGATGTGCCTGTCGTGCCTATCAGTGCCTGCTCCTCGCAGAAGGCAAAAGGTGGGACGCACCGTGCACGACCTGAGGGTGTCCCTTTGCCCTAGGCTCCTTGGCGAGCTTCTCGAACACCTGGTAGAAGACGTCGCTCGGCTGAGCGCCCGAGAGCGCCCACCGGCCGTTGATGATCGTGAATGGGACACCGGTGATGCCCATCATCTGCGCCATCTCGATCTTGCGCATCACCTCCTTCTCGAGCTCGTCTGTCTGCAGGAACTTCTTGGCCTGTCATGCGGGGGAATGGAATGAGTAATACAGGGGCGATCATACGATGGAGGAGATGCGGGGTGAAGAAGGAAGACGCTTAGTCAGCGGATGCCAAAGAGCGTGTGTAAGCCCGACGCACCTCAGAAGCAGAGATGAAGCCCGCTTGCTCGGCGGTTTGTGACAGCCAGTCGACGTCGCCCACGTTCTTGTTCTCCTCAAAGAAGCCCTTGAAGATGAGCGCGAGCAGTGTTTGCTGGGCGTCCTGCCCGCCGAGCTGGTACGCCTTGGTCAGGATGCGGTGCGAGTAGATGGTCTGCGAGATGACGCCGTCGTATGTGCTACGGATACGTCAGCAAAGAGTTCACATGGGCGTGATGAATAAGCGCCCGCTGGGACGCACAAGTTGATTCCCAGCTCCTTTCCGACGTTGCCCAGATTCTGGACGACCGCCTTTGCGCGCTCCTCGCCAAACTTGGCTTTGTAGCGCTCCCAGCGCGGCTTGCTGCCGTGCACGGGGAGGGTGGGGTCGAGCATGAAGGGCGCGAACTCGACATCGAACGTGATGGGCAACTTGTTGTCCTTTGCTTTCTGGATTGCGTTGTTGATCTGCTTGAAGCCGATGTAGCACCTGTTTGGGGCAGGGGTTTGTCAGCATGCATGCGTGCGCGGTGGGGCAAGGGGGAAGGGCGCACCAGGGGCAGATGGTGTCGCTCGTCACGTTGAGGGACACCTTTACGGGCGTGGACCGCATCGTGCTGGTGACGGTCTGGGTTACGGTCGTCGACATGGTGGCGACGCGAGTGCGAAGCGTGCGCTGGACGGTCCTTGCGAGGAGTGGGACGACCAGCGTGTCTCGGTGCGGATGGGTGTTATGCGGTGTAAGCGAGGTGGTGGTTGGTGGGTAGGAGGAGTGCGGGGAGGCTATAAGACGACGAGGAATGGGTCGAGGAAGGCCTTACCAATCATGCGAGGGGGAGAGGGAGGCGAGCGCGCATGCCTCGGAAGTGAGGGGTTATATGAGACTGTATGGGGTCGAACCCTAGGGTCGCCCTTTCGGGTGGCCTTACACCCCGTTCGTCATCACTAAGGTCAGATTACACAATTGCACAAATTGTACATGTCGCCGTCTCTCCCATTGCAGCAGCGAATCAGTGCCACTTCAGTTGTTCATGGCCAACCCTGTCCAAGCCCTGACAGTCCGTGTGCGCCATTTGCTGCCGACCATCGCATGGCAATTTCCCACCCGCGGAGAGGGCGTCATGCCCACCTCACTGCGAGTCAAAAAGGGGGCCCAGACGGCCAAGGCAATTTTCACGCGCACGCTCGACTAAATGGGCGTGCCGTGAGCGGCGGAATGAAGCGACGAACCCGCTTGGTCACCCTCCATCCCCCTATCCTGCCCCTCGCCAGCCAGGGTAAATCTCCACCTCCAAGACACATGCATCCCGGCCGGGCCCATCTGCCACTCTTGAGCCGCTCGCAAGAACATCTATTCCATGCCGCGGCATGCCGACCTCTGTCGCCCGTTATCGACTTGTGTCCGATTCCGCCAGCACCCTCGCCGTGTCGCCTGCTGCCCATTCCGCCCGGCGCACACCCATACCTAACAGAGCCCTCCCAACGAGCAGTTGATGCAGCACGCTGGTGCATGAACGCTCGAGACTCAGGAAGTCGCAGGGGAAGTCCGTCTGTTGGTCTCTCTCCCTTCGGAAATACATATCATCCGGCGCTTACCTTGCCCCAAAGCCCTCGGCTCCCTGCGCTCGGCGCCCCGTCTGTCGTAGCGTCAACGTCGGTTAACGATCAACCGTCGGTAAGTTATCGCCCGCTTGTCCCCAACTGAACTGCTTGCCAAACCTCTGCTCATGAGCCATCCAACCCCTCCTTTCCTTCTGCAATCCCTACCATAACCCAATCCGAGCACAGCGTATTGGTCATAGCACATCAGCATCCCACCCACTTTGCGGGCATACCTTCATGCCAAGCGGCACGCTCCGATCCAACCGTGTGACCCGCCCCGATCACCCCAGAAGGCATGCGCAGCTGGCCGCTTCCTAAAGGTGATGATCACGTAACGCCTGCGCTGGTTGGTCCAGTCCGTGATCCCTCGGCTTCGGCGTCCGAGTTGCTCTGATAGCGGTCTGTTCCACACGGCAGATACGATGGCCACAAAATCGAGCATCAGCGATTCTGGACTTTTGCCTGGTCATCCGCTGCCGACCGATGCCCCGAACCCCCTAACGGGCGCCAAAAGAGGCTCTCCTCCCCGCATCTCTCTCCCCCTCCCGAGAAGTCCTCCCGCGATCCCGTCAAGGCCGGGTGCTTACGAAACCCCGCATGTTGGCATCAGCTGGAGAAGGGTTAAAGGAGAAGAGGATGGAAGGAGGCTGGTTTCTATAGATAGCTCGCGTGCTGGCAGCAGGAGGAAGATTGAGAAGCAGCTGATGGGGCTGACCAACCCTGCATGTTTTTGCTCACCTAGACGATCTTCTGGGCCGGGCGTTCTTTATCGCTCCAATGGGGAGAGTAAGGTTTCGAGCTTGCTGGAAGAGATCACCAATTTGCTTAGCTTGCTGCTCGTTTGGGAGCGCAGAAAGATTGAGCCACGAGCTCGCGGCTCGTCGAGATTTTTTAGAATGCCATGTCAGCATCGCGATTCCTCATCCTTCTCCACCTGCATTTCTGTAGTCAAAATCTTCACAATACACGGGATCCGGCCTCGGAGAGTATCGCGTTCTCGATGAATAGCTCAAGCAGTTGCCCTGTTGTTGACAGCACAGCACTACAACAAGAGCTTAAGGAAAGTCTGCACGTGATATCGGGTTCACCAGGAACAAAACACGGTCCGTGTCCTTTGTCCAAGGGAAGATGTAAGAAGATTCCGCACAGCCGTTACTGCACTTGCCCGTTTCGGACAACCGTTACCCTTGCTCTTAGGAGCGCAGCTACCATGCCCCGCGACTTTTGGCACGCTTGCTTGACAACAAAGTCGGTCTGGAAACTGTTTTTCTCATGGGATAAAAGCGCTTGACACGTCGACCGGAAGGATTGACTTGATCGCCCTTCTACCCGCCGCAACTCGAAACCCGACATTGGCATTGCAACCGCACGCTCAATGGACTCGTCGACCGCGCTCCCCGGCTCGTGGTCTTCCACCTACCTCGGCGCATCGTACGTGCACGTAAGCGATCTCAATCGCTCCTCTGTCGGACCCTTGCTCGGCGCCGCACCTCTCGGGCTGGAATCGGCAACGGCTGACAAGCCCAGCTCGGCGGAAACACGTTCCGAAGTCCCTGAATACATTCGGCGCAGGCAGCGGGACGTCACGGAGCTCCTAGCCTCGGCGGCAGGCACAATCTCGCATTATGCAACCCGTCCACGTGCAGGCGACGAAGGGTCCCGGGCCCGAGGTTTGCTGAGGCAGCAAAAGACCGAAGATCATCCCAAGCACTTGGATTCGGCGAGTGTTGTGGAGTGCGAGGAGGATGACGAATCAAGCACCGTTATGGGGAGTGAGGATGCACGGGATGCAGCAGAACACGGGAAGAAGGACGATGTGGAGGAGGCAGGAGAAGAGCAGCATAGCGCCATGCCCGAGATTGGGCTTACTAACGCTCCGGCGTTGCGAAGGAACATCTTGCTGCGGTGGATCATCGTCGTGCTGTACACGATCCTAGCGCCGTCCATGTACGTCACTCGCCATCCATCGGTCTTGTTGTCGTGGCTGACAATGTTTTGCCGGAATAGCCTCCCCCTTTGGGTCGTGTTGATGTACTATATGCTTGGATCGAGCGGGTTCTTCTGAACTGTTTGTCAAAAGTTGTTGAACCCGATCGTTCTCATTCATGTAGTGGTCCGCTGCTAACCTGATGACTAATGCCACACTATGTCCATGCACCTCATACTCTCGACATACGCGCCGGTGAACGCACAATACAGTAATTTTGCTCGGGCCTCCCAGGTTCGTCGGATGAGGGTCGTCGCACAAATTGCAAGCGCTGGCCCGGGCCTAGCGACGGAAGTCCCTGCCAAGACCGAGGTCCCTTACACGTGTCGCGTCGTGCACCTTCTCGCTTGTTGGCAACATGTCCGCCACAACGTCCTTTGCTACCTTTGAAGTCCTCCCTGCGCCGCCCGGGCTAGATGAAGAGCATCCTAACTTCCCCCCCATTACACCCCTGCGACCAGACCGGGATGCGTACGCGACTGCGAAGCCGCTGGCAGCGCTCACCGTCCCGGAGCAAATCGCGACATTTTCGTACGACGAGAACCATGCCCTGCGGCATGACGACACGTCGGTGCGCTACTTTGTCGACCCGCCGGCGTGGGCGAGCCTGGATATGGGGTTTGAGAAGTGGGTAGATAAGGAGGAGGATAGCGGACGGCTGGACTCGCTCTTGCAAGCCTACGCCAGAGCGGTCGAGTTGGGGAAGGAAGGCGAGAAGCCGAGCGTGATGACTTGGCGTGGGATGATGACCAGGTAAGCTTCATGCGCTTGGATCGCCCTCAATAAGGGCTGCCCTTGAACACAACGTTCAGGATCCTGACTGCCCTCTACGAAGAGCGAGATCCATGGGAGATGAACGCAATGCTCGTTGATGGGACAATGTATCTGGAGGATAATAAAGGATACACCGTGTTGGACGTCCTGAATCCTACTCCGCACTACCCGAAACCCAGGGTATCGAAGTACATTGTCTGTCTTTTGTTCGGCCCATGTTCTGACCTGTGCTGTAGGAAGATACCCGATTCCCAGCGCAGGTTGATGTACACGGGGTCAGTCTGTCCGCACGGTCGTGTTGGCATTGGAGCTCACTCTGAATAGTTACGCATTCGAGTCATACTGCACTATGGACCACCCTTCTGCGCAAGCACCAATAGGTGCGCGTGAACCCGAAGTGAACACGAATCTCCAATGGTGCAGCATCGTTCAGACCAGACTCGGTCCTTCGAAGCTGATCCTGGGAGGGGAGGTGGATTGTGTACGAGGTAAGGTTACTCTATCCGACATATTATCCGATGGGCTCAAGTATTTCCAAGGAAAATATACGGGGAAGAATGGGAACTACGTGGAGCTGAAGACCTCTGGCGCCATTCGCAGTGATCGAGACGCACGGAACTTTGAGCGGTGCGTTTCCTCACATTTGAATTCCGCCCACCGCTTATCCCTTCCTAGGAAAGCGCTCAAGTACTGGGCGCAGTCCTACCTCCTCGGTATTCCCGAGGTCATTGTAGGATTCCGCAGCGCCAAAGCGCCGTACTTCCTCGAGTCTGTCCAAAAGTTCGAGACGTTCTCGTTAACTCGCATCGGCCTCAAAGCTGGCTGGTCCGCGAGCGCCTGCCTCAACTGGGCTAACGCCGCGCTGCAGTATATTCGACAGCGCATCGAAGAAGAGAACAAAGGGAAGGCGGTTGAGAGCACGATGTTCCGGGTTCTGTTCAGGCCGAATGCCGGCATCCAGGCGTGGGCGCTTGTAGACAAGCATGCTGCGTCTATCCAGCTCGCAGATGAGGTCGAACGCATCGGTTTCTTGCCGAAGGAGTATTATGATTGGGTCATGAGCCGAAAGGGTCATGCAGCTTGATGAGATGAGATGTCCGCCATGTATCAATTAGCTCCAGAATGGTCATTGAAGGACAGGTCCTGTCCTAAACGAGACTTTGTTAGGTGGTGGTGGTGTTGGTTTGTTAGGGTATCACGAGGGAGATTGTTCAAGCGTTGGCGTTAGCCTCCGACCGGCTCATGACCGCCATGTCTTCATTCCTTCCCACACTCCCGACTATGTAATGCTCTTTCGTTCATCTCTCTGGCTCGTCAAGAGCAGAGCAGCATACCTCTCGACTCGCATCTGTATCTCTCCCATCGGAAAGAGACGCCTGACGATGAGCTCGTTCGAGTACAACCAAGCGCCGCTGCGCGTCGTCTTTGGCACCGGCACTCTCAGCAAAGTGCCGGCCGAGCTTGCACGGCTCAAAGCCTCCAAGCCGCTCATTCTCTGCACGCCCGAGCAGACATTCCAAGCGGAGAAAGTCGAGGAGATCGTCAAGTTGGCCCAGGGGATCACCCCCGTTGGCGTTTTCCCCAAGGCGACAATGCACACACCGGGGAATATCACCGACGAGGCGCTCGAGTTCCTCAAGTCCTCTGGTGCAGATAGTCTGGTGAGCATCGGGGGAGGATCGACAACCGGGCTCGGGAAGGCGCTCGCGGTGCGCACTGGACTCCCGCATCTGAGCATCCCGACGACGTACGCGGGAAGCGAAATGACCCCGATCCTGGGAGAAACGGTGGGCGGGGAGAAGAAGACGAGGAGCGATCCCGCGATCCTGCCGACTTCTGTCGTATATGATGTGGATCTCACTATGACCTTGCCACCGGGGCTGAGTGCGACGAGTGGGGTGAATGCTATAGCTCACTCGGGTACGTTCGGCGTGATCCCCGTCATTGCGTTCGTTGCTCACATGGTTATCTAGTTGAGGGCCTATATGCGCAGAATGGCAACCCCATCATGTCACTTATGGCGCTCGAAGGTATCCGCTCGCTCGCTGCTTCCCTCCCAACAATCGTCTCCTCGCCATCCGACGTCCCAGCCCGCTCTCAAGCCTTGTACGGTGCCTGGCTCTGTGGTGTCGTCCTCGGTAACGTCGGCATGGCTCTCCACCACAAGCTGTGCCACGCGCTGGGCGGGTCGTTCAACCTCCCGCACGCGGAGACGCACACCATCGTCCTCCCGCATGCGCTCGCGTACAACGCGCTTGCCATCCCGGAGGTGATGCAGAAGCTCGCGGAGGTCCTACCGGGCAGCGACGGAGATGCGATCAAGGGGCTTAACGTTCTGCTCACGAATCTGAAGGTGAAGCGTGGGCTGAAGGAGTTTGGGATGAAGGAGGAGGATGTGGACAAAGCCGCCGACATCGCGACTAGGAACCCTTACTGGAATCCGAGGGACATCGAGAAGGAGAAGATCAGAGAGGTGATTCGTAGGTGCTGGGCCGGTGAGGAAGCGAGAGCGGATCTGTAATCGCAATTTTACAATAGGAAAGTCGAAGCAATCGTGATATCAACGTGTACGCCGCAGTCCAGCATTGGCGCTCAACGTTCTGCCGACGCGTCCATGATCACGTCCCTGCCCTTCTTCGCATCAACGATCATCCTTCTTTGCGTATAAGTTCCTCAACAATGACAGGCGCTATGATGTTCGCTACTAGTCCACACGTCGGCGAGCTTGTTGTATCATGGCGCCCTCTGAGGACCTGCCGGTGACGCATCATCAGTCGATTTATCCCGGCATTGATCCATCCAAGTTTCGCGACTCGTGCAAGGGCAAAGTGGTCCTCATCACGGGCGCATCGCGCGGCATCGGTGAAGCAACCGCCTATGCCTTTGCGGAGTGTGGCGCTTCTCTATTCCTCGTGTCGAGGAACCAGGCCACGATTGACCAGACAGTGAAGGACATCGAGAGTCGTTTCCCGTGCACGAAGGTCGGGAGCGCGGTCGCGGACGTGGTGCAGCATGAGCAAGTGGGCGACGCGGTCAAGAACTGCATAGAAGTGTTTGGGAAGGTGGATGTGGTGATCAGCAATTCAGGAGCGATGGAGGTGCTCGGAGTCAGTGAGTCCCGTCCATTTATCTGTATTTGATGATCGACATAACCGGTTGTCCAGAGATGGCAGACCAAGATCCGGACGTGTGGTGGAATATTTGGGAAGTCAATGTGCGAGGTTCGTTCAACTTAGCCCAGTATGCACTTTCTCGGTCCGCGCATACCGTCTACATTATGACTATTGCACAGTTATGCGCTGCCGTACCTGGAGAAGACGAAAGGATACTTCATCTTCATCGGAAGCATCGGTGGACAAAGTACGCCATCGCACCTTGTATGTGTGGATCAGCTCACTGATCGATGATGATTCCATTCAGTTCGAGTACCTGGTTCGTCTGCATATCAGACGACGAAGCACGTTATCAACCGGGTTGCCGAATTTGCGCATCTGGGTAGGTGCTTTGTGTCGTATCTGCTCTCTGGTAATGACCTACGCACACAGAGCACGGTGATGCGGGCGTGAAGATATTCTCCCTTCATCCGGGCGGAGTGAAGACGGAACTGTCCAAAGCGGGCGGCGAGCGCCTACTGAGCATCCTCAACGATGATGTTACGCTTGGGCCATGGACGATGGTCCGCCTAGTGGTGCGTTTCCCATGGTGTGCATGATGTATGCGGTCTGACCTACCTCATAGTCCGGGTCGGAGGATTACCTCGCCGGCAGATACGTGTCTGCGGCGTGGGATCTAGATGAAGTCGCTGAGAAATACAGGGAGAGGATTCTCAAGGACGATGCGCTCAAGAACCGTCTCACGCTCCCGCTTGATCAGTGCGGTCGAGACATGCCGGCTATTGTGTAGCACTTACGGCTCTAACGCGCAACCATCAATATAAACATATAACGAACATGAGGGAATGGCAGTGCGATGACAAGTACAACAAACTGCGCGAAATTAGGGCCGTCTCGCAGACCTAGACTCTTAGTAGGTAACGTGAGAACAACCGTTCTAGCTCGGGCCACGTGCTCCAAAAGTAGTGGATCTCGAGGTTTGGACAGGCACAGGTCGACTCGGACGTTCTGGTCCAGGAAAACGGGCCGTCGACACGCTCGTAGGTTGTAGACAATGACCTCCGAGTGAAAGCGCATCCATGAGTTATGTGATGGTCCACAGACGATGCATGTCAGTGAGCGCGTGGTGAATACTATGGCGTCCTCGGACACACGGTGACCGAACAATGGAGCGAGATGGGATTGGCGGAAACGAAGTTCAAACCAGTTGTCTGCACACGTACGAGCTCCCAGCAAGTCTGATAAAGACAGCAGCTGATAATTCGAAACTTGACTTTCGGCCCTGGTTGTTCGGAGGAGACCATGTGACCGAAACTGCGTGGGTTCTGGCTCTGGACCAATTCATGTCCGAACGCGTGACGAGCGAGTCAGCGACAAGAGCATGGATCGTGCACCCTACGCGTCTCGGCACGTCCCTTATGGCCGACAGGGCATGGAGACACGACTCTCCGGACGATCATTTGCGGTCCAACGATGCTTCGTCGCTTGACTTCTTTATCTTTCTGGCGGGATTACACGATCTTTCTGTGGACAACGAAGTGTATAAAACCACCTTGTCAACAGCCATGCATTCTCTCGTTCATTCTCAGAATACTCTCATAGCCCACTGGCACATATTCAGCTTGAACTTCGACCCTGCTTAAGATGTCTGCCCCTCCGGAGGACCTTCCCGTCACGCACCACCATGATGTCTATCCTGGCATCGAGCCCGTCAAGTTCGCAGGCTCACTCAAAGACAAGGTATGCAGGGATTATATGATGTTATGCTCGCTCATGCTGAGTCGTGTGCAGGTCGTCTTCATCACAGGCGCCTCGCGCGGCATCGGCCAAGCGACCGCGATTGCGTTTGCCAAGTCTGGTGCTTCTGTGTTTCTCGCCGCTCGCAAGCAGGAGACGCTCGATGCTGTCAAGGCGGACATCCTGGAAGCTGTTCCTATCGCCCAGGTTGGCACATATGCCACGGATGTCGTAGATCATGAAAGTGTCAAGGCTGCCGTAGCAGCATGCATCAAGCAGTTTGGGAAACTGGATGTGGTTATCAGCAACGCGGGGACGATGGAAGATTTCACACAGAGTAAGCATAATTCACTTGCATTGCACTCAATTCAAGGCCTAATGTCATAATAGCAATGGCCCAGCGTGACCCCGATGTCTGGTGGCGGATCTGGGAGGTGAACATCAAGGGCTCGTTCAACGTCGCACAGTATGTTATCCATCGGAATCCCCAATATGATATCTAAGAGACCACCTGTGTAGCTATACTCTCCCAGAGCTCGCCAAGACGAAGGGCTACTTTATCTTTGTCTCCTCCGTCGGTGGACAGCGTGAGTCGGACGGTTCTACTACAGGGAGCTTTGCTGAAAAAAAGACAGGCAGGGACATTGGTGTGTCAAGCTACGCGACTGGCAAGCACGCCATCAACCGCCTCGCCGAGTTTGCTACAATAGGTTCGTGTGACCGACTTCGTGGTGTTGTTCGCATGCTGACGAGCCGGCAGAGACGCCCGGTGTCAAAGTCTTTTCGGTTCACCCCGGAGCTGTCAAGACCGAGCTCGCGCTGGCAGGCGGATCTTTCCTGACCGAAATGCTCATTGACCATGTCCAACTACCGGCGTGGACCATGGTTCGTCTCGTGGTCAGTCATTGCAGCTCACGTTATAGATCATGGCGCTCATGCCGATTGCAGCAAGGGACCGATGACTACCTCTCCGGTCGGTATCTCTCTGTCAACTGGGACCTGGATGAAGTGAACGACAAGTGGAAAAACGCGATTATCAACGAGGACGCTTTGAAGAACAGGCTGGCCCTCCCCTCGGCTGTGTATCAGGGGTGACTGAAAGGATGATTCCATGTCCTTTCCATTGTTTGGATGGTGGGGCAAAGCGATACTTCTTTTGTTGCTATACCTTTGTCTACAGTAGATGGAACGTGAAATGGAAGTCTGACGTTTGTTGTTTACAACTGTTCTCCCGTGCACGGAGGTTCTCGGAAGGTTACTGATGCGCATGGACTGAAGTTCTATATGTGTATTAAGGCATTGGAATAACTGTTTCGGTACACTTCTGATGCGATACAGCTAACCGAACAGAATAGTAGCACAGTGGAATAACAAAGGGACTGAGCTTGCGCGGCGAGCATCTGATAGAGATTTAGTTATAATTCTTCATTAGAAGCGAGTGTTGGTTAGTACGCCCTCACCTGACGAGTAGTGAATCTTCATCAATTGCGCACGGGTTGACAAGGCAACAAAGTCAGAGGAAACACGACATTGCACTCATGTGAGATGTAGCCGCGCAGTAGGCCAGAGTCGTTGGAGATATGCTTCAACAGGGACGCGAGCGAAGCCTTTCTGGGAGTGCAGTTCCAGAGTGATCAGAGCGGGTGAAGACACGAATGCTGTCGGGATGGTGAGGTCCTCCAAATTACTTAGGCGCGTGTTGAGGTAGGTGAGCGAGTGGCAGTGCGTGGCTAAGTGCAGTAGGCTCGTTGACGTCATGTTCGTTTCAAATCCACCAAGTCGATAATCTGGAATGCCGAAAGATAAACTCTGCAATCTCGGCCAGGTACTAGCCAGGACCTCGATCTCAGCATCTGACATAGGCGGTCGAAAGTTGATGCTCAGGTCAAGGTGAGTGATACGACGACAAGTGCGCAGGAGGTGGAAGGACGAGGTCATGCTGAACCATGGTTCGTCATATTCTTCACTGTCCGATTCGAGCGTGAGGTATTCGAGCATCGGCATTTGATCCATGGGGAGTCCTGTCGCCGCACCCCATTCAGGTTGAGGTAGAAAGGTCTTGAGAGTCTCAATGTGAGCAGATATGCTCAGTTCGCGGAGAGAAAGAAACCATCCAGTAGGGGGTGATTGGGTCGACCTTGGACCCACATCTGGTGCACAGTATTGATACTCGTCGTTGGTGACTGTCAGTTGACTGAGAGTCTTGTGCACCGACAGGAACGAGAGAAGACTGTCGGAGATGGCCCATTCTGGAAATGAAAAGCTGAACAAGGCAGGAAGCGCCGCCACTGTTTTTGAGATACTCATACTGAATGATTGAGACATATCGAATCGGTCGGCAGCGCCATCAGCGGACTCAATAGAGATGTGCAGTGAAGAGAGACCAGTGCAGATAGCAGAAACAGCTTGAAAGAATGACGTCGCCTCGTTCTCGAGGATGTCGGGGTCGTTTGTTTCTATTGAATAATGAAGCTCTCGGACAGTGGGCGACAAGCAAAGGCTGGCGATGCAATATGCAGCACCAGTGAAGAGGACCCATTCCTCGTTGTCTCCCGGAGAGGTAAATATGAGGGTGATGAGTTTAGGCAGCGCAGGACCCATAGTGGACGTTCTCAGAGTATGCATAAGTATGAACTCGTTGAGGGATTCGAAAAGAGCATCATCTGCCGCATTGAGGGTGAGTTGCTGTATGTAGCGTTCGCAGAATGCGTATCGCCCAACCCGTTCCGAGGCGGACTGCTGGTATTCGCCTACCTAAGTCTCCCGTGAGTTGATTGAGAAATATTCATCCCGCATAAACTGACCCGAAGGGCTCGAATAAGACAGTAGATGGCCCTCATATCGACCTTTTCCCAAAGGTGACGAGTAGCCGGAACAGCGAATAAACGGGCAGTTCTCGCAAGAGCAGCGTAGGTCTTTCTCTTAGAAGGAGGGTATGATGCGCCTATCCAGCTAACGATTTCTTCGACAAGCTCCACGGTATTCCACAGGCGATGCATGGTTCGATGGTGACCATGCGGTGGTCTAGCCAAACGGGAGATGTCCGAGCAACCAATTGACGGGTGAATCCGAGTACTGTGGGGGTGGACTCGGACGCGTTGGCGAGGTTGTAACGACGATAGAGGTCCCTGATACAGTACAAGTGAAGCAACGGTGATAGACGCAGATTGTATCGTGGAGAGCTTGTTTATATCCCGAGCTGTCTACAGGTAGTAGGAGCGGAAGGGGTACGATATATGCTCCTGAAGGTGGTGGTGGACCAGGGCACACTGTCGCGATGTCAGTCTTCCAATCGCAACGCGCAAGGTGATGGAAACCGCATGGCAAGCAAATAGACTCCGGACCCTATAGGCCCAAGCGCGTGTCCTTAGGGCCATGCTATGGAGACGCGACCTCCGGACCATCAACGGCCAAACGACGTCTCAACGCGGCGACTCCGATAGTCTTTCAAGCTGGACTAGAAATCCTCTCTCTTCAGAGAGGGGGATCTCTAAAATCGCATTGTCAACAGCTACAGTATGTCTTATGCTGTTCGTCCTCCGAATACGCGCAGTGTCCGCTCGTGTACACTCGACCTTGGCCGGGGTCAAGATGCTCTGCTCCTGCTGAAGACCTTCTTGTTATGAACCATCACGGCATCTACCCTGACATCGACCCTTCCCAGTTCGTGGGCTCTCTCAGAGGAAAGGTGCACAGGCTTGCTCTCCTGCTATATTCACTCGTGCTGCTTCGAGGATGTTCAGCTTCCTGCATGGGCGATGGTACGGCTTGTGGTGCATCTCATCTCAAGATGATACTCCTCCTATCGCTCATGAGCATTGTAGCAAGGGAAATAAGACTACCTCTCGGGTCGATACGTTTCTGTTAACTGGGGCTTTGATGTGGTGTATGAGAAGTGGAAGAATGCGATGATCAGCCAGGATGCCCTCAAGAACCGACTTGCGCTTCCTTCGGCTGCCTACAATGCGTTAATAACAGAGTCTGATATAGCGGGACATTGTGTTGCATTTGGCATAGGCGTGGCTTCTGGTTTATTTACTGCGTATACGATACTATCAGGATGTAGCTTAGCTATTGCCTTTTTTCACACGAATCGAGAATATAGAACATGGAGTTTGAACGGAATGGGCGTGGGAGCTCATACAGTGAAGGACATTACAGTTAACGGAACCCATTGAACGAATAGGGGCAGAAGTAGGATAATCGAGGATTGAGCGGAAGGAGGACTTGACTCTTTGGAACAGTTTCTATTTTGGAATTGCGAGTAAGCTAGAGCAGTCATTGGTGTCAATCGCTTTACAAGTCGGCCATTGAAAACACGCACCTTTATATATGAAAGCTTGTAGAGCTTTCGTCAGGCGTCCACGGAGCTACTCGAAGATGCTCAAGAGTGACCGCGGGAGGATACGCTCTGGAGTTGCACCAGCCCCGCAGGCCACAGCCCTCGAAGGTATGTGCGAGCATCTTTGTCCGAGTCGTCGGACAGGCTGGTAGGAACTGAGAGGTGTATTTCGATTGGATTGCGTACGGGAACGATTGCGCTGACAGGGCCGGCAATTTCCAAGTGAGTGAGCTCTAACTGGACATCGTTGAGGGCATGACAGTGGGAAGAAAGGTGCCATAAGCTTCGCAGCGTCAAGCACGTTTTTCGCTCCCAGCCAGTGATAATATGTAAGTACTCCAGCTTCGGCCAGGTCAAAGCAAGCATCTCAATGTGTTGATCAGATAAAGGTTCGACAGCGGGGAAATTAACCTCCAAGTCAAAATGAACGACGTGCGGGCAGGTACGAAGTCGCTCGATGAATGACGTAAAGCTGAAAGACGAGTCGCCGAGAGTGAATGCATCGATAGCCAAAGACCTAAGAAGAGGCATTTGCTCCATCACACGCCCTGTTGTGTCGGTTCTCGAACCCGGACCAGGTAGAAGCGCCTTCAGCAGAGTAGTGTTTCCCCAGAATCGAAATTCTCGGAGAGGAACAAACCATCCAATACTGGTTGAGTGAGAAGCCTTAAGAGTAGATACCGGCCTGTAATCAACGTAAGCCATGTAGTCGTCTTCGCACGACTCGGAGATAGATAAGGCGAAGAGAGTTTTGTGCCGCGATAGCGAGCGCAACATAGAGGGACAGAAACCCCACGCTGGACCGGTGAAGGTGTGCAACTTTGGTAGCTGGGCGACCGCCTTGGCAACAACATTATCCAGCATATCCGGATCTAGCAAGTAGACTCCCTCAGGAAACTCGAGCTGAATGGAGACTTCGAGTTCCGTTAATGCGGCGCAGCTGGAAGGAATGTTTTCGAGGAATGATGCTGCCAGTTTCATGAACATATTGAGGTGTGACACATCTGGTTTGTAGCAAATCTTCTGGATGTTTAGCGTGAGGAGGCATTTCACAACGTAGTATGAGGCGGAAGCATAGAGGGGAAAAATGTCGAAGTCGCTCGGTTCTCCAGATGCCTGAAAAGTGAGCTTGATGAGCTTGGGGAACATGGGGTACGTGCGCCTTGCCCTCATACGAGTCATATCGAGGTACGCGTTGGCCAGCTTAAGAGACACCTCATCGTAAGAGTCAATAGTGAGAGCCTTAATGTGACATTCGATGAAGGCATAGTGCTCAAAGCGTTTCGCTGCGGTTTTCGGGAGACCGCGAGCAGCCTGAACACATGCTTTAGGTCAATGCATCGCGTCAAGTAGTACCTAAAGTCACCTTCAGCGCGTTCAAAAGACTGAGCAGAGCGGTTCCGGTAATATCAGCCCACAGATGTCGGGTGGCAGGAAGGGAAAACAGCCGAGCGGTTCTTGATAGCGCTGCATACGTTCGCTCGGCACGATCGGGGTACTCGGACGTTTTGCCCACCCAGTCCAGGATCTCTTCGATAATCTCGAGTATGTTCCATAGACGATGCATGTTCGTCCAGTGCTAGATAGTATTCGATTCTTTCGAATGAGGTGACCACCCAGTCGGCCGTTGGCGGATGGGTTCAGTTGGCGTTTGGACGCGTCGCGGTAACAGGCCTGACACGTCGAAGGTAATAGCAAAGGGTACAGTATGGGAGGTAAGCGTGGGTTACGACGTTGATCACAAAGAGTTCTCGGAGTCGTATCCTTCAGAGGAATGTTAATAACAGCTTGGGGTGATAGAAAAACGCGACGGGTCGTCCTGGTGGTATGAGGACGACGAGGACGAACGCGTCGCAGTGGAGCGGTGGACTCCACCGCGTTGCGTCACGTTTACGGGGCCGCGTGCACCAGCCACGCTCCGGCTGCCTTCATCACCTCATGGATTCGACAGATGTATCATTATAAACCAACAGTTTTGATTCCAAAAGAACCGTATATGGTAAATCCCTTGCCCATAGAATACCGTGCACTGTGAACCGGGTGGTAGGGGGAAAGCGTCCCACTACGTCGACGATACGATGACCCTACGCTCGCGGCGGCTCGGCAGGGCGCCAAGGCGAGGCGGCATCTCGTTCACCGCACCAATGCTAGTAGGACAGAACTGTGCCTCCTTGCAATTATCGATATGCAAACAAACCATGGCTACGGCTATCTACGCGTCTGGCTCGTAGGAACGAAGTCATAACTATGGCGAGGGTATCCTATCCGTCACGTTCCTACTCGGCCCATGGGGACGCGCACTTGAGTCACCAGCCCGATCCACGCTCCCGACCGACATTACGTCACACCGTCTATCGTGCAGCTGGCATGCGACCAGCCTTATAAACAGCAAGGTAACCCGAACAATGCAGTTCGCCGCTTGCCCTCAACATTCGCGCCCTGTCCCCTCTCGGCAAATAGCTCTCCCCATCACTAGTCAGTAGTCTTGCAGCATGCCTGCTCCTTCAGAGTTCTTGCCCGTTACGATCCACCATGATGTCTATCCGGGTATCGAGCCGTCCAAGTTCGTGGGCACGCTCAAGGGGAAGGTACGCACTCTCTGGTCAATCTATGCGCGCTCGTCCTGAAACAGGCTTAGGTAATTTTTATCACCGGTGCTTCCCGCGGGATCGGTGAAGCGACGGCCATCGCGTTCGCCAAGTCCGGCGCCTCGCTCTTCCTCGCCTCTCGCAAGCAGGAGACGCTCGACGCTGTCAAGGCGGACATTCTCAAGGCCGTTCCCGACGCAAAGGTTGGCACACAGACGACGGATGTGGTCGAGCATGAGAGCGTGAAGGCTGCGGTGGAGGCATGTGTGAAGGAGTTTGGGAAGATCGATGTGGTGATAAGCAACTCGGGGACGATGGAAGACTTCACTCAAAGTGCGCACGATGCATATATGCGTTATTCAACGGGGTACTGACTCCGTGACAGCTATCGCTCAACGCGATCCTGATGTCTGGTGGAGAACATGGGAGGTGAACGTCAAGGGATCGTTCAACGTCGCCCAGTTCGTCCCACCCTACTTTATACAATACGGCAACTCAACTTCAGGCCTAGTTATACGCTCCCGGAAGTGGCGAAGACCAAGGGCTACTTCATTTTTGTCTCCTCCATGGGAGCACAGGGTACGCGATTCCGTCTCATAAGGTTGTCGTTGCCGACCGCGTTGCCCAGGCAGGCGCCCCGGCGCATCCGGCTATCAGAGCAGCAAGCATGCTATCAACCGCATCGCCGAGTTCGCGGCCATAGGTGCGTCCCTCACCGCCCCAACCTCCTGATGCTAATAGTGGTTCTTGTCCGTTTGTAGAAACGGCCCAGGAAGGCGTGAAGGTGTTCTCCCTCCACCCAGGAGGTGTCAAGACGGAACTGTCCAACGCCGCTGCGAAGGAGCTGGCAGGGGTTCTGATTGATGATGTACAAGTGCCTGCATGGGCGATGGTCCGCCTGGTTGTGCGTTTCGTCCCCAGTGTTGCATTGCGGTTTGGTGATTGACGCGTATTACAGCAAGGGAAGGAGGACTACCTCTCTGGGCGGTTCATATCTGTCACGTGGGACCTGGATGAGTTGAACGAGAAGTGGAAGGATGCGATCATCAATGAGGATGCGCTGAAGAACAGGCTCGCGCTCCCGTCGGCTGCCCATACAGCGTAAGCCACGACCCGCCTTCATGCCAGGGTTCAGCCGTAGGTCGTCAGTAGCATGAGTAGTTAAGCAAGAAATGAGTCATTGTATACGGCTATGTCAAATATTTAGCACTCTGAAACATGCATTTTTTAACAGGGGTTATACAAATGAAAGATGAGTCGGATTGCTTTGAAAGCTGATCGGTCCTTCGGCGATTCGGCTTATCAGATCGGAGATTAGCGCCCGAGGTCTGGTAAGGGATGACGCCTTGCTCGCGCCAGCCGCGGCGGTCGTGACACGACAGTCTTAAGCGCTCCCCTTCAGTTCGCCGGATCCAGCCGCAAACCCTCAACACGTCGAAAACAGCGACACTGGACGAATGATCCCACGGGAGCCGTACTGTGCAGTGCGAGCGCTCTTAAATCTATCAAGGGTTCATTCCCAAGTGCGTATTGCTACTTTGGAGATGCTGACGATTTGCTGACATCCATATTAGGTAACGCGCACGATTCCCGCTGTGAGAAGCACGCGACCTTCGAATGCTCGTCTTTTCTCTACCTCACCTTCCTCCTTGTGGCGATCTGGTAGCCGCGAGGTTCTTGCGAGGCGGACAGCACCGATAGCCGTTCCGCCCGTTCCCGCCAGACTCGGTCTGCAATGCCGAGCATACCAACATTATCCGCCTCGCCTATCCCCGTCTCCTTCTAAACCCAACTCAGCACCGTCGACGGCCGAAGAAGCCATAGCGGAGGACCCAGCAACTTCGGCGATAGCGAAGCCTCCTCTAAAGCCTGCAGCGAAAGTACAGCCGCGACGGGACGCGTACGAGCATGACTTGGGTGACAGTGTGCAACTGTCTCAAGCGGACCAGCGGAGGTCGGACTGGAATATCATCAAGCAGTTAGTGGTGAATGTTTGGCCCAAGGGAGAATGGAGCGTGAAGGCGAGGGTAGTGACGGCATTCGTATTGCTGATAGCTGGCAAGGTGCGTATATGCACGTTAGCCTTCTCCGACAACGCTGACACAACTCACAGGTAGCCAATGTCCAAGTACCGTTCTTCTTCAAGGGCGTAGTGGATGCTCTTAATGTGGAGATTACGGCCGATACAACTGTTTGGGTGATTGCTGGATCTGTTATTGCGGGCTGTATGCGTCTCTGCAGTCGCGCAGAGATGATGTGCTGAAATGTGGCGCGTAGACGGCCTGGCTCGAATCATGTCAACAATATTCAGCGAATTGCGGAACGCCATATTCGCCAACGTTGCCCAGCGCGCAATCCGTCGTGTCGCGCGCGATACATTCGATCATCTGCTGAACCTCGATCTGAAGTTCCACCTCTCGCGCCAGACGGGTGGTCTCACGAGAGCCATTGACCGTGGAACAAAGTACGACGTTGTACCGAATCATTGTCAGGATGTGCTAACGCCGCAACAGAGGAATCACTTTCATGCTGACTTCGTTGATCTTTCACGTTGTACCCACTGCCTTGGAGATTACGATGGTGTGCGGTATTCTGGTCAGTTGTGATCATCAGAGTGGAGTACACGTCTGACGATCGGTCAGACATACAGTTTCGGCGCGAACTATGCGATAGTGACGGCTGTCACGATGATTGCATATACGTGGTTCACCGTCAGAACCACAGCCTGGAGAACGCATTTCCGCCGCGAAGCGAACCAGGCCGACAACAAGGCTGGGACGACGTCGGTCGATTCTCTTATCAACTACGAAGCCGTCAAGCACTTCAACAATGAGAAATATGAAGTGGACCAATATGACAAGCATCTATCCAAATACGAGGATGCATCGCTTAAGATCGCCACATCACTCGCCTATCTCAATTCCGGGCAGAACATAATCTTCTCCTCGGCATTGACAATCATGATGTTTCTCGCAGCGCAGGGGATCGTCAATGGTGCGCGAGTAATATCATGATCCGAACAAGGACTCACTCAGAATACCAGGACATATGACTGTGGGAGATCTAGTCATGGTCAACCAGCTCGTGTTTCAGTTATCGTTGCCGCTGAACTTCCTCGGAACCGTCTACCGCGAACTGAGGCAGAGCTTGCTGGATATGGAGGTGCTGTTCAACCTACGCAGTAACAACAAGCCCATTGAGGTACGTTACTCTTGATCGTGCCTGAATTTCTGATACCCATGAGTCACAGGATCGGCCTGGAGCCAAGTCGCTGGCGCTGAGAGGTGGCGAGATCAAGTTCGATCACGTCGCCTTTGCCTACCATCCAGATCGACCTATTTTCCGCGACGTATCTTTTACGATTCCAGCGGGCAAGAAGGTTGCCATCGTCGGACCAAGCGGATCTGGAAAATCCACCATCTTCCGGCTGCTGTTCCGGTTCTATGAACCCGACAAGGGTCGTATCCTAATTGACGATCAAGACATCCTTGAGATTCAAGGGGACAGCCTCAGACGTGCCATTGGTGTTGTGCCACAAGACACACCACTCTTCCATAACGATGTGATGCACAACATTCGCTACGGTCGATTGAGTGCGACGGACGAAGAAGTGGTGGAGGCAGCGAAGAAAGCGAACGTGCATCAGACCATTGAGCGCATGGCGCAGAAGTACCACACACAGGTTGGGGAGCGCGGCTTGATGATTTCCGGAGGCGAGAAGCAGCGTCTAGCTGTGGCGAGGGTCCTGCTCAAAGATCCGCCTATTCTGTTCTTTGACGAAGCGGTGTGTGCATCCTGGTACTACCTGCGCATCTGCTGATTAGGTTTACGGTAGACGTCGGCTTTGGACAGCCAGACGGAAATGGAGCTGATGAGAAACATCAACTCGACGCTGTTGGACAAGAAGCGCACTAGCGTGTTCATCGCCCATCGGTTACGTACAATCGCCACGGCGGGTAGGTCCCTCGACCTCACTGACCATGTGCATGAGCTTACTCGCGTGCACAGACCTCATCATCGTCCTCAAGGACGGCTACGTGGTGGAGCAGGGGACGCACGAGGAGCTCATGCGCACAGGCGGTCTGTACTGTTCCATGTGGCACACGCAGGCGAATGATCCCACGGAGACCGCTCCGATCGCAAAACCGGAGGACGACGACGACGATGTGAAGGAGCCGGAAGACGCTCCTCCGAAATAGGTCATTTGTCCTGTTTGGAGCGTCGGCGCACATCTCGCATCTCATTCTGCAACGAACATAGACTGTTGTTATAATATGTACCAGTGATTCCGCGCAATACACAACTCTGGATCCCCCAGCAGCATGGTAACGGCGCTAAATCCGACTGACTGATTAGGCAATACCAGACGCTACCATCACAACATCGCAGACGACTCAAATCGAGGCAATGTCGTAAACAACCCGAGCGTTTAGGACGTACGATCATTATTTGCAGCTGAAACTACCACCCGGGGCGAGGCAAATACCGGTTGTGGGTCGCGGTCGTTGGTAGCAAGGCGCCCAGCCTACCGCTCTCACGTACCAACAGCCTGGGCACTGCTGTCAAGAAAGATCCTCCTAAACCGTCCAGCTCGGGCCCGAGAAACGCGCGTGCGGGACGCTTCGTTTCCGCCGCTGCATATGGCAGGGGCGCCGAGGACCGAGCGTGTGTTGCTGGCACCCGGACGAGAAGGTCCGCGATCTCTGGATGGCAGAGGGAGGGGCAGGGAGGGCATGCAGCGTTGCCAGTGGGTGTGGTCGCCGCATACGTTGAAAGGACATGGTACTTGCCGCTTATGGGCAGAAGACGAGCTCCTGTCGAAGATGACGTCGTTTCACACCGGAACGTCGGACGACAAAACCCCTCGACATTGCACACGACCCACGTTTGATGTGCGCTACACGATAAATTTCGCACAACAATGCATCGTCTTACCACTCGAATAATCATTGTAAGAACCGTATCCGATTGTCCCAGAACACGCCGCGCGGTGCGAGAAGTACTGGCAGCGGGCCGCGGGTCACAGCCTCGTCACATTGGATTGTTGATGGCTTCTGATGCCCAGAGCAGAAGACGCGGAAAATGCGCATAGCGCATTGTCAGCGGCAGCAGGCATTGTCAGTTCATGTTTTTCGTTTCATCAACACGTTGTCCTGTCCTGTTGGCCCGTTGCCAGTGGCCGGTTGTCTTGCGCTCGCGTTTGGGAGCATGATGGTTGCCCTTCCCGGAGAGACTTTCCACTTTGAGCGCACTGCGGGAAGAACGGGCCGACTCTTTCGTGTTTCGCCGTATTTTCCGGCGTACCATCTGGCAGATCGATCTCCGGTATGAAAATTTCATCGCAAGGTACTGTAACGTATGCTATCGGTTGGTCGAAGCATCGGTCGCTGCGAGGTCGAGTATGACCGAAGGACGTCGCGAGCAGTTGATGCGCGAAGGGGACGGACAATGCGCATTGTCAGCAGCATTGTCAGTTCATGTTTGCTTTTCATCAACACGTTGTACCGTTGTGCTGTCCCGGTAGCGTTGGCCCGTTGTCTTGCGCTCGCGTTTGGGAGCATGATGGTTGCCCTCCCCGAAGAGACTTTCCACTTTGAGCGCATTGCGGCAAGGACGGGCCGACTCTTCGTATTCATGTTTCGGCGTATTTTCCGTCACGCCATCGGGGAGATCGATCTCCGGTATGAAAATTTCATTGCGCGGTACTATAACGTAAAGTATGATATCAGTCGGTCGAAGCATCGTTCGCAGCGTGGTGGATGACGACCGAAGGACCTGGGGAGCAGCTGATGCGCGAAGGGGAACCCCAGAGAGCGGCTTGGCTTGGCCGGTTTGGCGGCTTTGGTTCGCCGACGGCCCCAGCATGTCCAGTACTGCAGTGTGGCAAGTCAGTCGGGCACTGTGTGGCCTGTTCCTCGTCCCTGTAATCAAGGCTTCTCCTGCCGTAACAGCTTACCGAACCCCTTTCATTCGAACCTTCCTTGCGCCTGTGGCCGCGCCCGTCCGCCGGTAAAGCCTGATTGTATGATTGTACGCAAGACCAACCAGCACCGCCCGTATCTCCAGCATCTCCAATCCCATCGCGATGCGCTTGTCATGCGAGCTATCCGGCTCACCGGGTCGATGGATATCAGGGTATTGGGAAGGCACGCGACTGGGACCGGGTTTGCGCGCTGGTTCACACATAGGGGTCAATGAGGGAGCAAGGGGGCAGGCGGCGATCGGTAATGATCGGGCCCAGGGTGTATGCCGTGGCGGCATCGGTAAGCTCTCAGGGAGTCGGTAACTCGCTGAGCTGCCGAGGGCGGTGTTGAGGTGTGGTGAGGCGGTGCAGGGATACTTTGAAGGGTTACAGGTGTGGGTGATTGTTGGATTGTTGGGTTTGGGCGAGGCTGTGCGCTGATGGGGATGCGTGAGGTGCGCGGCGAGGGTAGCATGCAGGCGCGAGTCGGTTTGGTGACTTTGCACGGTCACTGTCACTGTCGGCGGGTGTAGTCAGTGCGTTTGTGTAGTGAGACGGCGCGGGGAGGGTGTGCCGGGGTCCGCGGGTGCTCCGGCTTACGGGGGTGATTACGGCGATGCTTACACAATGCGGGAAACGGAATTGTCTCTTCCAACAGGACTCCTCGTCCATCAAGGACCAGCATTATTGAGCACCCTTGCGCTGTATTATTTCGAGTGTGCAAACCCGGGGCATTGTGGCCCTTGAGTTGGTTGCACCGCCTTGATGGTCGCAGGCAGACGAGACAAGGCGGTGCACCACGCGGCAGTTCTGCTCCCGTGCATTCCCTGCAGTTGTCAGAGTCGTCCCCCTCTCCTTTGCTCGCCCTCACCCTTGCGCGGCATACGGCCATAAGTACCGACGGTGCACCGCATCGACCCCGACTGCCCGCCCTCCAGAGTACAACAACGGATAACAAGCACACCAGCAGAACACGACACACACCGACAGACAATCCCCCTCCTCCCCCCTCGCCCGAGCACCGCGCAAAGTCACCGCCATCCAATTCCTGTGCGTATCCTTCCCCCGTCGCACAGGCCACAGCTCTCCCCCTCCCGCCCGGCAAAGCACAGAGCGCCCATCCCACACAGCAAAGCATAAGTAACCCGCACTTCAACCAAACGCCACGATGATGGACGACCCTCACGCGCGCCTCGGCACCTCTTCCCCAGCACCAAAACACGACGCAGAGCCATACGAACTACACCATTACGACCCCGCACCGTCCCCCCAGCCTAACCCGTCCAGCTACTCCTCCCCGCCAGTGCAGAGCGACCTCTGGAACGCGCCTGCCCAGCAGTACGACTACTCGCAGCAGCTGGCTTACACACCGTCCTACGTCGGCTCGTACCCCGGCTCGGAATACTCGCAAGAGTTTGGCGGTCGCTCATTCGACGTATCAGACGACGAGTTCATGTTCGGACCACCAAGGCACGTCGACGACGACGCTTCCTCCCAGCACAACCCGGACGAGTACGACCCGGCGCAATACGACGCGCTCCTGGGCAGCGCCGCCCTCTCGGTAGGCTCGGACCAGCAGAGCATCTTCGAGATCCAGCAGCAGTCCCTGGCGGCATTCACCAACCCTCAGGAGTACGGTGGATACGCGCCTGGCGCCGGTGGCTCTCCAGCTTCCTCAGCCCGCGCCCGCTCCCGCGCATCCTCAGTCTCCTCCTTCCACTCCCATTCGCCGCACCTCGGCGCCGCGCAGCCCCCGAACCCCATCTCGGACTTTGGAGCGCTCTCATTCACCCACCCCTCCTCCCCGTTCGTCCCCCCCACCCCGCCAATGCAGCGTTCCGTCTCCCCCTTCGTCGGCGGGATCTCGGAGCCCTCCCCCCCACCATCGCACATGATGCCGCAGAGCCCGGGGCAGAAGCCCCAGAGCCCACCGCAGCTCATGATCCCCGAGGGCGGCGGGCCGGGTGGGCTCGTCCCTCCCCCGCAGCAGCAGGGCGGGAACGGCTTGCTCGGCGTCGGTGGACCGCAGATCAACTTGACCCCCGCGACGCCCATCAGCGCGCTCACGGCGAAGCCGGGCGACAACCAGCGTGGCTTCCAGGACATCCTGCGTGATATCACCGGTGAGCACTTTCACACAAGCGCATATATGCACTACTGACATGTATGCAGCCGGCCGCGGACCGACGTCCCAGCAAGGCCAGCGTTTCCCCACGCAAGGCAACCCGCAGCACCCAGTCTGGCCCCCGCCCGCGTCCCAGCATACGCAGCCTCCGATGCTCCCCTCGCTCCCGCCCTTCGGCGCGCAGTTTGGCAACTACGCCTACGCGCCCCGCGTCCGCTCAAAGTCGGAGACGAACCTCAACGGCCGGCCGCAGTTCCCCCCCGCGCCTGGTGGGTGGGACGGCTCGCAGGGGATGGGCATGCAGCAACAGCAGCCGACAACGATGGACCCGAGCATTCTCCTCCCCGGGTCGTCCCAGCAGCAACAGCAGCAGCAGCAGCAACAGCAGCAACAACAACAGCAGCAGCAGCAACAACAGCAGCAGATGGGCGGCTACGGTCAGACCGCCTTCTTCCCCGACCAGGCTGGTATGCAGCTCCCCTCCCTCGGCGGGCAGCTCCGCCGTACCGGGTCCATGTCCGGCTCGCAGCAATCCGGGTTCATGGGCCACTCGCGCCAGAGCCGCTCGCTCGGCGGCAGCCCATCCATGCTCCCCAACGCGCTCGGCATGCCCAACTACCTCCCTACCATCAACCCGAACGACGGCACGCTCCTCCCGCCCATGATGCGCGACACGTCCGTCGGCCCTGACCGGCGCGGACGGCGGCTCTCCCATGGCTCGGGCGCGTCCACGCCTTACTCTCGCTCGCCCTCCCCCGGTCCCGGGATGGGCCCCCGCCCGCTGAGGGATATGGTGACCACCCCCGCGACGGCTGCTGCCTCCCAAGGCCGGCGCACGACCAAAGCCTCCTTCGTGTGCCCCATCCCCGGGTGCGGGAGCACCTTTACCCGGTCATTCAACCTCAAAGGCCACCTGCGGAGCCACAACGAAGAGCGACCGTTCAAGTGCCATTGGCCCGGGTGCGAAAAGGGGTTTGCGAGGCAGCACGATTGCAAACGGCACGAGGCTCTGCACCTCAACATCCGCCCGTTCACGTGCGAGGGCTGCGGCCGTAATTTCGCCAGGATGGACGCGCTCAACAGGCACTTGCGCTCCGAGGGCGGAAACGAGTGCGCAAAGACCCAGCAGCCGCTCACGGAAGAGTCCTTTGCTGCTGCCATAGCTGCAGGCGAGGGCGAGCTGCCCCAGGGCCATATTGAGAGCGCGCTCGACGACTCGGATGCTGTCCCCATGACGGCGCCGTCCCTCGAGCAGGATATGGAGAACATGAGCAAGGCGCTTGTCATGTAATCCGTCTTCTTGCTGCTCTGCTGCTGATCGTGTGGTTGATGATGGTGTCGGTGTCGATGATGTGCCTCTGGGTATACGCTACTGCTTCTTCCTTATTTTTGTGCAACGTGTTGTGAAAACGCTTCACATACCTGGACGATTTTCCCAGTTCTCTGCAGGTCTCTCTCTTCTCCATCTCCTCTTCATCTTTCGACCGATCGTATATATTGCCCGCCCTCGGGGCACCACCTGTATCAACCAACCCCCCACCGAGCCTCGGCTCTTTACGAATCCGCCCGCCTGCCGCTCTCTCCACGGCTCCTTTTGCCGGAAGCGCCGGGCGGGGGCTGTATAGTGTAGTTAGTAGATAGATAGCTTACGCCATTAGTTTTTTGATCTCACACGGGCAATCATCGTTTGGCCGTGCGAGTAGAGTGCCGAGGAATGATATGTATGTTTTCATTCAACCTGAGTGCGGAAGAGTGACCGTAAGAGAGCCCCAGACGGGGGAGAGGCAAGCAGGTGTTGACCAGATATTGGAGTGAAGCGCAAGTAAGTGGTGCGTAGAAGGCTGCCAGGGAGAAGTTGGGTAGAGAAGCCTGCGCCGCAGCCGTTATATCCTTCCCTTGAAGAGGCGCCCACCAAGCCCACCGGTGCACTCATTGCTCTCATTATATCCTGCAGTGTGGTGCTGCGGCGCTGCGCCAAGAGGCGCACGCGAAACATTGCTCACAAGATTGTCCGTTAGCGCAGAAAAGTTTGCATTTTTCACAGCCTTCCCTATTTATTCCACTGGTGAGGGGACGTCCATGGGCGCTTAGAACGAAGATTGCGGGGAGGCCGGACTGCCCGGGGAGGGTCGTATTCCATGCGGCGTCGAGGCTGGGCGGAGAAGATCTGCCCGGAGGCGGCGGGGGCGCGTCACTGCGGTGCTGTTTCCGTCCCTGAGGCCGGAATGCAAGCAATCGCCGGAATGTTGTCGGTTCCGAGTCGCGTCCCCTTTTCCTCGCTGGGACCATCGCCCGGGACGCGTTCAAGTTCCCACGCTGCAGTCCTGCTCCAATCGCTCTTTCCCAGCGGAGTAGGAAGTAGGATCAAGAGTGCAATATCCCCGATCCGTGCAGCTGCGCACGCAATGGTCGCGATGCCGAGCTGGGCCGGGTTAAAAACGCACCGAGGCGCGGAGCGACTCGGACGCTGCTTTCGGCAGTTGTGGTCAAAGCTCTGTGAAGGATCCTCGGGCAGTTCCTACCGTGTCGGAGAGGACTTGCTCGTCTTGGATGCGAGCTACAGTCGGCCGGGCAGTTCCGGTGCTGGGTGTTCGTGAGAGGAAGTGCCCATCCATAGCATATTCCTGTTCTTTCCAACATTCGACCACGCGGGCAAGGAGAAACTCGAAGCGTGGTAAAACATCTCGCTGGCGAGTCATCGTATGCTCCGCACGGAGATGCTGGAAGGTACCACGCGGCCGGCGTTCGACACTTCTTCGGCATACGGCGGCCGCAGGGTGTGCCCCGGCCAGCGGACATCTGACGGCGAGCCTTCGAATATCAGCATCTTCGGGCAGGCCGCACACGGTCTAGTGCGCGGCCGCGGGGCACTGGCTGGAAGACCGGATAAGCACGCACGGGTGCCAGCGGACGCGCACGTTGTTTACGTTAGGTCAATCTAATCTCCCCGGCGGCACTGTACGTAATCAGCATTGACGGTTTCCAAAGCTGGTAGCACGGCTAGATATTCATGGGAGTGGCCCAGATAGGCTGGGGCGAGGCGGGCCTAAGGGAATGAATCGAAGCGCGATGGATCCGTGTGCATCTCCGGTGCCTCGACTCCGTGGCGCCGTCGCCCGTGCGTGCGAAAGCAGCGCGCTGCAGAAGAGAGGACATTGGGAAACAAGAATCAGATTTCGAAATGGGACTTGTGCATTCAAGAACTGGAATTCGGATTTGGGAAGCGCCCTGATGGGCCGTTATGCCGTTCACGGACCCCGGGCCAGCACCGGCAGAAGGGAGGCTCCTATTCTAGCAGGCTAATGCGAGCGCATCATGCCGCCAGTGCTCGCGTTACGCAGTGAGTGGTATTTCTGTTCACGCTGCACGGAGGTTCTAGTTCGCAAGGTCGTCCGAGGGGTTGATGGACGACACATATATATGGAAACACGCTCGATTTATATGGCCGGGCCAGCATCCGGGGAAGCGTGTTGCGCGGCGCGTGCGAAGGTTCGGAGGATGAATTGCGCGCCCTGAGGTCGCCGGGGACCCTCCGGGGACTGATTGGGCCGTGCCCGACCGGGAGAGTGGAGACTGCGCAGAGGTCGCACGGGCGCGGGTTTCTTGATGCACGGTTTACGGGGAACATAAGGTGTGGAGCATCTGGAAGTAAATGTGGAGGAAGGGCGTACGCGCGGAAATCTGTCGATCAGCGTTGGGGCAAGAAGGTTAGGATGTTGATGCGCGTTTTTCTGGCGCGCGGGGCGGCTCGAAATACCCACGGCTCGCTGGGAGTCAAGCAGGAGATGGTACAAAGGTAGTTTTTCTTCATTGATCTCAAGGGCATGGGGCTCCTACTGGTAGATTACAGCCAACATGTAGGCGTGCTACTGCACAACACGGCGTGGGCATATATGGGACACGGTTGACGTGCCCCTTGGTGGCATACAGGGGTACAAGAATGTAGGGGGTATACCAAGTGTGTCAGCAGCGAGCAGTGCAGCAAGGGACATCGTTAGCGGGCAGGGGGGCGTGAGGTAGGGTTACAGGATGCTGCTGGTGTTCATCAGCAGCATCGTCTCGAAGAAGCTGTCCTGGCCGTAGTCGAGCAGCTGCTCGGTGGGGGGGATGCGCTCGCGCAAGCGCTCCGGCCTGCGCGTGCAGAGGAAGATGTAGGTGCCGTGCAACGGCTTGCAGTCGGGGAGGATGCGGAACTGCTCGCTGAGCGTGCGCGGGATGATGGGCCCAAAGAGCTTGAAGTTCTTGAGAACGGCTTCGATGTCGACCGACTTTGGCTGGAGGACTACGGGCGTGAAGTGGAACCAGTAGCCGAAGGCTGCCCAGAAGGGCGTCTCGTTCGTCAGGTTGCGGATTTGGTCTGTGGGTGGGTTAGAGCCGCGAAGCGGGGAGGGCGAGGGTGCACGTACATGCGATTAGGATCTGCGGGGGGGCGGCACCGTTGCCCATGAAGTCCGGAGAGGTAAGATGGAGGAGCGTAGAGAGCAGGGGAGAGAGAAGATGTGGGAAATACACCTATTTGTTGCGATCAGCGCGATCTCCGCATGGGAGGGGGTTGGGCTCACAAGGTCGCTGCAGACGATATGCGTCAAGCGCCGTTTTACCTGCTCTCCCCCTGCGGCGATACGCGGCGGGAGCTCCATGATCCGATTTGCGACAGCTGCGGCGTCGCCCTTGCTGCCCCACTCGAGGGGGAGCACGTCGATCTCGGCCGCGTTCGTCCACGCGCGCACGCGGGCCGAGTTCTGCTCGAGGAGGGGGAGGACCTCTGGCAGGTCGGTGAGGAAGACGAGCGCTGTGTGCGGGAGGAGGCGGGCGATTTGGAGTCCGACGACGCCCGTCCCCGCGCCCAGCTCGAGGATCACGCTGTCCGTCGCTGCTTCGCCGCCCTTGAGCGGGCAGGGTGGGTCGAAGAGGACTGTGAGGTCTTCTGGCGGCTGGAGGTAGATGCTGAGGACGTGCGATGCCTCCCTGGGGAAGATCAGCGCATACATCTAGCGGTGGATCGAAAGTGCTCACCATATCCTACCCGCGATGCCGTACTTTTCGATCCACTTTGGCTCATCGATGCTGGCTGGGGATGGGAGGAAGTCGCGTACTGGGATTGTGCTCGGTGTGAGTGCGATTCCGCGGGGGAAGTTGAATGACATTGCGGGGATGTCGCGGTACTCGAGGTACTGGTTGACCTTTGGCTGTGGCCGCTGCTGCTGTTGGGGGCTATGGGATGCGGCCTGCTGGCCCGACGACGCGCTGTGAACGCATGGGTCAGACGACGGCTAGATAGCGGAGAGCGGCCATCGGGCAAAGGCCCTGATCATCTGCCTCCGTTGGCCGTGTGGGCTCACCTAGATGGGGTCGGGCGCTGCCCGGGCGGGCCAGGGCGGGACATGACCTGCAATGCGAGGGTGGGAGGGGCACGACGAGGAGGACGCTCCTCAAGTAGTCCGCCGCGGTGCAGTGTAAAGGGAAAGGCCTTATATAGCGGGGACGAGTGGCTGTCAGATGGCACGCAGTGATGGACCGGGCGACTCCCTGGCGAGGATGCAATTGCAGGGGGAAGTGTAGGAGAGAAGGGAGAAGGGAGAAAGGGCGATCAAGCCGGCAATTGCCAAGCGGGCACCCCTTCTCATCCTCTTCCTTTTCCTCTCTCCCTCCAACCCTCCCCTTCCCCGCCTTCTAACTCCCAATCCTCGGCCGTCGGCCCACCACAAACACTCAAAAAAATCATCCTAAAGTTGTCACGCGTCCCCCACACCCCACTCCGATGCACCGCTCCGGCCGTGCCGCGCTTCTCCAGCAAGCGATTCCATCAACATCGTCTGCCTTTTTATTGCCCTCACCCTTTCTCGCATCCTCTTCTCCTTCCTTTCAATCCCGCACCTCCGCATCCCCAAGCTCCTCGCCAGCGAGCCTACTGGGCAATCGCGACCCAACCCAGTGGGGTTCCTTCACAAAATTTCCGAGACATGTGCTCGCTCCCGCGCCCGCGTCACCCCGCCCACCGCCCCATGAATCTCGCAAAACTCCCTCCCAATCCTTGCTTCGCGCACTTTTCGCTCTCCGCCGCCCACCTGACCCTCCGCGCACGGAAATTGCCTCAATCATAAATTTTGCATTTTTACATGGCGCCTGCAGGCATGCGTGCGTCCCGCGCTCTTTTTCTAGCAAGGGCACAAGACGGCCGAGCCCTGCCGGCCTCGGCCGGCCCACCCTGCTCCAATTTCTTCGAAATGGCTGCTCGCACGACCCGCCTCCTAACCCGCATCCACATCAGTCCCGCCGCCCAGGAGGGAAGATGGCGCCCTGGGCGCGCCACGGGACCCTATTCGCCCCTGCCGGTGATGGCGGGCTCCTCCGTCGATCATTGATCTGGAAATCAATCATTCTCAGCGTGACCTGACCCCATCACTTCCGAGCCGCTGCGCTGTTTAGCGGGGCACCTCCCCCGTCGTTCCCCTTCGCTCGGCACTCACAAGCGCTTGATGCGCCGCTAAGCTCAAATCTAAGAATATAATCCCCCCCACTTTCAGTTGCGCAAAAAGTGCCGCACCGGCCATCGCCGGGCCATGTGATCCCCTGTTCCCCCGGCACGTCAGCCGGTAGCCCAGCCCCAAGGACCGTGACCGAGGGACGACAGCGCGCAGGCAAGTAGCCTATTTGAGTTGCCTCGGACTTGGCCGTGCGCGCGTGGAAAGATGCTGGAGATCTGCCTCCCGATGCAGCTGCCTGTGACGTGCAGTGAAATTTCTTGCGGGGTAGCACACTTGCCGCCGGGCAAGCAGGTCATAAAGTGAGAGATGGCACGCTCCGCTGCGGGCTGGCGGGCCTGCAGGGCGTGTGACGTGTGCCTTGCACCGAGGTGGACGGGCACGCGAGTTTTCGGACAGTGGTACTGGCGCCTGGGAGACGAGTGCCTTAACCTGCACTTTGCTGGAAGAAGGCCGCGCATGCGCTGGAATGGGCACTCGACCGGTGCTTCCTCCCGGTTCAAGCCGTGCACGCTGTCTTCCCCGTTTCGCAGCCGTTCGCGGCCCTTCGCCCGCGGCCCCAATTACTCAGCCTCATCAGCGGTCGCGTGCCACTGCAGATTATCGGGGATTTGCGTCGACTGGGCCCATGCCTTTCTTGGCGCGGGAAATTGACGTTGCACATAAGACCTTTCTTTGCGAGAGATGGTCTGATTTAGGGCACCCGACCACCTCCCAGTGATACAGATGGCACCCTTCAACGTACGACAGTATTCTAGACCTTGCCGGAACTCGACGCATCCCTCGGTGCGGGGTAACGAAGGGAGATTCTGCCGTGACGACGCTTCGGTAACCCCAATGGATGACGCCCGGGGTCGTGCCCTGAAGGCGCCGGCAGAACGCCAGTCAAGCAGAGGGGATTCGTGGATGATGGTCAAAGAAGATACAGCTATAGATACACGGTGATTGCTCCCGTGCCAAAAGGCATTACCAGATCTACTCAAACGACCTTCGTGAAAGGAGAGTCGTGATCTCCCGCCGAGTGCTGAGCCAGGCGGAGAACGTCGGGGCGATGCTCGGATCGGCCATTGATCGCGTGTGGATCAAGTAGTTTGCGAGAACGATCAGCAATGCGTATCTATTGAGGAGGTCAATCCGGGCGCGTGTCTGCTGCGAGCTCGGCACTTACCGATACCTATTCAGTCAATCAGAATGACGTTGGAAGAGACGAAGGGCAAGATCCGCTACTCACATATAGTTCATCCCCATGTCGAAAAGTCGCTTATACTTTTCGGACCCCTCGTCGGCTGCGTCAACCTTCAGCTTGTAGCTGTTCTCTGCGTCAGACGAAGCCCCGCACTTCTAAAACAGAAGCAAGCTCACTCGTAAATCGCCTTGCGAAGATTCTGGACATCGTCAAGATTGTCAATGACACGATCCGTCAGATGCTTCGCGAGCTTTCCGTGCGACAGGATTCCCACAAGCTGCAGAATGATCTTGTATTCACCTGAAGGCGCCGGCGCGTCAGTGTGGACTTGGCATCCGAAACGAGATTCAGACCATTGAGGTAGACTTCCTCGTCGTGTCCGGTGATCATGGGATCGTTGTATTCTTCGGTTTCCCGGTTTAAACTTGTATCCAAGGCTGACACCAACTTCTTGTCTTGCTTCGCCTGTTGTACAATAGTGGAGATCAGACTGGCCGCGACCATACCAGTGGTCGTACGTCCTCGGCCCATTTGGCAGTTGAAGATGAGCTCATCGCCGTCGACCAAGGCAGCCTCCACCCGCTCTACCAGCTGAGTGAAGCCGTCCGGAAGGGGAGCTTGTTCATCGGTCTGGACGACATCGTCAATCACAACACACCACGTTAGCATATGCCGCGTACAATGGGAATCCTCGCGTAGTTGACCTGAAAGACAAGAATGAGCGGTCTAACATGCGCAGTATACGCGACCTTACATTATATCCTTCTTTGACGAGGAGGTCGAAAACATCTCTGTCAAGTAGTCAGCAATGGAATACCGGAGAGAAACATGGAGCAGACCTGGGTGTCATGAGCTCGTCCTCTTTCACAGTCTCCCACATGGGCGTTAATGTGTAATCGCCCGTGCCATCATCGAGTTCGTCATGCAGCAAGATCCGACCTCCCCCCTCACGAACCTCGTCCACGGCATCGCGCTTCAAGTTGACCTCTATAACTTCGACATCTGCCGTCGTGATTCCTGTTGCTCTGTATCTCCATCAGTACCGCGAAACTTTGATCAATGGATTGGCGCACTCCACATTCTTGAATGGTCGGTCGGTCAGTCGCAACACATGCGGTCTGCCTGCAACATAGAGGACCGGCTCCTATTGGCTTTCGTAAGACACGAGGTATTACTAGGTGTACCAAATTCACGAACCTCTCGTAAAGACGTCCAATAAGCCTTCTTTCTCCCGCCTGGTGCAGATCCGATGCGCGCGAGGAGTCGACGAGCTCTGACCGGCCTATGAGATTGCTTCCAATGCGGACTAGGATCCTTACCCTTCGACAGACGGCATGCCGCTACCGCACACCATTTTACCATCGTCGACGAAACCGGTCCTATCGTTCTCGCGTGTTCTTACATTGATGCGCAGCCGCTTTTCACTTCCAGGTGCATACCGGAGAGTCAGCGGTACTTGACGGAAGTTCGGTGCTCCATCGATGCGCCTACAATCAGAGTGAGCACACAGGAAGACGCCACTTGACATAACGCATACTCGGGTAACGACATCTTTTGCAAATTGGCAAAGAAATCGCTCTTAAGGATAGTGGAGGCAGACAGGACACTGCCGTGACGACCAGCCACCAAGCTCTGGGCTTCATCTGGCAATGCTGCTCCGTTGGCACGCTCAACCCGTTCCAATGGCTTTAGCGCATTGATGCCATCCTCCTTCAGCTCGTTTAAGAATGTCCCCAAGACGGGACGGTCGTGTACGAATTTGCCGAAGGACGCTTGGTTGCGCAAGGTGTCCGGCCTGGTAGTAGAAAGATACGCTTGAAAGACGATGAGCTGGAAGTATTTCCGCAAGTTGTCCAGTCCTGGTTAAACTAAATAACGGGATTACACAAGTGACCAGAGATACGTACCTTTCGCCACATGCACGCTTTTCTCATACGCATTTGTGCTCTGCTGAGCAGCAATGCGCTCGTCTTCAATCGCATCAATCAAGTTGTAGACCTGACCGCAAGTATTCACAGCATCGTCCACAGCGTCCTTCACGAATGCGCCGTGTCGAATCACCCGCAACAAGTCTAACTCATTTCAGCTTGCATCAAGGGCAAATGAGCTGTACGTACTGTTAATAACTTGATATGAATGGTGTGCTTTCTTCTTGCGAGCTAGAGGCAAAAAGAAGGACTTGTCGGGTTGTGGAGTCTTCACATAGTTGGAATGCAACCACTGTTGTATCAATAGGACAATGATGGAAGAAATGGTGCTTCGTCCCCTGCCAAGCTGACAGTTGAGAACAATAGGCGTCCTATCGTAGTCACTTCGGACCACGATCTCAAGGATCCTGCCTGGCGGTTAGACTCGGATACTCGCGAAGATTGGGGACTCACTCTTCAATGTCGGTCACATCGGGACGATGCTCCGCGGTGATTGGCACTCGGTGGAAGCGGAGGATGCCGTTGTTGGACTGTCTTGAATTGAAAATGTCACGTAGGACGGCCACATCGCTGGGTTCGGCTTCTTCCCAAACCGGGATGACGGTACCGTCCTCCGTTTCCGTATGAAGCAGGACCCTGGCCGATTCATGAGCATATTAGACGCTAGCGCGGCAATCTACACGGACCTTCCGCCGAACGCGTGAATCTCCGCAAGCACATCGTTTTTCAATCTATCCTCCAGTGCTTCCAGTCTGGAAGCGGATATACCACCATAATCCTGAATATGTATCAACACGCGGATTCTACATTCATCACTGGGACGTACCTTCATGTTCCTCAACGACAAACTTTCCCTTCTTAGACAATACGGGGCGCCATTGATGAAGACCAACGGCTCTTCTCTAAGGTTAATCCAAATAACCGTTTCCGCATCCGCATAGGACTCGCGGAGACGGGCGACAACCTGATCTATGGCCTCGATAGTCGGCTGGCCGAGCGCATAGATCCGGGTTCCAGGCATATTGCGGAAATTGATCGCTCCCCGAATGCTGTCGGACGTCTCCCCCGAATCCTCTTGGTGCCATTGATCCGACTTGAGCAGCGTGTTGGCTCGAAGAATGATTCCACTCCGGTTCTGTGAACGTACTCAGATGGGGATGCTGTAGGAAGACAACGCCTCCACCAACTTTAACAACCAGATCAGCCCATTCATCACCGACCACCTGACCACCGCTGATTCCAAGCTCATTCTCGATAAGAGCGTCGATCTTGCCAGTTCTCGAACCTCTTGAAATAGACGACAAATCTGCGATAGGAGCAAAGAGATCTAGCCGACCAGCATTCTTGCGCATATACCGGACTTGACTGGCACAATCCAATGAGTTTCAAGACGAGAAAGCCAGTGCATCAACTTACTTCCAGATTTCCACCCGTGTCTGCATCCACGAGGAGAAAGTCTCGTTCTGTTGTTCTTCGACAAAGCTCGCGTACGCAATGATGAAGAAACTACACCTCTGTTGAGCATCTCCTTTCGGTCAAGGCATATCTCACTCACTACTTCTCCAGAGCACGTGCTGCTCGCCCGAGATAGTTGCGCCGCTTTTTATCGTCCATACTCGTTAGGGAATATTTGACACGCAGAGACAGAATGTCTTCTCGGAGGTTGATGACGTGATCGCCTATATCAATGTTAATCAGCCAGCTGTGGATCTTGAGTGCGCTTTCTCACAGCTGTCTATAACAGAGTCAACAAGTTGCTTCGCTTTCAAGCCATCGTCCAAGAATCCCAGGAGAGACAGGATTACAGAGTAGTTTCCCTTGAACGCCATTCGCAGGTTATCCATCAGCGCTGGCTGCGCTAACAGAAGCTCGACTGCAGAAAGAGCCGTGGGGTTCTGCATGCCTTGGCGAGCTTCCGTCAGGTAGTCACGCGCATGGGAGGTAGAGGACATACTGTTCTGGATAACGTAGGTGATGCGAAGCAGGGCTAAGCTCAGCTCTTGCTGCTTGACTGCCTGTTCGAGCGCGACGGCCGCTTGGGAACCAGCAGGCTAAAGGGCATCAGCTATGTTCTGACCCAAATCGGTGTCGAACTCACAGTGGATGTTCCAGGCGTCGCGGTCGGCTTGAATGGGTCTGCTAAACCCTTTTGGATCAGCAGCTTCCGCCGCAGAATGCAAGCAGCGACCATCGAAAAGGTAGCTGTAGTTGCTTTCAGCATGAATTCATGTTTGTGGAAACAATCGACTGGCTTCGGACAACACCCATACCGCAGGAAAAGAGCAGGGAGGTCTTGACCGGATCGACATCGTTTATGATCGCAGCGTACGCATCGAGGTAGTTGTCCTGTACGAATGCAATTCAGCTGATGGATATGCCACTCGCAGAAAGCTGGCGCACTTCGATGGGTCGATCGGGAGAAATGGGTATACTAGACCCAGCGTGTATGAGAAATAATGGGCAAAGGACAACGGCTCCGCCCACCGATAGTATTCCACCTTCCACCCCTCTGCGACGATTTGCTCCACCACCTCCCGAGACGTCAACACACATGTCTCGTCGATCTCGGTCCAGGTAGGGAACATCTCCTCTCCCTCGTCTGCGCTACACGTCAGTCGCATCCGGAGAGTTAAGAACCGTGAGCTTACTAATTTCGTGGTGTGTCAAAATCATCCCTCCATAACGGGATGCCTCATCTAAAATATCTTGCTTGAGCCTTCGCTCTATATCCTCCAGATTCTCAACCCGGTCAGACAGCGATAGAGAGTCTCTCGGCTGTGATGCATCACGCAGCACGAACGATCGGTCTCCGATATAAACTGGACATGCGTCAACAGGGGTAGCGTTTGTTGGCATCACTCATGCGCACCTATTGGCTCTTCTCGTGTCGAGAACCAAACGCATGTTCCCGCCGGAGACGAGTCGGGCCGACATCTCAAAAGAGACAATATTGCTTTGAGCCCCTGAATGCGGGGTTGTGCGCATCCGAACACGTTGAGACTAGCCTGCCCTGCTCTACGAAAGTTCGGCGCTCCTTGAAGGTTAAGCTCAAGATCCAGGGCTCGTCCTGGTGCGTGTTAGCTGAGGAACACGCAGTCGCAAGCAGCTGGCGCACCAGTGGGATAATGGTCCGTCTTCAGAATGAACCCCCGCGTCAGCACGCTGCCCTGCCTAGATCGCACCACGGTCGGCGGAGGCTTGAGCAGATGAACAAGGGTGTTATCAGGACCTGTGCCATTCTGGTCCGATCCCACGCCATTTAGGGCTGCTGAGTGGATGAACGATGACAGCGTTGACGAGCGTCGTGCCATCCGCACGACGGTGGTCGTGACCGGAGTGCTGCTCCTCTGTCCTCCTTGCACCATCCTGAACAGACGGGGAGTATACAGGATGCCAGGAGGGGGGGAAGGGCACAACACTGATGAAACGGTTATACGTTGCCTGTGGGCGGCGGCCACTAGCGATTCGGTTGCGGGCAGGCAAAGTTAAGGGCGCGTGGTCTGACGTCAAACGGTTCCCACGTGTATGGCGCGAAGGTCCGTGAATCTCAAGGGCCCTGTGTGGCAATGCAGAAGATAAACAATCTGCTTTTAGACTTCACGTTCCTATCCATTTCATCTACGATATCAGCCACTGATTGAGCTGTGCGCCTGCTGTTCTGCTCCACCGAGTCACTTCCTATGCAATTCCTTCGGCACTGTCAGCTTGTTCTTCAAGGCATCATCCCGCACTATCGGTTCCTTCCACTGGGACAACACCTCGTCGAGGTCCCAGTTAGCGGACACAAATCTGCCGGACAGATAATCCTCTTCGCCTTGCTACAACCAGATGACTGTGTCAACCTCCGCCAGCTGAGGGGTCATGCGATACGCACCACAAGCCGAACCATCGTCCACGCTGGCAGCTGGACATCGTCAATGCAATATTTCAGTATTTCGGGCCCTGCGGCTTCCGACATCTCCGTCTTGACACCGCCTGGATGGAAAGAGAAGACCTTCACATCGCCATCATGCTCTTCATTCTACGTCAGCGTAACCTGGTGCAGCTCGATGCTGTCGACCTACCGGCGAGGACGAACTCTGCCAGTCGGTTGAGTACGTGCTTCGTGCTTGACATCGCAGTTTCAGCACCGCTGCAGAGGTTAGGCTACAAATGGCACACCTCTGATATGCCGAAAGCCCGGGCATGATGTCTAGTCACTTGGTCAGCTATGGTACACTCGACCGTTTGAAGGGTAAACTCACACTGCGCCCCAACGCTGGTAACGTATATGAGGTATCCATGGGTCTTCACGAGGTGCGGCAGGGTATAGCTGAACCTCTTCAGCAGCGGACTTTCGTCCTGAGCTCCTGTTTACGCACTGGGTCACATTGAAGTTTCCTCTGACATTCACCTCCTATGCGTAGGACTATCAGTATGACCTTATTGGAAAAATTTTCAATGCATACCCAAGTCCACCACCAATTGTCGGGCTCCGCCTGGGCGAGCGCTGCACAACCCGGTCAGTCTACTGCTAAGGGCACGCGAAGACATGAGCTTACTGCGAATGTTCTCAGCTGCGCCCGAGTTGCTGATAACAATATCAATCTTCCCGAATGCCTTTATGCACTCCTCGACGGCAGCTTTGACCTCCTCGGCCTTGACGACATCGGTGGGATAATACGCGACCTTGGCACCCGGGAAGTCTTTATCGATGCCATTCTTGACGTCCTCCAAGGTTGCGATCTTGCGAGCGGCGAGGAAGACTGATGCACCCGACTGAGCGAACGCACGAGCGGTCGCTGCGCCAATGCCGCGCGATGCACCCGTCACGAATACAACCTACGCCGTTAAGCCTTGTATCAATGACTGTCGCTTCGAGCACACCTTTCCAGCCAGCGAGCCGTGGAACTTGGACGGCTGTATACCAGCATATATGTCGTGACGTTCCGTTACTGGGAGGTCCTGGCCATTTGACGCGAAGATATCGATATCGGACATGTTGCAGGGGCGCGAGTAGACTTCTTGGGTTTGTCTGTCTTTTCTCATCCTCTCATCCTCTGCCTATATATAGCTGCGGGTGGCGTAGGCATGACATTGACTGCCGCCGCCCGTAAGGAGAGTCCATGCATGGAGTCTTCATGTTTCCTTCATTGTGGGTGCAAGACCGCGCATCGTGGCATCCCCTGTTTCTTGGTCAGCAATCCACGCACTGCAAACCTACGGAAAAGAACAGTGGGTTTTGGGTGAGGTAAGCCGTGGCGCGGACGAAACCCTAGATGCGGGGTCCGGCTCACGACATGGAGCTGTCTACTCCTCCCTTCCATAGAGACCCGACCCTTACTAATCACATTGGATGTCCTAACGTTGTAACTGGTCTCGCCTGAAAGTATCTATGTCATTCAATCGGACCATGACCACGGACGAATGTCGCATTGGCCCTAAGTGCGCGTTTCGCGCTCCGAGATCACATGATCCGACATGGAGACTCATGGGGGCTCGTGTGGGGCCCTTGGCCATGAACATCATTCTGCGTTTTCACATGCTCCAGCGTGGATCGAACTGCCCTACGACCAAGCAAGGTGGATTGCTCGAGTTTTCAGTTTGGACTCGGACCTAACATTATCCGAAGGTAGACGATGAGCAGTATAATGTTGACTGGCGCAGGGGCCGCGTCACACGGCCCATGGGAACGCAAGCCGATTCTTACGCGCTTTCTCATCGATAACCGCTCCTTTCCCCTCAGTACTGTATATCGGTCGCTCGGGTTTAACTTGGAAGAATCATGTCGACCGGAAAGCCGATCTTCCTTCCTACGTTGTGCCGACTGTGCGGAGGAGGATGCTATTCGGGCAAAAGCCATACCTCAAGTCGCGTCATCCTCCAGGCTGAAATTCAAGTCGGACGTTTTCTTACGATGTCAGGTGCATGTTGCAAGTATACGAGGCAGGGTCAGAGTCAGCTCGAACAGCATTGCTGACTTTCGTGAACTTGGACGGTCCAATACCGGTCCTGGTGGTGCCTGACAGGACGATTCTCAGGAGGCGCAGACATACGATCAATGGCACATGACGCATGCTGATGGACTTCGCTCCCTTGTGCGCTGTGGCATGCTTCGACGGCGGGCGACCAGGATGCCGTGTATGCCTTTCTGAGGCGAGCTGTTATCCAGTTTCGGTGCGCTCACGGACCGAGTTAGCTCAAGCCCGGATAAATATCACAATATCACTGCGTAGTAGTGATGTCGAACCGATTAGAGTAAGTATTGTGAAGTTCCGTATTGCCGCGTCGGCGATAACGGCCCGCGGGGGGCATGGTCCCCACGTACGCGCGTGTATGCAGGGTACGCGCCTTTCCTCCTACCACCACGACCAAGTGTCGGACGTTCAGTAACTAGGATCTGTTGTCATCGTTCAACCCTTCTAAGTGTCTGCAATACGGAACCGACCACCAATTCGCGCCTACGTTCCCCACGGCATCTCCCTTGCCTCGGATACGCGGTCCTACTCGTCACTGGAACGCGTCCAGGCGCGACCCATCGGTAAGCGGACACAGTATCCGGTTAGTCATCTCAATCGGAAAAACACCACAATCGCTCGTCGTTCACGAACATGCATCGTCTCTGGAACATCGTGGAAATCGTCGAGGAGATCGTAGGCTGGGTCGGGACGATGTCTGAGTACCCCACCCGAGCGCGGCGAACCTATGCTGCTCTCACAAAAACGGCTCGGCTGTTTTACTTCACCGCGAGGCAACATCTGTGGGCTGAAATTGACACGGCAGCGCTTCATCGTCTCTTGAATGTCCATCGGGTAAGAGATAGATTGAGTCTTGCTATATGCTACATTCTCAATCGGCTTTCAGGTCAAGTCTGTTCCCGAACGCGTGAAGAGCTACACTTCTTTCGAACGCCACATTCGATCGATAACCATTGACGGCGACCAGCACTCCCTATCGTGTTTGATTGACGCATACATCGGCATGGCCGCTCTGAGCCCTTGCGGGATGGTTGGCTCGTTCGCAAAACTGCAGAAACTCGTCTTGGACGTAGTACCCGAGGACGAAGATACACTGCAATTCTGTTGTCATTATGCTGGCTATTCGCTGGCGACACTTTGCTTAGTTCCTTCTCTGCGAGAGATTGACCTCAAATTTGACGTCGTGTACCTGCACGAACTTGTCGACCAGGCCGTGACATTTCTCCAAGCTATTCCCACCAGATGCACTGATCTCACGACACTCCGTATTTTCACATTTACGCGCAGCGACTGGATTGGGCCATCTCAGGTTCCCGAGGAGATCCATGTGGTTGTTCTGGACATCATTGCTCAGCTTCCGAAGTTGCACACTTTCCACTGTGGCGTGTGGATTCTGTGCCCAAATCACTTCAAGTCACTCACTCAACATCAGACCCTCAAGCACTTGACCATAGACGATGACTGCGATTTTGACGAGTTCCCATACGAATGCGAACGAGCCATATTGCAGATGAGATCTGCTCAGTCGCTACGCTCTGGGTGGTTTCTCCCGCTCCGCAGCCTCCATTTGGAACTTTCTGTCACCGCTATCACCAGCATCCTACCAGACCCGCGATACAAATCAGACGCTTCGGGAAACATCGTTGATCAAATGCCTCTGCTCGAGACACTGTCTATTACCTCGCCGTTCACAATGATGGAAGAAGAAGAAGAAGAATACGAGTCTGTCAGTCTTAAATACCTCATAAAGCGTCTCCGTATATGCCGCCATGTTGTCAACCTTTCGCTCGATGTCGCTTTCGAACCTGCCATCTCAGATCGCGAGATACTGCTGTTGGCAAAGACTTGGCCTGATCTGCAGAGCTTGGCTATTCAGTCGTCCTATAGATCTGATAGAGCTCATACCAATTTAACCGGACTGAGCCTACTCCACCTTGCCTCGCACTGCCGTTCTCTCACGAGTGTCGATCTCTGCTTCCTTCGTCTACGGATCGTTCCCCTTCCAAAGGCGATCGCTCCCTCCTTCGTGCTCAACAAGCTGCGCATTCGTTCAGCGACGAGCACATCTTCCCGATTCGTTGATAATTTCATACGACGACTGTGGCCCGCTGCCGAAGTGCACCTCAACGAGAAATGCCTGAATCAGGACGCAGAGAACGAAGTCGATTAACTTGAGCTGGCGGAGAATGAGGGTAATGAACCTCCAAGATGGAAGCACAATGCGTTTGAAGCGGAGCTGTTGGTAATGTTCATTCAGGTTCGTGCGTGTTGTGCGGAACATCCACAGCTCGTCCCGTCCTTTTAACAAAAATTTCCCGTTATAGTCCTCGGTTGTAAAACTAAAAGAATTAATGTTAAGCCTTCCATTGTGAGCTCATCAGCGATCATGATTAAGCGCCAATGTCATTGAAACTCATTCTCCCAAAAAGCTGCAACAAACTGAATTGATAGACAGTTCGTCCAGTACTAGGAGGCTGACAATGACGCCATCAGTTCCTATTCGGTGTTCGCCACAAGCCTGCGTAGCGTCGCTCCATCTGCACAACGCGCAACTGTACGCCTTCCTTCATTGAGATCATGGCAAACGCCGAGACGGTGATGCGCCAATGCCAAGACTGGCGTCAGCACTGGTTTGAGACCACCTGGACTCTCACCGTGCGCTGCGGTCCTCACATCCAAACAGACCCACAACGCACCAATGCTATAAATGCAATGGAGACGGCATGTGAGCGGTTGGACATATCCTATTGGCATTGGGGATGTGCTCAAGTGGGCGAGGGGTGCCGCGCTGTAATGATGGCAGAGAATGCCTCTCCCGGTTTGTCTAATAAGGAGACCGCGGTTTGCATGGGGTAGTGCATATTCGCTCCAGGAAAGGAACTTGAAATTTTAGTTTCGTGGACTTGCCCTCATGGGGAGCAACAGACAGCATTCCTACCGCGAGGAGTCACCACCAAAACGCAAGTAGGACTGCGGGCGGGTATGGGCGGGTATCCACGAATGGTGTCAAAACCACGTGGCTGTGAATTTATGTCAGGGCCTGCGCGGATATTCAAGTTGCTCCGGCATAAACATTACAGCACATCAACCCCCGGGAACGGAAAGCCCGTCAATCAACCTCTTTCCTGGTGTTGGGAGTCGGCCTCCCAGCCGGTTAAGACTGCAGAATGCACTTTGGGTATGGGCGTGGGTTGAACTCATTGCGAAGGCCGCACAGCACGTCTTAACCCGCCTTCGCTCCGACGAAACCTCTGCTTCGGTGCCCATGTCAATGTCACATTGTATATAGGGACTGAACTTGGACCTACGGCTCGAGGGACTAAATATCATTTCTGTCGCTGCAAGATGTCAAATCTCGTCTTCCCTTCTACGGCCGACCAAGACCTCCCGGTCACACAACACCATGACATCTACCCCGGCATAGACCCTTCCAAGTTCCAAGCGTCGCTGACTGGCAAGGTGAGCTTCTCGAAAAACGACTTCAACACGATGATGCTTAATCTGGCAGGTTGTGTTCGTGACCGGCGCCTCCCGTGGAATAGGCGAAGCGACAGCCCGCGCGTTTGCCCAGTCTGGCGCAACGGTGTTCCTCGCTGCTCGGAAGACGGCAACTCTGGAAAGTGTCAAGGCCGGAATCCTCAAGGACTTCCCGGGCGCCAAGGTCGCGTATCATGTCGCCGATGTCACTAAGCCAGAAAGTGTGAAGGCTGCGGTCGACGCTTGCATTGCGGCCTTTGGGAAGATCGACATCGTAGTCAGCAACTCAGGAGCAGTTGAGGACATACTCCGTAAGCTAGCGTACACCGTGTGCGCCTAGATCAGGAGACTGACTGAGACACAGCACTGACCGAACAGGATCCTCAGAAATGGTGGAATACTTGGGCAAGTCTTGTCGGCCCGCATGACGAAAGTCCAGTCACTCAACAATGTACAGGAGGTGAACGTGCAGGGCAACTTTAATGTCGCTCAGTAAGCGGATCTAATCTCCCTACTTTTGGCTTTAACCTACTGGCCGACTTAGCTACACCCTTCCACACCTGTCGAAGACACATGGCTACTTGATCTTCGTGTCCAGCATTGGAGCACAATGTGCGTTTTTCGACCAACGAGCGTATCGTCACTAAGCATTTGCGCAGATATCACGCCTGGGCTGTCAGGATATCAGAGGTTAGGGATCTGCTGGTTCCGTGAAAGATTCTCGCTGAAGCCTGCACAGCACGAAGCATGTTCTCAACCGACTTGTAGAATTCATCGTAGCCGGTAAGTAGCGCACAGTCCAAGCGGGAGGCATCACACTGACGAAGAGCTCAGAGGGGGACGGCACAGTCAAGGTCTTTTCCCTTCACCCTGGCGGTATAAAGACGGAAATGTCTATGTCTGGCGGTCCGGATGTAGCACAGTATTTGATCGATGACGTGAAGCTGCCAGCTTGGACGATGGTTCGCCTTGTGGTGCGCGTCCCATCGTCTACGAAGATCTTGGTCTGACCTCGCCCTTCCGTTGTAGCACGGCGAAGAGGACTATTTGTCCGGAAGATACATCTCATCCAACTGGGATATGGACGAGGTTTTGACCAAATGGAAGGGACCCATCTTGAGAGATGATGCCTTGAAGAACAGGTTGACGATGCCGAGAGAGCTGTAAACTGCATAAGGCCGTTGTGGAACGACCCGGGATGGTGCTTTGGTTGTAAATGACGCCAATTAGACATAACCCACAAATTTTGCGAGAGCGGCAGTTAAACTCAAGGTGTTGCAACGCGTCCCGGCTCAGCGCCCGTATGTCGGAACGATGGTGCTCCTATTTCATGTACAACGGCACAAATCCGCTCAAGGAATGACAAGCCACACGATGGATTGAGCAACGTCGACAGGGATGAGGACAAATCGATTGGATACGATGTCTATACATGCATTGTTTGATACAGGCGCTGGTGCTCCGTTTTGCCTTTTTGGGGGTCCTTGATGTCATTGATGACCCTTGCGAATTTGTTGTACTGTAAGAGGTTGATATATGCGCTACGAAAGGAGTGAGAAGAAAGGGACGTACCACGGACGATGAAGTTGACGAGGACGGCGGAGAAGAGGGTGATGGAGATGAGCACTGGGCCCACGAGGGATACTGCGACCGATGAGCGGGTGCCCACGACACAGAACAAGCAGACGCACCAAAATGGTCCGCATCCTTTTTCCTAATGAGGGTAATCCTCCACTGGTACAGTGCGAATCCGTATACGAGCACGCCGAGGCTGATGACGGCATACACGTATGAGAAGGCGCGCGCGACGGTGTCGTCCTTGCTCGCGCTGTTGAATAGGGTGATGGCAAGCGTGCCGAGGAGGATGGAGTTGTTGAGGTAGGATATCCACGTCCGCTCGTTCGCGAACCACACTTTGGGCTCGACTTTCACTGTGCATGGGCGATTAGCATCGACCAGGCAGCGTGCACGGGCAGGGAACAACGTACGCTTGGTCTTGTGGGGCGTGCTAGACGGGTGGGCAGGGCGGTAGTTGACAAGCTCGTGCATTGACCGAGCGAGCCTGAGCGAGCGCTCGCCGACCTCCTCGAGCGCTGCGCGCGCCATGTGGAGGACGCCGCTCGACTGGCGCTGCCGGCCGGACTCGGCGTGCCCGTTCCCGTTGCTGATCAGCGGAGTCGTCTCTGTTGCGTCGGCCATGGCTGCTTCTGAACGAGGGGGAAGGAAGGGAGGAGAGCAGCCTGGGGATGCGAGCTGGAGGATTGAGCGGCTGGTCCGAACGGCGACGGTGTATCCCGGGCTTTCGAGCGCCCAATGTTTGGGGAACGTGCTTCTAGGGATTTACTTCCGTGCGGAACCTGTGATGACGAAGTGCACAGCCACCGAGCGAACCGTCCCGAAGCTCCTGGCACGTCCTCCGCGTCGCCGGGCCAATAACGGCTGCGCCCGATGCTACAGAACGGTATAAGGACCTCAATTCCGACCGCCACTGGCACTCCACCCATACGTCTTCAACCTCATTCGTCCTCTCGACCCCATCACTTAACACATTCACCACTTTATACCCCTCACGATGGGAAAAGACTACTACGGACTCCTCGGCATCTCAAAGGATGCCAATGACGACGACATCAAGAAGGCCTATCGCAAGATGGTGAGCATATCCCTTCCCCCCCCTGCGTGAGCGCATATACTGACCTCCCCTTTCACAGGCACTCAAATGGCACCCGGACAGGAATAAAGACAACACCGAGAAAGCGTCCGCAAAGTTCAAGGAGATCAGCGAGGCCTTCGAGGTCCTGAGCGACAAGGACAAGCGCGCCGTGTACGACCAGTTCGGCGAGGAGGGCCTGAAAGGCGGTGGGCCCCCACCGCCCGGTGCATCGGGCGCTTCCTTCGGCGGCGGCTTCCCAGGCGGCTTCTCCTCCTCCTCCGGTGGGTCTGGCTTCCCGGGAGGGACGACATTCACGTTCACCTCGAACGGCCCGGGCGGAGCGCGCGGTTTCAGCCCGAGCGACCCGAACAGCATCTTTGAGCAATTCTTTGGCGGCGGAATGGGAGGCATGGGTGGTGGAGGAAGGGGGATGCATTTCTCGAACGACGATATCGACATGGATGGGCATCCGGGCTTGTCGGGCCTGTTCGGGGGCATGGGAGGCATGCCCGGCGGGATGGGCGGGGGGATGCCTAGCGGGATGGGAGGCATGCCTGGTGGAATGGGCGGGATGCCTGGTGGGATGGGTGGGATGCCCGGCGGAGCGCGCCGTTCACGACCTGCGCGACCCGCGTCCAACCCGGGGTTCGGCGAGATGCCCCCACACCAGCCTCCACCAGAGTACGTGCGCCCCATCAAGCTCTCCCTCGAAGAGCTGTACAACGGCACGACCAAGAAGCTCAAGCTGTCGCGCAAGCTGCTCTCGGGGGACACGGAGGAGAAGCTCATTGCCATCAACGTGCTTCCCGGCTGGAAGAGCGGGACGAAAGTGCGCTACCCGCGCGCGGGCAACGAGCGCGAGGACGGCGAGGCGCAGGACGTCGTCTTTGTCGTGGAGCAGAAGCCGCACGATACCTTCACCCGCGATGGAGACAACTTGATCACGACGGTCAAGGTCCCGCTCGTGGATGCGCTGTGCGGCGTGAGCGGGAGCAGGACTGTGCGGCAGCTCGATGGAAGGACGGTCAGCATCCCCACCCCCGGCGGGGTCGTCAAGCCCGGCATGGAGAGCCGGGTGTCGGGCGAAGGCATGCCTGTACGCAAACAGGGCCGCACGGGCAAGGGCGACCTCATCGTCAAATGGGAGGTCGTCTTCCCCGACCGGCTAACGCCCGCGCAGAAGGAGGGTGTGAGGAAGGTGCTCGGCTGAGCGTTGGGCTAGCGAGTGACCCGGAGCGGACTTTTTCTTGGGTTTCCTGTAGATTATGCTTTGATCTCCCAATCAGCAAAATTGCACTCTAATGTAATATCATTACAATGTAAAACACTACCTTGGCCATTTCGGAAACCTTGCGTGATCCTAACCGGTGGTATGATGCCCGTTGCCTCGCCCATCTCTGAAAATCCCAAAACCAAATTACAGCGTCTGATCCTCAACGCCCTCGTGCCCTAACCCTATGCCCTAATTCTAACGATACAGCGGTCGTGCGTCTAGTCGTCCGCCGGCGGCTCGGGGACCAGGAAGCCCACAAAGCACTCGTCCATCATCGCCTCGATGTTGACCCATTCATGGCTATGCACTGCGCATACATCAGCCGTGCGCATACACTGCAAAGGAGAGAGAAACCCACCGAAGAGCCGCGTGCCGTCCTTTCCCGCGACCTTTATGAGCTTACGCTCCCCGCCGGGGTGGAAGGACATGTAGGGAGTGATGTTGTACACCTTGCCGAAGAAGACTGACCACGCGTCCTCCTTTGTGTTGTGCTGTGCGAGCATGCTGGGCGTCACGCGCTGGATCTGGTCCACGCCCTGTATCCCCGCGTCAGGACTGTATCACCATGGCGCTTAAGAGCACTTACCCGCATATTGTGCGCCTTCGTCTTCAAGATCGCCCAGTCCATCTGGCTGTGCCCCGGCGCAAGCGCCTCCTTCAGCTGTCGCTTGAGCGCCTTCTTCTGCGCCTTCACAGTAGCTTTGAGCCCTCCCACCCCGCTCGACGCCGGCACAGGCGGCGGGGGCATGTTCCGATCCGAGCCGTCCAGCACTGGCGAGCTAGTCGGCGAGCTGAGCGTGATCGTCGGTGCCGCTGCACGCTGCACGCTGTCCGGCGCTGGGAACATCGTATCACCCGCATCGGCATGTGCGACCTCGACGCCATTCACGTGGTTCGCCTCTGCCTGCGGAGATGGCCTGGGTGTCGCATCCGCGTCGCTCGCATCGCCGTTCGCGATCGTGATCTGGGGGATGGCCGATGCTGTCGTAGGCGACTTTGGAGCGGGGGAGCCCGAGAACCAGGAGGAGATGTACGAGGCCATGTGCGCCAAAGGTTCGTCAGTTTGAGAGGGTAAGCGGAAGCAGCTGGGCAAGTGTGAGAGAGACAGGGGACGCGTCTTCCTCGTCGAGTCGTGCGAAAATGCGTTGCTCCGGACCACCGCGGCCTTATATACCCTCGCCCAACGGCCGCTGCACAGGGCGCAGCGCCCCGCAGGGGTTTGCCATCGTCCAAATTCTCGTCGTGGATGGCTGGGGCGAGGTCCCCATCGTCAGGCGTGCCAATCGGCAGTCGCGCGTTTTCATGCCCTTGCGCGCTTCGACTGCGCCTTCGGCCGACCGGCGGGGCAGTCGTCCGTATAAGGCGCTTATTACCCTGGTCTGCATCAATCAATTTTGACGCCTTGCCTTGCCAGTACCTGCCCCATGGACTTAGGATCGGTGAGAGATATACCTTATCAGATACGCATTTCCGAAGTTGTCAGTGCGCTGGCAGCTGCAGCGTACTAACCACCAAGTGCTTCGGCTTATATACCGCCAAGCCCAGCCTTTTATGTAGGCGTATTCGCCATTCAAGCGTGACTGGTGCACATAGAGTAACCTGATGAACACTTATTCATGATCGATTCTGCCTGCTTCAATTGGGACGCGTGCACCGCTCCTGTCACCTCGAGGAAGGCTCGCCAACGCCCAGCTTCTGGAATACGTAGCGCCATGTGCTCGCGGGCTTCGCACACTTCGCGTCCGCCTGGCGAACCAGATTCATCGCTTGCTATACGCACACATTTCTCTGTTCGCCGCCTACGACCGTTGATGGACGGCGAGTGAGAAGTGCGAATTCCGATCGTAGACGCCTGGGGAACCCTTTAATACGATCAATGACACCCTGCACGGGCCGGTCCCCACGCGCTCGCCATCGGCTCCCCGACGGCGGCGCCAACTTCCTCGGCGACGGCAGGGCGGGGCGGGCAGTTCTCCCTATCTCCCACGTGCGACGGGGGGCCACATATAGTCTACGACGGCGCTTCATCAGCCTGCACACATGTACTGCGCCCACCACTCTTCGGCAAAGTCACTCTGCGAACCGCTGCTGGAACTCGGACGCCGTATGCTTGCTCTCCCGCCCGCGCGATCAGACGGACGCTCGCCCGCATGTGCGCACATATGATTTTCTGACAGCACCGTGCTTCCCGGCCCCGCGGCTCTGTCTTGCTTGCTTCATTACGTCGCTGGTATAAAACGTCCGTTATCGCCCTATCCATCACTGAATAGACTCTTGGCCCCCGGCCAACCATGTCCGCCTTTCTCCGCGACGCACTGCGCCACAGAGCTCAGACGGCATCGGGAAGCACCGGTGGGGACGCGCCGCGGTCCGCACTCCATTCGCGAGAATCGGCAAAATCGACGGCGCGCTCCTTCGCCTCGGTCGGCCTCACTCTCGCCTCGGTGTTCTCCACGAGCGGGAAGCCGAAAAAGCGCAGGAGGCCACCGGTGTCCCAGCTGGGCGTGCCAGAGTTCTATCAGCGCGACCCACCGCCCGCGCGCCCGCCAGAGGGAGTCGAATTGCTGCCTGCGGACGACTATGGCTTTGACGGGACCGCGCACTCCAAGGTTCTCAAGGACAGGAGTGGCAAGCCTTGGATTTCTCTCGTGTTGTGGAGCCACGCTGGGCCTCGTTCTGCAGTACCGCTGTACTACGAGAACGAGACGGTGCGTGGGGAGCTGCGCGTTCATTTCGACCGCACGGAATCGTTCAATGAAGTCTCAGTCTGGGTAGGCTGGTGCGCACTGCACTGCTTGCCACGCATGACTTATGATCGGCAGCTGCTTGGCACGGTGTACGAACGCGGAGCACATGGCCCAAAGATTCTCTCGCAGCAGGCATGCGTCTGGCCACCACATGGCAAGCCGCAATCATTGTTCTCCCGCAAGCTCAAGGTGAAAGGAACGCATGTCTGGGTGGGTGGTGATGTGCCAGTTTGTCGCGCACATCGTGCAGTGATCGGCTCACTTCCCGCCCACAGCCGATCACGTTCCAGCTTCCACCAGACGTGGCCGTCTTCTCCGAGCTTGCACAGGCCGCCAGCGGAAAGGTAGAGCAGTCTCCTTATCGTCACTACGATGTGTTTATGCGGTGTTGGGGAGGGTTGGGCCCGGGTTCCTCTGCCACGTGAGTCCTAGGGCGAAGAAGTCGGGCCTTGCTGACTGGCAGACTCACAGCAAGCATGCTTTCGAAGCTCACGGGGTTTGGGGTTGAGGTCGCGTACACAGTGACAGTGGATATGGACCGCTCGAAAGAAAGGCAAGTGTGTCCAGCGTGTAAACACTGCTTCCTTAATCCCGGCCCAGGCTGGCCATACCCCTGCGCATCCTTCCCCGCAGTCGCCCGTCGCCCCGCTCAACCATACCCTCCCCGTTCATGCCCACGCCCGACGAATGGCCCTTCACGCGTGAGGTGATCAACGGGTGGGAGTTCACCCCGTTCGGCGCGCGTGGTCGGTTCCGAAACGAAGTGGTAGAAGTGGACGGCTTGGCAAGTTTATTCAGCTTCTGCAGAAAGACTACTGATCCCATGGCTACAGATAGGTATACAGCACCCGGCAACGTTCGGCCCGGGCGACTGCATGAACTTCAAGCTGATGATCAGCTCCTCCAACCCCGAGTTCGCGGACCTCATGACCTCGCCCCTGTTCGTCAGGGCCGAGCTCGCCCGCACAGTCATCGTCGGGGACGGAGCGCTGAATGCGTCCTATGGCACGCATGATCGATCGCTCTACCCGCTCTTCTCGGGGCGCCTGTGGAAGGAGGGGGAAGACCCGACCGGCGGCCGGCGAGACTCCACATCAACCCCGTCGCTGGAGGAGGACGTCGATTTCTCCTCTCCTGTCATTCGAGAACCGCCCAAACCACGGGTGAAGCCGGCCAGGCAGCCTGCGCCTCTTTCGCCGCTTCCGGAACCAGAGACTGCGACCGATTCGTCCTCCGAGTCGGGCGAGTCGGAGGAGCAAGATGTGGGCTTGGGGAGTGGCAAGGTCGTGCGGATGGAAGGCCGTATCCAGCTGCCCACTGGACGCATGATGAAGCCCAGCTTCCGCTTCAGCGGTGTCGCGATCGAAGTAAGTAATCCTTCGAGTCCGATGTATTGAGGCTAACGCTTGTCGGCAGTACCTCATCGTCGTAACCTTCACACCCCCGGAGTACAGACACATATCCCCGCGCGGCATCTTCCAAGCCGAATGTCCCGTCTGGCTCTGCAGTGACTGGCAGAGCTACCAGCCGCCGCGCGGGGTCCCAGGTCGAGCGGGCGGAGGCAGCATGAATGGGGAGACGATCGATGTGAGCGGCGCGCGGGTGGTGAGGGAGCAGGAGGTGATCGGCGTCGTGCCGGCGAGGGAGAGACGGACTCGGTATTGATATACCCCTTAGACACGTTACCCCTCATGCATGCGTTTGTTCCGTACGGGACAACAACTTCTCTGGCTCCTTTTTCGGTGTGGCCTTCTGGCATTGTCTTTGCTTCTCTGTTCCAGAGATGCTTGACTCACGACCGCGCGTGGTGTGGCAACATCCGTCCTTGTGGACACGAGCGGCTCCGGGTTTTGAGAGGAGGCTAGTGCACAAGAATTGGTCAAGATGGAATCGTGTGACAGCAGAACTCCAGAGAGAAACAAGGGAAGCTTCAGTCAGCTGATTATTAAAGCTCTTTGAAATCGGGTGAATAATATAGTGGAAGCGCAGACCGGAAAGAGGAATTTGTGAGTCGGTGTCGAGAGCACGCGTCGCGCTCCTCCGACGGGCGCCTGCGGCACTGTTGCTGTAGCTCACCTCTCTCTCTCCTGGCGCTCACACCATCCACCTGGCTATATGCCCCCACCGCCATCGCCCACCGCGCATGCCGTCCCCTCTCCGCCCAAACTCCGCAGGCTGCCCCTGGCCCTCGGGACAACCGTCCTAGGCCTCTCCCTCGCCAGCTGGTACTTCCTCCGCCCCCCCTCCCCCAAAGCCCTCGACCCGGCGTCCTACTCCCCAGCGCTGATCACCTCCCACACCCATCCCACGCCCCGCACATCACTACTCAAGCTCCGCCTGCCCAGCCCCTCCCCCCCTCCAGAGCCGTTTTATGTCCTCTGGGTCAAATCCCCGCAAGTGCAGATCGAGCGGCCGTATACGCCTTTGCGCGGGTTGGAGGGTGAGGGAGGGGAGGAAGTGGAGCTATGGGTCAGGCATGAGAGAGGGGGGGAGGTGTCGCGCTACCTCTCTGGGAGGAAGGTCGGGGAGGAAGTGGAGGTGAGGGGGTGGACGCGCAGCATACAGTGGCAGGACAAAGACTGGGACGAGGTCATCATGGTTCGCCCTTCCCCTCTCGCAGCCCCTGCGCAGCGCGCTGACCAGCAGCAGCTCTCAGGCGGAACAGGCATAGCCCCCTTCCACCAGCTCCTGCACCATCTCTTCCTCTCCTCCCCGGTCCCACCGCAGAAAACGAGGTTCACGCTCCTGCACGGCTCGCGCTCCCCCTCCGAGCTCCCGCCCCCGGAGATCCTAGGCCCGCTCGCGGCGCTGCAGCAGAGGTGGCCCGAGAGGTTCAGGATGCGGCTGTTTGTCGATGAGCTTGCTGGGGGGCCGGCGGTGCACTCTGTTGGGGACGAGAGGCTGCTGCTGAACGAGCGCAGGATACAGCTGGACGACCTCTTGCGCGCTGTGGACCCACCGCCGCCCCCGCGGTTCAGGTTCCTCGGCCGGGTCATGGCACTGCTCCCCCCCTTCATGTCCCCTCGCCAGGAGGAGAAGCCGAAGCGAAATAAGGTGCTCTGGTTGGTCAGCGGGCCGGAGGAGATGGTAGAGGCGTATGCGGGGCCACGGGCGAGGGACTTGAGCGAGGGCGAGGTGGGGGGCGTGCTCGGGTCGATGGGAACCGGTAAGGGGTGGGAGGTGAGGAAGTTGTGAGAGGCGCCCGGGAGAGGTGAGGCCGTGCGGCGGATTCCGTCTGCCTGCCGAGGATGGTGCCTCCTGAAGGAGAGCAGACCTGATCATGGGGAATTTGTTGTACCAGAGCGGGTAAGGAGATACAATGTTTCTTTGCGCAATACAGTACACAGGAAAGCATACAATACAGATTCATCACAGCATCACGGCACGTCAATACCCCGGCCCCACGCTCAGCGCGGAGGGTCCCCCGCATGATACGCTCTCCTGAGGTGCCGAAATTTCTTCAAGCTATACAACGCCATCTGCCATGCGTCAGCCCAGCACAGAGCGTAGAGGAAGGAAGACGCACCGTCTCGTCCCGAATATACTCCCCCATCGCCAACGCTCGCTTGATGTCCTCTTCCTCTGTCAGGCTCCTGTTCCCTGCGGTGTCTATTAGCACTCCCGAGCAGAGCGGCAGGAGAGGGGAAGGCGGACGCTCGAACCACCGCCTTATACGCCCGTTGAAGCCGTACCCAGCATCGGGGTAGTCGCGGCCTAGTCGGTGGAGCTGCGGGCGGCTGTGAGCGAGCTGAGAGGGGCAGGGAAAAGAAAGCGACAGCGGAGAAGGAGGGAGATACGCGAGAGAGGGAGAGAGATGGGAGGAGAGGGAGGACGAACCTCTTTGTACAGCCGGATCGCTTGGTGTCTGTATTGGGACGGGTTGGCGGGGGGAGGCATGCGAGGGCTTTAGGGCTGCCTTCTGCGCGGCTGTCGCGCGGGTTATACAAGGGGCGCTGAGGTGTTGACAGTTAACAGAGCGCTTTTGATAGCCGAGCGGGTTAATGAGCCGTTGAAAGCGGCGGTGAGCTCGAGGTTGTGGACGACGAGCTTGGAGGCGGACGACGTCAGTATCGGGCACGCGACCCTGATTTCCCTTTTGCTGCTTCTTGGCTTCTGCTGCTTCGCTTCGCGCTTCCTCTGCCAGTGCTTCTCTGCTCCAGCCACAACAGCAAACGAAGCAACTCCTATAATCAACACAACTCCTCCATTCCAAACCTCGATGGCATGATCCCCCTCGCTGGCTGGTTGCAAGGAAATGAGGCTACCTCCTCGGAGAAGCCGTTCGTCAGAGAGAGCGGTGAAACGCCTTTTCGAAACAGCTCTCAAGTTTATTCAGTTGATGCGCCTCCGACTCCTCCTCTGCTAATTCAGGATTATCCATCCCGTTTCATTTCACCTCGTCAGCATCGCGTCTCACTCCCACCAACTCCTCACCCAATCCGGCACTCCGATAGCCTGCAAAGGACTAGCGCGCCTCGTGCCTGCCCCCTCCAAGCAATTACGCAATTCCTGACAATGGACCCCTTTCCGGCATGCGCGGCACGGCACAGCGCAGCATCGAGCGTCATCCAGCACTCATGAACTGATGAACTGATGAAACGACCCTTTCTCATTTACGGGAGCCGAAATTTAGGCACAAAATAATGGGGAGTTGCTCGCCCCCTTGTCGCCCCCTGACCGGGACACGTTGCAGCTTTTCGTTCATACCTTTGCACTTCAAGTTGATCGTTGCTGCTGGTGGGCGACGACCGCAGTACTTATCTTATGCGCCGCCGCTGATTGTTGCCCTCCTCTCTCCGCTCCCATCGGCGTTGCTCTTCACGCCGCCAGCTTCTGCAGCCAGTGTGCGGCTAGCACCCTCCACCCACCCCCCTTCCCTCTACCCGCACACAGGATGTACATCCCCCTCCCCCTGCCCCACCTCTTCTCACGTCAAAGCAACCCCTTCGTCTCCCCCACCCCTCCATCCGTCAACCCCTCAGGCGAGGCGAACGACCCCCTAACGACGGACATAATAGTCGGCTTTGGAGTCGCAGGCGGAGTCCTCGTGCTCCTCATGATCGTACTAGCTATCAGGCATGTGCGGAGGAAGAGGCGGGCGAAGGAGCGGAAGAGGCTTAGGGAGGCGGGGCTGCCCGTGCCGGTGAGTACTAGGGCGCCTCCCTGCAAGTAGTGGATGGCGCTGATGAGATGTGAGCAGCCGAGGAAACGCAGGAAACCGAGCTTGTGGACAAGGATGTTCAGGAAGAAGCAGCAGCCCAGGCCGGCACTACACATCCCAAGGCCGAGCGACGATGCCGTGCTGAAGCAGGTGCGCCGCTCCTCCCCTTTCCCAACACCTGCTAACGCGCAAACATGCACGCAGCCCCTCACAGCCCACACGCGGAACAAAGAGAGCGCCGACTCGACGTCTACGACAGCAGGGGGGCGCAAGAGCTCGCTCGACTCGGCATTCGCAGCGCCCCCCGTGGCACTGGCAAAGAATCCGTTGTCCATGGACAGTTCCTGGCGCGGGAGGATCCAACCCGTGCCCGTGCCTGCACCTCTCCCCCAGCAGCAGAACAAGCTCCGTAAACCCCGCCGCGGGCCTGTATCCCCCACGCTCAAGAACGGACAACAGGCGAGCAACGTCCAGCCTACCTTGCCCTCCGTTGCGCCGGACCCTTTGCCCCTCCCCCTCCCGAGCCCAGCGCCGTACGTGAGCACCCCCTTCGTCCTTCCCTACAGGGAGAAGCCCTCCTCCGCCGAGTTCCCCGAGCCCCCTCCGGCCCCGCCCCTAGCAGCCTCCCGCGGCCCCACCCCGGAATTCGACCCCCTCGCCCACCGCTCGCACATGCACCGGTTTTCCCAGCTGCTCTCCGAGCCCGGCCAACGCCTAAGCTTCATCTTCGACGAGCTTACTCGTCGGGCCGTCCAGTCGCCCTTCTCCCCTTCCTTGCCTGACGAGCTCCTCGTGCGCGCTGGGGAGGACGTAGCCGTCCTGGAATGCTTCGATGATGGGTGGAGCGTCGTCCAGCGTCCTCTTCCTGCTGCGGAGGGAGGAGGAGGAGGAGGAGGGGTGGAGCAGGGTGTGATCCCTACGCAGTGCTGGGCTGGGTTGCCGAGGGAGGAACTTGAACCCGGGCAGGTGCCGATGCGGTATTCGAGCTTGAGGCATGGGGTCGATCAGGGCGTGTTCGAGATTGGCACGGCGCTGTGAGCAGGGGGGATGATGGGATGATGGTGTGATGGTACGAATGGACATTGTGTGATGACTTGATGTGCGCATGGTTGAGTGGTTGATTCCCGTACTTTGTAGTACTTTGTTATTCCCTGCTAACCCTAGACTGGACACTATATGACGATGAAGTAATGAACCCTTTGTACGCCCACTAGCCTATTCGAATCCCAACCAATCCCAAGCATGCCGTGTCAGGCGCGCGGTGCTGTCTCAGACCTTGCTCCCTATCGGGCGGAGACTGTCCCTGTCCAGGAATAGCCGCGCGCGGGGAGAGGATGAGCCAAAAATAACCGAGTACGGGGTTGGCCCCTGACAGCACTGATGAACCTACCAGAGAGTGTTACGATGCTGCCCACATGCTCGACCAGGGCGGACACTGGCCGGGTTCACTCGCCTGCGCCCTCTTCTACCGCCCACCAGCAGGGCATTGCTAGCGACACCCCCATGCCCACCCAATGTTCTCAAGAGTAACAAACCGCTTCAGGCGGCTGAGCGTTCCCTCATCCGACGCGGACCTCCGTCTCCCCCTCGGCCCTCTCTCAGCTTCCTACCCCGGTCCAGCACCCTCCGTATCCCAATATGCGCCTCCCCCGACCCCGGACGGCACCGTTCCGCCCATGTCGCCCTCCCAGCCTGCGCTAGAGCCACATCCGGACCTGGACGAGCTGCCCGTATACCTGGCGAGGGAAGACGTCTCCCGCTCCGAGCACGTGTTCGCTCTCAAGAGCAAGGACACTGCCTGGCTCACGCTGAGGGTGTGGAGCTCCGCAGGCGCACCGGGCAGTCATCCGCTGTACTTTGACAACGCCCTCGTGGAGGGGAGCGTCGAGCTCGTCCTCACCCAGCCACAGACGATCCAGACAATCACAGTCCTCGTGCGTCCCTTCTCTTTCCCGCAACTGCTACGGGCTGCGCGCTGAGGGATGGGTTGCAGCTAGAGGGGTTCACCCGCACAGCAGGCTCGGAGCAGAAGACGTTCCTCTCGCTGTGCGCCCCATTCCCCTCCTCCCCTCGCAACCCTAACCCCGCGCAGACCCACGCTCGTCTACCCCCCCTGCCCCGCACCAGACAGCCCAACCTCAAAAGTACCCGCAGGCACTCACACATGGCACTTCCGTTTCCCGCTCCCTCCGACGGTCACGATACCCTACGAAGGGGGGGAGGTGATCGCTCCCCTCCCTCCGACATACTCTACAAAGGGGTGAGTTCGAGTCCTCCTCTTCATGTGGGTTGGGAGGTACTGAAAAGAGGAGGTTTCCCGCGTTTCTGGAATATCACCTCAGCGTCGTACTGCACCGCGGTGCGCTGAGGGTGGACACCACGTGCGTCTCTCCCCACTTTCGCTCAGAATACGCCGCTGACACGCTCGCGCGCAGGCTGTCAACAGCCATCGTCTACCTCCCACGCTCGCGGCCCAAGCCCGCATCCGCAAAACGCCAGATCGCCTACACTCGGCTCGAAGAGCCACCGGGGCCAGAGGTCGACCCCGAAGGGTGGCACGCCGTCGAGGGCTTGATCAAGGGCGTCATGTTCTCCAAAGTGGACGTTGAGGTGCGGTGTACTGTGCGTCTACTCTAACCCTCCTCTTCTTGCACCGAAAGAGTGTTAATGCGGGTGGGGGTATAAGTTTCATTTTGCTAGACCGCTCTGCTACGCACGCGGAACCAGCATCCCCTTCCTCATCACGTTCGACAGCCGGGACACGCAAGCGGTCGACCTGTTCACCCAGCCCACATCCGTAAAAGTCGTCATGGAGCAGATAGTGACCGTTGGGCCAGACGCCCTCCGCACAAAATCGGCCATGCTCTCCCCTTCCACGAACGCGAGCAACACCTTTGGCAGGATTGTGGGTAAGGGAAAGTGCGCTATCGCCGATGAGAGCACGCCGGAATGGCGCAGGCTTACGGGCGAGATTTGGGTGCCGAGAGACGTGAAGCCTAGTTTTACATTCGTCAGGTTTACTCTGAGTGTGAGCCACGTTGTTTTTGGTGAGGAGGTGTGCTGACGCGCACGCAGTATAAGGTCAACTTGGTCGTGGACGCGGTCGGCTTCGTGCCCGAAAAAGGCTCGCACGCGCTCTCACTCTCGCAAGAGGTCGCGCTAGCCACCGACCCCCCGCGCGGCCCGCGCCAACCCGTCACCGCCTCCAGCAGCGGCAGGCGGCCCTCGATGGACGTCGGCAATGCGGACACTGTGAACCTGCTGCTTATGGGCAACCAGAGGTACATGCAGCATCATCATGCGGGCGGGGCGCCCGCGGGTTGATTTTTTTGCGCGTAGATTAAATGGATGGATGTGTATGGATCTAGCAGTGTCTGTAGGATGCGAAGGGGAATCTCAAGCGGCCGGCGGAGCAGGTGTAGGTTGTGGCGTGGGCGTGGCCAGCCCGACAAGCGCGCACTGGCATATGACCTGCGCGCGCCGCACAACCGTCGAGATCGTGTTCGACCCGTCGTCTGTCGCCCCTCCCGCAGGGGCGAGGGTGACCTTGACCAACCCAGGAAACACCGTCGCCCCGACCGAGTCCACCTCCCCGCGCTCGCTCTTCATGCACCTCCTCGTCAGCTCGAGCTGGCCAGGGTCGAGCGGGTGGCCGAGCTCGGGCACAAACGCCCTGTAGAACGCGTCCATCGAGCTTCCCGACTGGCCCGCGTGGAGCATGCGCGAAAAGGCGTACGCGGCGTTCAGGATCTCGTGCAAGTCTTGCATTGGCCGCTCGGCGGGGGAGAGCAGCGCGGAGAGGGAACGCATGTGCTCCTGAAGGATGTTGGCGCCCATCTCGGGCGTGAAGGATTCGACTGCTGCGGAGAAGGTTTGACGCCGCCAGACACAGGCGACGAGCGGGTCACCTGGGCGGGTGTTAGCCAGGGGAGGGGGCAGAGGGAGTGGGAGCTTACGGGAAAAGAGGTTATCGTGTATCCGCGTGAGGTGGATGTTGGCCTCTGTGGAATTGGTCACAATGAGGCAATTGATGATACCCTCTGCAATCGCCTCGGACAGGATATGCCGCAGCAGGTTCTGAACCTGGATCGAGGGCGGCATCGTCGGGTCCTGCATGGGGTAGCCGTACAGGTCGGAGAGGATCCCGTCGCGCATCTCGTTGAGCGGTACGGGTGGGGTGCGTACGAGCTCGCCAGCCCAGCGGTTGATATGCGCCGCGAGCCTCGATGCCGCGTGCTACGCTCTGGCTCAGCTACGCGCTCGGCACTCGGGCAGAAAGGCACGTACGCGGATGGACTGGTCGTCTACTGAGGACGTCCCCCGGTTGTTGACCTGGGGGCCACGCGTCAACTGGTTCCCCTCCAGCGTCGAGATCCGATCCCGGAGGACGGCGACCTGCCTCTCCTGCTCCTCCAGCTGTCGGCGCTGCTTCTCGACTTCGTCGTGCGCGATTCGCTGTCAGGGCGTTAGCACTATCCTGTGGCGTGGGGAAAACGCGAGGGCCGCACGAAATTGGTGAGCGCATAGTTGTATTGGTCGATGGAGACGGTCTGCTGGGTAGCGGTGTAGGCCATACTCGCTGTTGGTATTGAGGGGGGGGGAAAACGAGTGGTCCTGCGGCCGTCAGAGCAGGTTTAAGTATAGTCGCGAGGGTGAGAAACCCGGGCGGCGATTGGCGCCCAAGACCGAGGTGGGGATGCGATACATGTGGCGTCAAAGTAAGGCGTGGCGGTGGGCCCTGTCGCTGGGCCCTGATCTGGCAGTGTGTCGGGAGACCCTTCGATGCTCAGGCACAAAGAGATTGATGCTGTAACCCGAATGAACATGAAAAGTTGATTAGGCATACACGCATTAATATTGGTAGTACACGTCACTCCTCCTGCACCGGAGCGGCCGCCTGCTCTTCTCCCTCTTCTTCCTCTTCCTCCTCATCCCCGCTATCCTCCCCATCCTCGCTCTCAAAGTCCTCAGCCGCCTCCCGCTCAGCCTGCTGCCGCGCCGACTCGGCAGTCATAGCGATCGCCCGCTGCAGCAGCTGGGTATGCTCCGCGCTCAGTCCAAAGCTCGACAGGGCCGTAACCGGATCGGCGGTCGGCACGGCCGGCACTAGCGGCGGGTGTTCGACAGCCGGGGCATACTGCTGCGGCTGCTGGGCGGCGAGGATGGAGAATAGCTGGGAGACGACCGCGTGCGCTTGCTCCGTCACGCTCTGCTCCTCGCTTGCTTCCACTACCGGAGCGCCCGATGCGGGCTGCATTTCTGGCGGTACGCTGCGTGACAGCTCGACAATCTCCGTCGTGCGACACGCGTCGTCGCTCTTCGGATGGTCCTTGTGCCTTTTCAGCGCGTCCCGCCGCGTATACGTCTTGTTGCACCCGCGGCAAATGAAGGTGCGTTTCTCGTGCAGGTTGTAATGCCGTTTGAGATCGTGATTCCGCATAAAGGACGCAGGACAGCGCTTGCACCGGAACGGTCGGTCGTTCTCGTGCGCCTGCTCCTGGTGCATACGCAAGTCGATCAAGTGCCGGAACGTCTGCCCGCAGTGGTGGTGCACGCAGGGGTAGACGGCCTTGCCGTCCGCACCCATCGCGATTGGTATCGAAGGCCCGCCCTCCTGCGGAGGAGTGATGCCGCTCAGCGAGCGGAGCATCCACACGAGCGCGCCGAGTTCCTGGAGGTCGATATCTTCTGCCTCTGCGCGATGCGCACACGCGTGCGCGAAGTGTAGGATCTGCTCTGCCTGTGCGCGCGATGGCGCGCCCTTAGTGACATGCCCTTCGGCGGCGTTGTTCAGCACCAACGCGTGCGAGATCACCGCGATCGTCGCGAAGAGGTGCGCTTTGAGCTCTTGTACCTGGCTGGGGGCCACGCGCTTCCGGCTCGGGCCGTCCTCGGGCTCCTCCTCGCCCTCTCGCTTGCGCTTTCGAGAATCGGACCCGGGGCCGGGAGGGAAGAGGCCAGGCGGCGGCGGTGGGCACGAGCCAGTGGCGATTGTAGCGATCAGCCCGCTCAGCATTTCCGCTGTCTCGGCCGACACCTCGCCCGTCGCGGCGACATGCTGTAGGCACTGGAGCAGGTTTGCGTACCCCGGGACGACGCAGTGCTGCATGATCGCGAGCAGGTGCGGGTCGCTCGACGCGTGCTGTAGTACCACTTGGATCGCAGACACGAGCGAGTCGTTCTGCTGAGCAGCGGTGAGGCTGCATATACGTCAGGTGCATGGTGGAGAATGGAATGATATGCGCACTGTGCTCCGTTTACTCCTGATTCTGAGGGCTGGCCGAAGGCTGCGCCGATCTGCGCCAGCAGCTGGTCACCTAGGCTCTTGGCGAACGCCTCGGCCTGCGCGTCCACGTCGTCCTCGTCTTCATCGTCAGAGTCTCCGTCCTCATCCTCCTCGTCGTCCTCGTCCTCATCATTGCCCGGGTCGTCTTCTTTGTTCACCTCATCGTCTCCTTTCTCTCCCCCTTTCTCCTCTTCAGCCTTCGTGTCCGCTTGAATTTCCTCTTTCGTCATCACCTCCGGCGCGTCGGCGTTAACTGGCACCCCTACCATATCCAGCCCTGTGAGCGTCGGAGCATCAGGCATGTCCAAAACACGCACCATTCACCTCTGGCGGGTTTGCAATCTCCACCGCCTCAGTGCCCGCTAGCGCCTGTGCGATGACTGATTCTGAGGTAGGCAGGCTCGCAGCCAGGGCTGCCATGGGCCGTTGTTCTTCTAGATGCGTTCCAGATGGGGGATTGGTCAATCCTCGCTGTGTGGTGCAGCCAGCAAGCAGGTCGTTATATGTCGTTCGGCGAGGGCGGGTGGCCGAGGAGGGTACTGTACAGGAGATGTTGTGTAGTAGCCGGTAGGGGAGGTCGCCCCACGTCAGCGAGATGACCAAAAGCTCGAACGCGAGACGCCACTCTGTCCGGGATTGCCATGCACCCTGAGCGGAGTGTTCACACCGCACCGCGCCCCGCGTCATACAGTTAACGCCTCCAATGTCCCACTCCGTATAGCATACACGCACATCCCTTATTACTACAGCCCCCCTTCTCCATCAACCCTTCAACCCATCAACCCAACACTGACAACAATGGCGCCCTCCGTATCCCCACCAGCGCAGAGAAACCAGCAGAACACACCGTCCACCTCGACAGCCACCGCGACTGCGCGCAGGAAGGGACTCCGCATCGGCAAAGCGCTCAACTTTGCAGGTAGGGCAGCAATGGTCCCTGCAAAGATCGTCACCGCGGGCGTCACAGGCGGCCGCAGGTCAACCCTTGTCCCCTCCCAGGGCGAGCTGCCCGTTGCCGTCCTCCGCGTTCAGGTCGTCCGGTGCAACGAGCTCATCGCAAAGGATGGACGGGGGAAGCACAGTGATCCGTGCGTGCACCATCAAGCGCGCGTGCAGTGACTTATCGCAAGCAGCTTCGTCATCGTCAACTATGGCAAGCAGCGGCACGTTACACCATGGATCAAGAAGAACCTCAACCCCGTGTACGAGCCAAAAAGCGCGACGTTCGACTTTCCCCTGTACCTCTCGCTCGCCGACAAGCTAGGTCCGCTCGAGTTCATCGTCTGGGATAAGGATATGATGATGCGGAAAGAATACCTGGGCGAGGTCTCCGTCAAAGTCGAGGATTGGTTCCCGGACGAGTGCAAGAACCTCGCCTTCGATGACGAGAAGAATGCCGTGCGTGCTGACCCGTCGTTCGGGGTGTATGCTCATCCCTGTCTAGCCGCGAACCAAGGCGCTCCTATCCAGTCGCAGGAAAGCACAAGTCTCGGGAACGATCTGCTTCAAGCTCGGACTTGTGCCCACCGCTGACGGAACGAACTTGGACCAAGTGTACACCCAGCTGCTGCAAAAGGCCACAGAGAACCCAAACATCCTCTCTGCCCCTCCGGTATGCCCTCGCCGTGTGCGCTTGCAGCTACCGCTGACTCGCATTTAGACAGAGAGCATCGGCACCTTCCTCCCGCAGGACGAGAACGAGGAGTTTGGTGACGACGGGCTGTCGTCGGAGGACGAGGACGAGGTGGACGAGATGGAAGAGCGCGATTTGTTTGATGAAGGGAGCATCCCCTCTACCCCGCGTCGGGACTCCAACACCCTCCTCGCCCCGCCCCCGATACTTCTAGCCCCGCCAGCAAATTACTTTACCGTCAAGCCCTCCCCGCGGCGGCACCCCTCTGTCGACAGCACCGTCAGTGCCACCAGCGTGACTTCCAAGCCGTCTAGCCGCCCGTCCACGCCTCCTCAGGCGCCGATGACGCCCGGGGGCAAGCACCGCCGGCCGATCTTCCGGCGTGGCCGTGCATCCCGCAACAGCGACTACAACCTGCAGTTGTCGGCGCAGAGCGACATCCTTGGCATCGTCATGCTCGAGATCCAGGGCGCGGAGGACCTGCCCAAGATCAAGAATTCGACCGGGCTGGGATGGGACATGGACCCTTTCACCGTCATCTCCTTCGGGAAGAAGGTCTTCCGCACGCGTGTCATCCGCCACTCTCTCGCTCCGAAGTGGGAGGAAAAGCTCCTCTTCCATGTGCGGCAATACGAGGCTACATTCCAGATCAACTTTACGGTGCTCGACTGGGACAAGCTTACGAGTAACGACCATGTTGGCGACGTTAGCTTCCCGCTTGCGGACCTTCTGCAGGACGTCCCTGAGCAGGACCCTAAAACCGGCCTCTATCCCGCCGAGACGATAGGCGCGCATGCTCTGAAAGAGCTCAAGCTCCCGCTGCAAACTCAGAACAATCCTGCTTGGGAAGGCAAGTTCACCCCCACTCTCACGGTCAAGGCGAAGTACCAGCCATACGATGCGCTCCGGCAGAAGTTCTGGCGGCAGTACCTGAAGCAGTACGACGCGGACGACACGAACACGTACTCTCGCATCGAGCTCACCTCCATGCTCGACTCGCTCGGCTCCACTCTCACGAGGGAGACGATCGACGCCATGTTCAGCCGGCATAACAAGTCGCCCGAGACGGACGAGCTCACAGCAGAGGAGGCGATCATCTCCCTCGAGGAGACTCTCAACAGGCCCGCGGACGAGAAGCGCAAGATCACTCCATCTTCCTCCATGCCGGCGCTTGGGATGCAGACGCCAAGCACCAGCATGACTACTCCGGGTGTGGAGCTGGAAGCGTTGGACTTCTCGGGATATTCCGCGCTACCTGCGAACGACGACGCGTTGAACAAGGCTGTCGAGGCGAGCGTGCCGGGCAACGCCCTTTCCAGCGTGGCAGAGTCTAACCAGACGCCTCTCGATAGCCTGAACACGTCGGACTCTACGTCCACCACCAACCTCTCCTCGTCATCAGGTGATGCGGACGACGTCTCTCCGCCGCGACCGGAGGCGGGGATAGAGCGCATCATCAACATCAAGACCTGTCCCCTATGCCATCGACCCCGCTTGAACGCCCGTGCAGAGGTCGATATCGTCACCCACCTCGCAGTCTGCGCTAGCTCGGACTGGGGCAGGGTCGACCGCATGATCGTGGGCAACTTTGTGACGTCGTCGCAGGCGCAGCGGAAGTGGCTCGCAAAGGCGTTTGCATCCCTCGGGACTGGTGCTTACCGGTTGGGTGCGGTAAGTCTGACTCTCTATCCCCCATCACATAATGCTCACAGTGTCGCAGAACTCGGCCAACATCATCGTTCAGAACCGCGTCACTGGGCAGCTGGAAGAGGAAAAGATGCAGATTTATGTTCGACTTGGCATTCGCATCATGTATCGGGTTACTCGCAATCAAATGGAAGGGCTTCGAGGTAAGTACCATCACGTGCACTTGTTCGATCGTCTTACATTTCACAGCCAAGCGCCTACTGAAATCCATGTCTATTAAGCAAGGGATGAAATACGACAGCCCCGCATCAGCTCGCGAAATCCTTCCCTTCATCGCATTCCATAAACTGAACCTCAAGGAGGTCGCCGACCCTCTTTCGTCCTACAAAACCTTCAACCAATTCTTCTATCGTAAGCTCAAGGACGGTGCTAGACCTGTTACAGAACCAGAAAACCCGAAGCGCCTTGTCAGCCCGGCCGACTGCCGCATGATGGCGTTCGAGAGTGTGACCCACGCAACCAAACTATGGATCAAGGGACGTGGATTCACTGTTCAAAAGCTGCTTGGCGACGCATACAAGGGTCAAGCTGAGAAATACGAGGGTGGAGCACTGGGGATTTTTCGGCTGGCACCTCAGGATTACCACCGCTTCCACTCGCCGGTGGACGGCACGATCGGGCCGATGAAATATATTGCTGGCGAATACTACACTGTCAACCCTCAGGCCATCCGAACCTCGTAAGCACTCCACTTGCTATCTCTGCGCGCATCCCTTATTCTCCTTCTAGACTCGACGTTTATGGCGAGAATGCGCGCAAGATTGTTCCCATCGATAGCCCTGTCTTTGGTCGCGTTATGGCTGTCTGCATCGGCGCGATGATGGTCGGAAGCATTATCACGACGGTGAAGGAAGGAGAAAATGTTGCACGCGGGCAGGAATTCGGGTATTTTGCCTTCGGTACGACTCGCTACTACTGATACCGCTATTCTGGACGCTGACTTCCTTCAGGCGGTTCCACTATCGTACTGCTCTTTGAGAAGGGCGCATTGGAATGGGATGAGGACCTGTTGATCAACGGCCGCTCATCGCTGGAGACTCTTGTGCGCATGGGCATGGGTGTTGGCCGCAGCCAGAGGTAAGGGACATTCCACCAGACGGACATTGAAACCATTTGTGTATTTGTACATGCATGTCAACGTAACATAAGCATCGAATTAAGAGGTTGATGGCGTCATTCCTTAGACTCTTCTGGGGGGAAGTACACTGATACCAAGTCCCTGACAAGCGGTTGAGCTAAAACTAGGATGCGTGTGACCCACTCACTCGTACACCGCCTTGTCCTTTTCGGAAAAGACGACGAAAACAACGCGCTCCATCTGCGGCACGTTGGCGAGAGATACGATCATAACGGCATAACCCACCATTGCTCCTTCAGGCCCCTCCAAGAACTTTCTGGTCATATCCAGAGCGATATGGGTGGCATCTGCGCATGGGTCAGGACGCTGTCGCGCGCTGCGATCCGGCTGGATAACAGACCTGCCATGGGGTAGCCGTATATTCCAGTAGAAATGGAGGGGAAGCCCTTTGACTCATGAGGTTAACGGTTCTTCTTCGCCGGCTAAATCGCCTCACTATGCTCTTGCATTGGTTCTGCACGGCCAGGGCAAACGAAGCAGAGTAGCACGATGCCAGCTGCTGCGCTTTTTCGTCCTCCTTCCCCTTCACGTATACGGGTCCGACAGCGTGTATGACGTGTTTGCTAAACGCGGGAAAGCCGAGATGGTCAACGAGCTGCAGTTGAAATGAAACGGAAGACCGACGAAGGAAGAGCATAAGCTCTTGTGATCTTCGCTTCGCCGGTGTTGGCACCGCCTAGGGATTTGCCTTGCAGGCACCCGCGAGAATCAGTCCAGCACACTCGCCGATACCCTTACGGGGTTCCTGGGCTTACATTCTTCGTACAGCTCATCACCGGCCGCTCGATGGATAGCGCCGTCAACTTGGAGAAGAATGAGGAGGGTTAATTCGCCGAAGCACGCATGGTCAACGTACCTCCACCGCCACCTGGGTAATACCTTGTTAGGGATTGGACGGCGCTTGCGGGAAGAGAGGAATTGAACCAAGCAACGACTTGTTTGCAGCGTTAACAATCGCATCTGACTCCAACTCTGTGATGTCGCCTTTCCTGCGAAGCCGTTGGTCGACTTGCTACGCGGGGTCAAAAGGCGACTTGAAATACCAGATGGTGAGCAAATCGAGTGCTTTTGGGAGACATTTATATCTAGGACTGGGAGAGATAGAAAGGCCTGAGGCGTATACCTGGCGGAGCGTTGGAAGGGCGGATAGCTTGACCATGGTCGGCGTCGGCAGCAAGCTGGCCCGGGGAGGATGAACCTGTGAGTTAGGGTTACTCATTGATGATTCTTCTCGTACGTCAAGGCGTCTAATTGCTTCTGCTCCCGTCCGGTGGCATCTCCCGAAGCTTAGAAGCCGGCGGAACCCATCCTTGTGTAGATCGTGCAGTGTGGTGCTCGCGTTTGCCGCTCTAGCTCGGACTACAGATTTGCATCGCGATAATATCAGGAAAGTCTCGCCCGACGTATTCACGTGTCGACCGAAGAAGAATGCGTATTTGACTGAAGTCGCGTGTTCTTCATGGCACTCGTCAATCCTCCTCCCTTCACCCCTTTGCACGCCCCGATCCCTGTGCGCACCACACGCTTGTCCGTACAGCACAGAAGCCTCCATCAGGGTCACGGTAGTCCGCGACGTCAGATTAAGCGGGGGAGAGAATTCATCAGTCGCCCACCACACAGATACATAAACAGCTCATCACGGTTGAAGACGTATCTGCTCCGGTAATTTTGTTCGCCACAGAAGGACTAATCGCTCAACATTCAAAGAGTGGTGCGATCGAACGGAACCACCGGTGTCAGGGTGGTCGAGCCTATTGCAAGACACCAAGATGCGCTCGACGGAGACACTTTCTCTCCCAGGCTCAGACTCCTCCCCTAATCACCTCCCCATCCTCACCTCGCAGGCTCATGCAGTGCAGATGACCGACAGCAAAATGAACACGTCAAACTATAGATTGCCAACGCTCATGTCGCTCGACCTCCCGCAGCCTACCCCAGGGCAGACGGCGCCGGGCCATCAAGGATCGGGCAATTCCCACGTCTCCCCGATAGGCGGTCAACCCCCTCGGCCGCCGACCTCGGGCCAATCCTTCTCTTCGACGCATCAGATCGTCAATGGCAATCAGCCGGCATATCGAACTGCCGCCGATTTCAACAGATTGCCGTCCCTGGCGGGCGTTGCGGCCTCACTTTCACATACGCAGTCTGCACCACAGCAAGAACAGCCTCGGGAGCCGAACTACTCTCAGCAGTCTAGCTACGACTCGTCCCGCATCCTTCCCCCACCTGTTCCTCGTGTCCAGGTCAACAACAGCAACAACTACGCGCAGCAATCCACGTCAACTCTGCCGCCTCTGTCCGCCACCACGGTCGGATCTCGCGACATCGCCAAATATGAGGAACAGCCGCGCCAAAATCCTTTCCATCCTACACACGTGCAGCTGCGACCTCAGCAGCAGTATAACGCGAGTCCAGCTTCCATCAATGGCGACGCGTATCAGCAAGAAATGACACCGTCGTACTCGACAACGACCCTTGTGCAAGGCCGCACTCCATCGCAGGCCTCGACATTCGCACCGTCACAGCGTCCCATGCCTGCTCCGTCTCCCGAAAGCTCGTCGATCTATTCGCCCATCGCTGCCATGCCGGTGAACAAAAGTGACGCTTGGGCTGGAGAAGACCAGTATTCGTACCTGAGTGGAACGGTCAATGGCGTCGACCAGGATCCAAACGAGATGGATCCTGCCGCGATCATGCAGGTTGTGTGTATTCTTGCCTACTGTGGCGAATGACTTGCTCAATACTCTACAGGTTGTGAACCATTGTAACGCCATCGTACAGTTCACCGCCCAGTATGGTGCGCACCGTTATTTCCTTATATGGTCCGACCCTAATGACGTACCAGGCGCTACTCCTCGAGGCACTCTCCAAACACCGTCGCCTTCGCCGAATGCTGGGTTCCCGCAAGGAATCCCCGAGGACAAACTCTCCGACATGGTCAACCGCGCCATCGCCGTTGTCCGTCTCTTGCGAGCTTTAAGCCATCGTCAGGCCGAGCAGGCGAAACCTTCCACCAAGGGAATGCTGGATGGTTTGGAACTCGATGGCACATCGAATGGCGATGGCGAGAACGATGGTGTTGGCATGAGGCCCGGCAAGCGGGTGAAGATCTCGCCGCCTGGAGACTCTGTGGATGTGGACGCACCAAAGCCGAAATACAAGAAACGCAGCGTACGTCCATTTCCCAGTCAGCACGACCACTCTCTCACTGGCAGGTCACAGCGTGCTCCACCCCCTTCGCAATGCGCATCATGCGGCATTAGTGAAACGCCAGAATGGCGGAAGGGACCTGACGGGGCGCGTACCCTATGCAATGCCTGCGGACTGCGTACGTGATGCCTATACGCGCTGCGGATCTGTACTCATCGTTCGTGATAGACTTTGCGAAGTTGAGTCGTAATAGAGAGCGCGACGTCGATAACAACGGACGACCCATTCGCCCTCCAGTCAACATCGAGATGCTGCGGAACTCTGTCAGAGCGACTTGTCAGCCTACTAGGGTGCAGACGAGTGCTCCGGCAGAGCAGTCAACATCCTCGGGATCGAAGTCTGGAGGTATCCAAGAGCGTACTACGCAAGAATCGACAATGCCAATGGTGTGGGAAGCCCCTGTGGCGGCACGGCCCTCGAACCCCTATGCGGCAAGTGCTGTCGAACAGGCCAGCATGGGACAGATGCACTCCTCGTCTTACTCGTCATCTGCTACTCAACAGTCTCCAGTCGACTCCCTGCAAGGCTCGGGATATGGTGCGACTGTCGCCCAATCCCCGGTATCGTCGCTTCATACCCCAACGTATACACCGACATCGCACTTGCAGGCCTCCGCATATCCAACGCCAATGTCGCAGACGACCGATCCTCTATACCAACTGGCACAAGCGGCTGCCGGCAATGCGGTTCAGTGGGGTCCCCAAGCTTCACAGCCCGTTCTTCCTCAAGGATCTGTCTCGCAGGCACAAGGACAAACCGCCACAGCCGAGCACCAGTACTGGCAACAACAACCTCAGACCTCCATCCTCGCCAACCAGATGTCCAACGTCAGGACTGACTTGCCTGAGACATCGATCAGTCCTTGGTCGGGTATGCGTATGCAGCAGGGCGCACCCATGGGCTATACGCAAGCCCCATCCGGTAGCAACCATCAGCTACAAGAGAATACACGGGTTTACGGTTGACAGAATGAACGTTTCGTTAACTCTCTACTCACAAGGTCGACGATGTGCCGGACTCTGAATTCCTCTCATCTCGTAATTCCGGGTCGCATGTCTTTGCAGCGCCGTTAATCTTTTCGGTCCTCTTACTGTCTCATATCACAAATCGCGTTCTGTCGTCGATGTGTTGTAGCGATGTTTATGACTTTTCGCAGATACCTGCCTAACTATTCTGACGGCCTTGATACCATATGTACTACCACAGTACGCTATACATATCTAGTCATTGTAAACCTTCTGCTTGACGATGCCGTCGATGGGCGACACCGGCTTCGGCACCTCGATACCCTGAAGCTTCCAGATCTCCACCTGGCGATCCTTTGCCTTCTTCCCGCCTTGTTCGTACTCTGCAACAGACATCGGGCGCTCTCCATGGGGAGTGACGCGGAGAGCGTGCCTTCTTTCGGGATAGAAATCGAAGGTGGCCGAATGGGTACAGACCTAACGGGAGTCAGCGGGGCGATCTGTGCTCCGTTTAGGATTAGCAAACCCTGTTGTCCCAATAGACGATGTCGTTGCTTTCCCAATTGATGCGAACTTGCTGCAAGGATCATGAGCTTCAGGTCAAAGGGAGTCACCCTGATTACTGACGAAGTCTGGATTTTCTGCAATTTGATGGAACAAGAACCTCAAGACAGCGTCGCTCTCCGCCTTTGGCACATTGAGCAGGCGCCGAGTGAATCCTAGTGCGAGCGTCAGTCCTGTAGATCACGCCCAAAACAGCTCTTGCGGACCAGGATTGACGAATACGCTCTTCCACCCAGTGACAGGGTGCACGCGGACAACCGGGTGGACTACCCATCTTTAGATCAGTTGTTCACCGTCATAAAACACTGTCACCTACTGGTCTCAATCTCCTTCCTGCGAACGTGTGTGCCTGCAGCACGTGAACCTTGTGCTTGAGCAACTGCACTATGCAGCGCATATTGTTTCTCCAGATATGCTTGCATGTCGGCAGAGAGGGAGGAGTAAAGCGCGTATCTGGAGGCAGCCTCAACAGGGGAAGGATGCAGATGTGCCGGAGAAGCTTACCCAGAACTCCATAGAGTATCGCCGCCTACCTCCGGAGAGGTAATGACTTGGAGTGATGTGAGGCACGGTGCTGTACTTGGGTGAGACATCTCCATCTGCATAAAAGGTGAAAGCTCACGCTGTAGCTCATAGGTTACATCCGAATGCCAAAGCTCGACTTTGGCGAAGGCGGTCGGGTCTGGCCTCCTCGATGAATCAGAGTACACGACTGCAGAAGCTATGTCAGGGTTACCGTTTAGAGTTGTGACCTCACCCACCATGGACTTCCTCTAAGCCAGGTTGGCGAGGGACGGGCGTGGTTGCATGCTTATGGAGTGGACCGAAGTAACGACCCAGTTCAAGCTGTTCCTCAATTGTGATCGCTTGATTGCGGAAGACTGAAGGGTGAAACGTCTTAGCAATTACTGACATGACGCATCGGCAGTTTCTTACCGACCACAGTCCTCTCAGCCGCTAGAAGAGCCCTGAGCAGAGATCAACGACTATGTTGTGGCAATCATGTGGATTGACACACAATTCATCCTTCTGAGCGTCGGTAAGGTTTCGAAGATCGATGCCATGTATTTCAACACCGATTGCAGGTGTCAAGTGTTTAACCTTCGTCGCGGCGGATAGAAGTGAACGCTTCTCTGGATCGGCAAAGTGACCACGATCCTTGACCTCGAGCGGACCGAGAGGCTGCCAGTCCACTTCGGGGAAGAAAGGCTAGTGGCACTTGTTCAGATTGAATCTCTGTTCCCTAGTATTGGAGGCTTGCCTTGTATTTCGAGTAGGCATAGATCCGATCATCCTCCTCATCGTCCGTGGGAGCATAGTAGCTATAGAAGGGGTTGAAAGCAGCCGCAGTATCCTCCACCTTTCCATCAGCTTTGGCGCTTTGTTTCGACGGTGAAGCTACGTCGGGAGCGTGAACAGTCTCAGTAGCGACGGGAGCCATGATCGTTGGAGGCGGAGCCAGCGCAACACCACACAGTCTGGATCCAAGGTTATATGACGCCCTTGTTGCCAAAGGTAGAAGATTATCCCAAGCGACTAGAGCGTAATGAGAATCAGCAAAGACGCAATAGCTCCAAGCACTCGAGTGCATGCGGCAGTTCCCAATATGATTGTTCCACTCGCCATGAACGGATGCGATTGCGTGATGAGGTATCGCATTCCAGAGGTCCAAAAGCGCTGCCACTTCGCACCGCGGCTCTATGCCAGTTGCAAAAGTAACAATAACTTGGGTTATCGACCGAGTGGCCGACCTGCCCGTGGTGAGCGCGGGGGATGGATCCCCAGGATAATAATAGGGTCACCATCGGCCGAAATTGAAATCCACGCAAAGCCCCTCCCCTGCTCTTCGGTTTAGGGTCCTGGAGGAAGCTCTAATGTGCTGCGCACCGTCACGGCCGTGCTGAAAAGCGCCAGCCTATATAACGTCGTGACCAGGAGCATCGGTCAAATCAGGTCATTTCCATCTCGAAACAATGGCAGCAACAGCGATACTTCCTCAAACCGCTCCTGGCAAGACTGAGCGGGGCGACTCTACCGGCCGTCATTTCTACGAGAAGATGCCTTTGGACAAGGATATTCTGAACCTCGATCCTGATGAGAAGGCTTTCTTCAAGCAGACGACTAAGATTGAGGACGAAACGGAGCTGAATGCGCATATCTGCGTGGTCCAGGAAGAGGCGTATAAGGTTTTTCCATGTGAGCGCATCCCGGCTTCTCAGCTGTCGTGCATGTGATTGACCTATTCCTTTGGCCAGAGTACGTCCATTGCCCTGCGTTTCTCAGGCATCGGTCTGACAGCTCTAGCCCATGCATCCGCAATTTCAACTTCACCAAGTGCGCTACTGTCATCATCGTTGAATTCTCGCTCATCGTTCCACCCCAGACTGAAGATTTCTCGCCTCAATGCCTACCCTCAGATGCTGGAACTGGTCAAGACGCGTCCTGATGCCATTTATCTTGACATCGGCTGCTGCTTTGGAAACGATGCTAGGAAGGCCGTCGTCGATGGGTACCCCATGCAGAACATCATTTGCTCTGACCTTCGCGCACAAGTACGCTTTTGAGTTCAGGTTCTAGACCAATCTGACGCCAGTGTGTAGTACTGGGAGCTGGGTCACGAGCTGTTCCGTGACACCGACACTTTCCGAGTCCCCTTTATCGCCGGAGACGCGTTCGACCCTGCTTTTCTGTCTCCTACTCTGGTGGAGAAACACGGCCCGCGGCCAGCCTTGAATCAAGTCAAGACGCTTAATGAGTTGCAGGGCGAGATATCTGTGATTCACGCGTCATCCTTCTTCCATCTTTTCGATGAGGAACACCAAGAGAAACTCGCGTATCTTACTGCGACCCTGCTGTCCAAGAAGCCCGGTTCTCTTATGTTCGGCTCACACGGAGGCATGGCGGTGCCTGGCACCCGCAACGAACGTGGTGCTTATGGTCACAGCCCAGAATCATGGACCCAACTCTGGGAGACCGTGCTTGGTAAGGGCAAATGCCAAGTGAAGGCGGAGTTTCGTAGCTTGAGACGTGCCCACTGGCAGGATGAGAAAAACCCGCATCAGGCGATGATGTGGAGTGTTACCATCATCTAAAGCCACGTCAGTCGTCGACTGTGCTTTGTAGAAGTAGAAATGAATAAAACCGTGTTTCTGTAGCTGTAATTGGAATATTTGTCCTCAAGTAGGAAGCGAAAGCCTATTCTTCAACGTGTCTTCCCTGAGGATGCCTTCCTTGAAACGCACTGCGACTTCGTCTAAATCCCAATAGGCTGACACGTAACGACCTCGGAATAAGGTCAACTAGCCTGTGTGGAATATACGTTGATCGTGCCTACCCGACAGGTAATCTTCCGACCCAGACTAGCAGACGCTTCAGCGCGAGGACTAGGCGCCAACTTCGGAACGCAACTTACAGTCAGTCGCACCATTGTCCACGCTGGCAGATTAACATCGTCGATCAAGAGGTGAGCTATCATCGGCCCGCCATCGTTGATGGCCATGTCGGTTTTGACAGAGCCTGGGTGCAATGCGAAAACCTTGATAGCATCTGCCTCATGCTCTGCCGGCCGGCACCCGTCAGATCATGGAGAGAGCGCTTCTTGCGGAGAACACCTACCCAGAGCGATGAATTCGGTAATTCGGTTGATGGCATGCTTCGAGCTGGCATAAGCGGATGTTCCAGCGCGACGCTCTTCAAAGAAACCGATTAGCGCAGCTCGGCCTAAGAAAGCAGCTGCCTACTTTGGGCCGCTCGACTAGTCGTGATCAGCAAGTAACCCTTCGTCTTAGCAAGGTAGGGAACGACAAAGCTGAATAATCATCAAAGTTTGCTTGCATAGGCGAAATCCGGACGCACTGTGCCGTGTTGAACGTCCCTCTCACATTCACCTCCTGGATCAGAGATGAGTGGGTGTTCTACAACCTCTTATAGGCAGACGAGAGTACCCATATACGCCACCATTCATTGGGATCGATGTCCACCAGGCCTGGTGCAAACGCTGGATAGTAAGTTCAGTCCGGATATCGTCATGAAGCGCATACCAAGTCCAAATTTCTCAGAGGCACCAGCATTGGCTATGGCAATGTCGATCCGACCGAAGTGCGAAATGCAAGCCAACACAGCGGCTTCAACTTGTTCGGGAACAACAACGTCAGCCGGTTGTAGTCCGATTCTCGTTTCAGGCGCTGCTTTCAAGATGCTCTCTTTCACTGCGGTGAGAGTTTCGACCTTGCGAGCTACCAGGAATAGACTAGCGCCGGACTGGGCGAAGGCAAGAGCCGTGGCTTCGCCAATTCCACGAGATGCCCCAGTGATGAACACAATCTAGCAACACGTTATTGCCTGCGCATCAAACAGAGCCGTTGGTTCAGGTAGACCTTTCCCGACGCAGTGCTCTTGTATTTCTCCGGCTCGATTCCCGGATAGATGTCGTGGTGAAAGGTCACCGGAAGATCCTCGTTGACAGCGGCCATAAAGGTGAATCAGGAGAGCAGAGTAGTACTATTGAAGAGGGCGAGGTAGTCTTGGTCAAATGGACGGTAGGCTGGCATCGAGGCTACGGGTGGAGCAGCGGAAGCCAGCATGTATGAGCACAACGATTGATAAGCCGCTACAAAGAAACTGCGACAAAGCGCATCCGCGGTCGTGAGTTTCTGGGACGCGTTTTCTAGCGCTTGGGTCGCGCGTCCGTCCTGACGCGTCACACCGAGTCTCATCTACGCTGTCGCTCCTCAGCCGATTACAACATAGAGCGAAAATGACGATGTCATGGTTAATGAAAGCGGAGCCCGACAGGTAAGATCATAACCTTGACCCGTGAGATTGTTTATCCTGATGAAACAAAAGTCGTGTTGTGAAGGGTAAAGATGTGAAGGTGCGAATCCAATAAACCACTGAAGCAGGCCTCTGAGCTTATGAGTCTCGCAGTTCTCGGTCGACGATTTCGAGCGCATGAAGTAGGCAACATGCGCATTGTCATCGGCAGCGAGTTGACTATGATTTGTTATGCAAGAGTTTCTCCTTGGGATGGCGTCCGAAACCCCGAGGCAAGCAGGTTCATGCGAGAACGCATGAAAATGGGAGACAAGGTGGGATACGCACCCACACACACGGTGTCAAAGCTTATCATCACCTCAGGTTCTGTTCTATCATTCCAATACTAAGATCCCTGGTAGGTTGTTGAAGGAAATTAACCGAAAATTCTTGACTGAACCTGTACGCAGGGATTGCCGGGTTTGCAGAGGTGCACCGACCTTTCATTCATTGTGGTCACTCTAGTAGCTGATGAGCTATCAAGATCTGCAAAGAAGGATACCCGGATTGTAAGCGATCTCGCCGTGTGCAGAACAACTGCTGATCTGCTCCATTAAGATACCGCTTGGGACCCGTCAGTATTTTTCGTAGTCGTGGGAACAACGTGGTAACATTAATCTTCATTTCTAGATCCCATCCCTATTTCGATCCGGTAAGATACCCGAATCAGTAGGATCGAAATGAAGGGGCTGATCCTGAAACAGAAAACCGACAAAGACAAACCGAAGTGGTACATGGTGGGTGAAGCGGTTCTGTCGGCGAATGCCCATGAATGCTTGATTCAGGTCGACATCCGATTTGTGTCGCGAGCCAACCATCTGGTCTCACTGCCGCTCCTGAAGCACCTTGCAACCCTACCGGAACCACCGTCAAATCTGCCGTATCTGAAGGAACAACACTTGAAGGCGATCAAGAGCATGGCGCTGCTAACCCGAGGAAGGCTTAGCGTGCAACCTGTTGACGATCCCTTAGTTGTCGAAGCTGTTGAGCTGCTCGCAGAAAAGGGTGGGTGGGATGAAGATATTGATGGGGCGAAGAAGAGGAACGGCAAGAAGCGGGCTGCTGAGGCACTGGGCAGCGAAGAAGCAGGCGATAACGGGCCCGAGGCCGCAGGGGCAAAGACCGAGTCGCGGGACGCGGGCGCCAAGAAGAAACGTAGGTCAAATGGGGCTGATACGCCGACGAGGTCTGAAGGTAGTCGGCGTTCTGCGCGTTTGAAGAAGGAATAGATATCAGCCTATTGGATCTGACCTGCACGTCGTACTATCTGCGGTCTAGAGAGACGGTGTAATTCTGGACCGGCAATTGGATTGCCGCGCGACCGAAAAGGCTGTAACCCGTGGGGTCCCACCCAGTAAGCAGGGGCGAGCCAAACTTACGTCATGAGCCCAATCGTGGTCTGAATTCGTCCCCATCACGAGGAAACGATGATCTGATCTCCCCAACAAGGCGACTCGCCCGTCCAGAAGGCCGCCGAGTCGGTGGCGCCCGATTTTGCTCGCCCAAATTCCTCAAATAGTAAGCAGTTTGGTCTCCAACGACCATCCCCCAATCCCTTTTCTCCCCCATCACAACCCATAACCTAGCCATAATGCACCGTGCCATTGCCCAAGCTGCCCGCCGTCCCCTTGGGCTGGCAAGCTTGAAGTCATACATCCCGTCTGCCGGCGTCCAAGCGACACGTCTCGATGCAAAGGATACCACCGACAATCAGCCTTCCGCGCAGAATCCACGTCTTCTGCACACGTCCTCTGGGGCGCCCGAAGGTGCCGCTGGCCAGGATCCATCCCTCCCATCTTTCCATCATTACGACCACTATGCGAAGGATGATCACGTCTACGATCCTGTCCCCGACGGTACGACCCACTACGTCGTCTCCGAGCCCGAGCACAGGAACACGCCGTACGAAGTGCCGAGCGGCGCGTTCCCTACTTCGTCCCCTTACGACATGTATGCGTCCACCAAGAAGCCCCAGACAACCGAGCAGCCTTCCTCCACGTCCAGCACGACTGCGCACCCGAACACAACGCAGCGCGTGCCGACAGTCAACGACACGTATCCTTACGGCTCGAGCAGTTCCATCAGGCACACCGAGGCGCCCGGTCAGATGGCGAAGGGATCCGACAAGGGCGTGCACTTGTCCGAGGGCGTCAAGGTTACGCCCGGAGCGAAAGGTGAATTGGCAAGCAGGAACGCTTGGCCGAGCGAGGAGCAGGGGAAGGCGGGCCTTAACGAGGCGTGGAAGGCGAGGAAGTAGAGCGCTGAGGCGGCGAGCGATGTATGCGGAATAGCGTTGATGGTGTCTCCGGTTCACAAGTGTATGCTTTAATACGATGGCATTGATAGTGGCGAATTCTTCCACACTGTAATGCCATCCCTCTCTGCTCTACCTCTACCCTCACCGCGCAATGATATGGAAAGGTTGTGGAGTGATGAAGAGGGTAATCACCGCAGCGACAATTCTGGAGCCTGCAGAACAGTCAGCAAGCGGCGAACACGGACGGTGCGAGACCGGCGAACCGCTCCTCTGGTTTCAAATGCAAGCCAGTCTCCCGTGCCGATGGGTATCAGTCCCATCTGTCGGCATTTCCATACCGCCAGTGCAAGGGGCAAGAGGTTCACGAGCATATAGACGACTTTCTGCAGCAATAGCGGATCCATAGAGGACGAGGACGCAGCCGGCTGGTACTGGCTAAAGGCTAGAGGCCAGTCAGACCATATAAGGCGTAGCAGGGTGTTTCTGGCGCGCCTTTTTCTATTCCACTCATGGCCTTGAAGGGGCTGAAGAGGAGCATGACAATACTGGTGATGCTGAAGACCTGGACGCCGCTGCCAGACATATACAGCATGAACGCGTTCATTGGGAGCGTCTTGGCCGGTGAGATCGCAAGATCCCATGCACGTTTGGACTTGAGTTCATCGTACTTGACTGGATCGACAGCACGTTTCTTATTCCTCGAATTGAGCATCGAGAGCAAGACCGCAGTGAAGGCATCGTACCTTGACGGGTCCTCCTGAGACAGAAGCGAAACCTGGTGGGCTTGCGACACCATTCCATCTGAGAAAGTGGAAGGATCAATTCTAGCGCATACAAGAGCCAAGCGACTAGCAATTACTTTGATGATAACGTTGCGTACTCGAGGAAGGTGGGTGTAGGCATTGTTGTTGCTGCGTGATTCAACGGAGGCAAATTCAGGGAAGGGAACGCGTTGTTTATCGCGCGCGGGGCGCGTCCCGCTCCCCACCCTCCATCGTCCCGTCCCCCTTCACGCCCGGCGTCTCGTGTCCCATTAAACTCCCGTCTTCCTCGTCGCGGTCTCGCCCCTCCCTCATCGTCTCTTGCACGCGACTCTCCTCCTACCAATGCCCCCTCGCCGCCAACCACAGTGGCAGGAGCCTGTTCGATCTTCTTCGACATCACCTTCCCCAATCCCTGCAAAGCGAAAGGCTACGGAGGAACCAGATGGAGTCGACTTGTCCAAGAAGAAGCCCAAGCAGGCGAAAGGGAAGGGCAAAGGTACGCAACAGCGCACACTCTTGAAAGCATTCGTAGCTAACGATCTTATCAGTGAATGGAGAACAAGTCGCCGGCGGACTGTTCATCGTCCGAGGCGCACCTCAAGTGTCGACCGCGCCTGCCGCTGCACCAGTTGTCGTCCCTCCACCAGCCCAACGTCGTCCAGCACGTCGAAGCTCGCCCGCGCCAAAGGAAGCGAAGACAGTCTCCCACAAGACAGTCCCACACGCGCACAACTCCCGTACGGGTACCTCGACTTCTACCGCCGCGAAGGGAGGGAAGGGGAAGGCAAATGGACGGAGGAGAGCTTCGGATCAGGATGAGGACACGGAGGATTATCGTGCGATGGAAAAGGAGCTGAAGGACTTGACGGCTGCTGGGCGCGTGGCTTCGAAACGAGCTGGCGTACGTTTAATGGTTGCGCTATCGTCCCGTTGCTGACTTCCGTTTCAGCCTTCATCCCCGCAAACCGATTTGACTTTCCCGCGAAAGTCCTTTGCCTTACCACCGCCGCCGTCACCATCAGCGTATCGTCCAGCGCCCGTACCATCGCAAGAATTTCTCGACGCCTCCAGTAGTCAAGATTCTATGCAACCTCTCCCCGTGCGCGATACCCCAATGATCCACAAGAACCGCGAGATGAGACGGCAAACTCAGGAACGGCGCAGGAGCAGCATGGGGATGAGAGGTCGCCGAACCAGCGGCAGCGCGGCCGAGGAAGCCTGTACGTAGCAATGGTTTTTGGTTCTCGTATTCTCACCTGACATTTCATAGCGTATCCTCATGCGAGCCTTCCACACGATGTGTTCTACAAGCATATCCAATACGACGCTGAAGTACCTCCTGCGGCTCGCATGCGAAGTCTTCTGCAATGGTGCGCGTATCGAGCCGGCCAGACCGTTCCGGCACCGTCACCGACGACTCGTACGTCCAAACGTGTCAAGGAAAAGGCCGGCTTGGTCACCCAACCAGATCTTCCTACCCTATCTGGCGACGCGGAGCGACTGCTGAAGGAAGTTCAAGACGAGGTGTTCCGGATGGTTTCGACAAACCAGATAGACACCAACACTTTCTCAAAGTCGAAGCGGCCGATCGGCGACGGTGGCAAGAAGCTCAAAGCAAACGAGCAGAATGAGCGCAATCGTGAGCGGGAAGCAGCCGACCAGCTGTACTTCCAGCAGTGAGTTGCATTTGTATTGTTTGAGTTTCGACGCTCAATTCTCTGTAGGTGCAAACAAGAAGAGGTCGCCTGGACGTCTCTTATCCAGTCGTACAACACCATTCAGAGCACTGTTCTCAAGTCGATACAGTCCCACGCGGAGCGACGCAAAACCGAAAGCGCGTCCGATCTAAATCTGGCTCACTTGGATGAAGCATCTCGGATAGCCGCTCGAGCCGTGGCAGCAGAACTAGAGGAAGCTGGCCAAGGAGAGGATGAGCTGAACGAGAAGTTTGCTGCCCTCCAGCTCAAGGTATGTAAACCAGGAGTGTTTCTTCAATTCCTGTCTAAGAATTTGTTCAGGTCGACACACTACACCAATCCGCACACGTCCTTTCCCAGCTTGCACAGCGCGCCGACCGCCACCTTTCATCTCACCTAGTGACTCTGCAGAGCCGCCATCAGACACGAACCGCCCCGTTACCTCCTCTCACTGCGCCTTCCACCCTGTCTTCCGCCAATCCCAACGCGCCACTCTCCGGCCTCTTATCCGCTGTGCGGCCGGATGCTCGAGATACAACCGCCGGCGGTCAAGATGATCCTCAATTGCTCTTGAAGGCCCTTGCAAGTAAGGATGTCGAACGGCAACGCCGCGAGGAAGCTGGGGACAACGAGGCAGAACGCCGACGAGAGGGCGTGGCTGATCGGCGGGTCACGGCCGTGCCGCCGACACCTCGGCGGCAGCCTGGCACACCGGGCCGACGAAGCACGCCGGGACGTGGGAGAGCTTGAGACGTTACTCGCTCGTTGTCATATTTACTTGGATGGGTCTCAAGGTGTCTCTCTCCACATGTACGTGCACATTCAGGATAGCAATCTGTATACCAGCTATCCGCGGTGCAACTGTTGTGCTCACAATCATAGTTTTGTGTAATGATCCAACTTGTTCTATTTTCGCGATGTTCACCTAATGAAAGAAATCACGCGTGCCCGCAATGCTCTATCACAACGTCCGCTACTTCGTTCGCTTGTAGATTTTGGCCAGGAAGGCACGGAAAACGTCGCGCTTGAGCCCACCAGGTGTCTCCTCGATGGCATTGATGAGCCCGTTGATCTTTTCGTACGACTCCTGCTCGTACACGGCATACTTGCCGGGGATGTCGATAGCGAGGAAGACCTCCTTGACCTTTGCCTCGCATGCCGAATCCTTTCGGCCGTAGTTGTCCTGCAAAGGGGGGTGAGACAATGGCAGGAGGCTACGCTGAATCTACGCACGTCCAACACCTTGCGTTGTTCAGCAGTGCAGTGAGCGAGGGCCACATTGACGTTCCAGGAACACTTGTTGTCGAGAATGTCGGTACCAATCTTGCCGATGAATTCCGGAGCGCCATAGCAGTCGAGATAGTCGTCCTGCACTTGGAAGTACTCTCCGAGCGGAATGAGAATGTCCTGCGCTTGCTTGAAGGCAGCCTCGTCTTTGATACCAGCCATGTTCATGGCGAGAGCGACCGGGAGGTAAAAGCTGTAATACGCAGTCTTGTAGATCACGATCAGTTGATGCCTGGACGAGCACATGTGAGCAATTGCGTGTAACAGATGCCCCCAGCCTACTTTCGCAGGGAAAACCGATTGAGATCAATGTGGTCCTCAGGCGCGGTGATCAAGTCAATCAGTTGTCCGAGTTCGGTTTGGAAGGTGGTCTGGTGACGGCAGTTAGTACAGTTTACGCGTACAAGAGCAAACGCTCACCTCGTGGAAGAGATCCAGGAGGTCGACATAGTACGCGTCTTTCCGGAAGTGACTCTTGAGCAGGTGATAAATGGAACCCTCGAGCATGAAGGAGTCGTTGATGGCAATCATACCGACGGCCTCGACCCGATACCAGCAGGGTTGACCACGGCGGGTGATAGACGTATCCATGATATCGTCGGACACGAGGAAGAAAGCTTGAAGCTGAGCATTGTTAGCAAAGATCTGCCTTCTCGCATAAAAGAAGCGGGCATACCAGCTCGACGCACCACCCAAGCAACGCCGACTTGAAGTATTCCTCTTCACTCAACGGCCCGCCCCGCAAGATCTCCAGGGTATCGACAACGGACATGCCACGGTTCAGCTTGCCGCCAGGAGCATTGTATTGAAGGTTCTGAAAAGTCCGTCAGGGACGAACCAACAATGTGGGGAATAGTGCCCACCCGGTGGAACCATGAAATGGCCTCCTGAGGAAAGCCTTGAGCTGTGACAAAGTCGAGGAGCTCCTTCTCGATCTTGGGGAAGACTGCCGTGAATTGGGACCTCCTGTCCTTGCCGTTTGTGAGCGCTGCGGACATGGTTGGGGCGATTTGGATGGGGCAACAGGAGCGACCGATTCGCCAAGGGATTAATATATGGGAGGCGGGCACGGGCCGTAGCGAGTGTGGGAAGCGAGGGCGGACGACTTGAGCGATTAAGTATCGCCTCAGTGTGTTCGGTGCCGGTGAACGCAACCGCAGATGAGGAACAAGGGACGGGCGCGTTGGAACGGATAGAAGACCAGAAGACACGCGACGGTCAGGGTTCGCCCGCGGCTCGAACGGCCGAAAGGAACGCCCAAGATTAGATTGGGTTTGCGCGTGGGTTTCCATAAGACCCCGAGCACTCCCCACGACGCCCTCAACGACCTCGTCGTCGTCGACATCCTCAGCGCGCTCCGCTCGACCATGTCCGTCTTCCACTCGATATGGACCGCATTCATTGCCGCCGTCGGTCGAATGGAGACATCGGCCAATCCAAAGGTGCAAATCGCACGACTACGGCATTGGCGACCAACATGGCCTCAGATCGCTTCGTATACGTGCCAGGCAACGCTTGCGCTGTTCTGGCTATACTTGATGACGGCCCCACCCTTCCCATACAAAATCGGAATACCCATCACTTACATCGTCACCCTCTTCCTCCCGGTGACGGCCCAATTCTTCATACCCGCCACACCAATCTTCTCCTATCTCCTGTCCTTCTACTCGTCTCGGTTCATCCCCAATGAATATCGCCCGACTATCCACGTTGTCCTCCTTCCAACCTTGGAAACCGTCCTATACGGAGCGAATATCTCCGACCTTCTCACGCGGTACACACACACCGTGTTGGACCTCATCGCATGGGTTCCCTATGGCGTTGGCCACTTTACCCTGCCCTTCGTCATCGCCTTCTTCATATGGATTTTCGCTCAGAGGGGTGCCTTACGGTTCTTCGCCACCGCATTCGGATTCATGAACCTCATTGGAGTACTCGTACAGACCCTATTGCCTTGCGCTCCTCCTTGTGCGCTCGTGAGTTTCACGTATCTCCGAGCTCATCACTGATAGTTCGCGCAGGGTATGAGCTCATCTACGGATTAACACCAGCCGACTACAGCATACCCGGCCACCCGGCAGGCCTTGCTCGCATAGATGCCATCTTTCACTCGAATGGCTACGCAAAGGCGTTCGGCGTGTCTCCCGTCGTCTTTGGTGCCTTTCCCTCCCTGCACGGTGGCTCTGCAACGATGGAGGCGCTTTTCCTGTCCCACTTCTTCCCCAAGTACCGCGCGATCTTCTGGGGATATGCTGTCGTTCTGTACTGGGCGACGATGTACCTGACCCACCACTATCTCATCGACGTTGTGGCTGGCGCCTGCCTATCGGTCGCGTTCTTCTACTCGTTGATGCCGGACGAGCTGCGCGAGCCAACAGAGTCCATGCCCAAGTACAACTACCAGCGTTACGACATCGAGGCGGCAGCACGGAGACGAGAGTTGCGAACCGGGGTTTGGACGGAACATCCCGAAGATGACGACGACGATGCCTTGAGCGTTCACTCCCTCCCGGACGACGACCGGACGCCTCATTCCGCGATGCCTTTCCTACCCCGCTCTACCCAGACGAGGGCGCATCGTCAGACGGCTTCGATCGCCTCCCTATCCGGAACGAACCAGCCCACAGATGGTGATTTATCGTTGGGACCTGTGCGATAGAGCGGTGGACGGCTTTCGACAGTCGCTGGTTGTTGGGGCACATGTATCGTTCCTTGTACTCTGTTTAAGGCTCCTCGGATGCTCAGATGTTCCCCAATGGAACGCCTGGCAGGCGTACCTCAGGTGCAACACCCTTCTTCGCAAATACAAATGCACATACCACGTCCCCCGCTATTGCCCTCAACGATAGAGCGGCGAAACTCTTGGCGTACATGCTGTCATTCAGAACTGCCTACAGTCTCTCTCCATGATGTAAAGTAAACGTAGAAACCGACCCTGACCCTGACCACGGCCTCGAGCCGGCCGCACCGTCCGCAAGCCATATTCTCAACCTTGGGGGCCTTCGTCCACTTTGATGTTTATAGGTGCAGTGCCAGTCCCTACACAGCTTATTTGAAAGTGGACTGAGAACAACAACTCCATTGCACGTCTCTGAAACCGGTAAGGCACAGGTTGTCTGTCAGCAGAACACAGGGTCTGACTGCACCCTGCTAATTCAGGGTTACACCCCAACCTGAGCCTAAACAAACCCTAAGCCACCAAGCACTAACCCTAACTGCAGCACAGCACATCTAAAGGCCTTTTTTACGAGGTTAGGGTCAGAGTGACATGTCCTGGACCGGATAAACATACATTAGCGGGCCAGGATAGGTGGTGGGAACGTGTTGGCGCAACTCGTTCCCACTTCCTCATATGGGTGGGCCCTAATATATAGTGGTACCAGGACCCGCAAAGGGAACATGTTGCTCCGACATGTTCCTTTCTCATGCCTCAGACCATATATTTGTATAAAACTATGTACATCTAAGTACCTTTGCTGCACAGGTTAGGGTCAGGGCTAGCTATATAGCAATGGCTATGTTATATTCACACCGAACTGCGTGTCTATACATGTATAATAACCGTTGCATGCGATAATAAGGATG